>JAWWMK010000040.1:8268127-8329261 GCA_035047105.1 Galeopsomyia nigrocyanea | reverse complement strand
CCGTTTTTTGAAAGTCACTGCGTCAAGAATACAGTCACCAACATGACGAAACGGTCGGAACGTACGGACCGACACTTTTCGCTTTTAACCGAACGTGCCCTTTAGCTTCGCTTGACTTGTGACTATATATGATTTTAAATTGGAGTTGAACGTGTATGTGTGTGTGTGTCGTGGTGTATGATTGTGTTGCTTTCTTTGGAAGAAGCTCAGCTGTGTGGGGTCACGAACTGTATAGTGATTCCTTTTGTTTAATTACTTTTTCTTTTTTTTTTCTTTTCTTTCACGGTTTATTGTTACAGGGCCAAATTGGCGTTAAAAGCAATGGCGTTGGCAAGAAGAGCGAGTCATGCTGGTAGCTGGTACACGGAGAACGGTAATTTCACATGCTTTTCTTTTTAGGTTGTAAAATAACAAATCCTCGACGAGATTTATTTCTTTAGTTCTGTAACATTTTTTAACTGAAAGTAACGATATTGATAGTTTTATTACTGATTATCTAATTAGTGTCACCGGTATTATAATTATTGATAATTTGACTACTTAGCACAAGACTGACACAATTAATAATGTCTTCATATTTTCAAGGTTGTGAATTGGGGAAGCAATTGGGAGATTGGTTAAATGCAGCTGATTTGACTCATGGACCAGCCCGAGCGATTATATCACCGTAAGTTTCGGCAATTTTCAATCCAAGTTTCTTTTAGAAATATGTTTTCGTTAATTATTTATTTATCTTGCAGTCATGCTGGCTATAGCTACTGTGGAGCCTGTGCAGCATTTGCTTATCGCCAAATTAGCCCTGTTGTAGTGTAAGTTTATAAACTTTTTTATTATACTTTCAACAACAAAATTAATTTTCCATGGATAAACCATTAAACTGTGGATTGCTCTTGTGTAGCCGCAAGATAATCATTTTAGGTCCATCTCATCATGTCAGGCTATCCGGCTGTGCTCTTTCGCAAGCTACTGTTTACAAAACACCTCTGTATGATTTGCACATTGACCAACGAAGTGAGAATGAGTTTTTTCAGCTCTAAGCTAAATTCCAAGATATTTTTAATATATTTTACGTCTTTTACTCTTTAGTAAACAAGGAATTGATGAACACTGGGCACTTTGAATGGATGGATATGACTACGGATGAAGATGAGCACAGTATTGAAATGCAACTTCCGTACATTGCTAAAGTAATGGAGGAGTGAGTAAAAACAAGAACTTTAAGTATTAGATATTTTTTTCAATTCAGATTAATTCATTGAGTTTTTTTTGCAGTTTCAAAGACTCGTTTACTATTATTCCCATACTTGTTGGATCAATTAGTCCTGAGCGTGAAGCTATGTATGGCAAATTGTTGGCACCTTACATGGCTGATCCTCAAACTTTATTTGTTATTTCCTCTGACTTCTGTCATTGGGGTCAACGGTTTCGTTATACTTATTATGATAGATCTTGTGGTGCTATACATAAGTCTATTAAAAATCTTGATAAGATGGTAAGTTTCCGTTCCCCAATGATTTGTTAAGCAGAATTTTTTGAAGTTATTTCATTTCATAAATGAACCATTTATTTTATTCGTAATTCTTACAGGGGATGGATATTATAGAAAATTTGAATCCTCAGGCATTTACAGATTATTTACGAAAATATAGCAATACTATATGTGGTAGACATCCAATTGCAGTGTTACTGCAGGTACTGTTTTATTGATTTCTGACGTAATTTCGAGATATTTTTTTTTTCAATTTGATACGTGTTTCTAGGTGATACAATGCCTCAAAGAAACTACCAATGGTCAAGGAATGTCGCTGAGATTTCTGAAATATGCCCAAAGTAGTGAGTGCAAACACATGAACGATAGTTCCGTCAGTTATGCTAGTGCTTCATTGGTGCTTGAGTGATAATGAAGCCAAATAAAGCTCCTGCCGTCAAATGTTGTGCGATAATAAAGCAAGTTAACGTTAGATATAGGTGAAATTTAAACAATTGTTTATTAAGAGAAAAAAACAGTGATAGGCAGCAATTTGTCTCTTGTGAACTTTATGGTACATGCAACCTTAGGTGTCGTTTCAAGACGTACTTTTTATTTTCAAGGCAGAGCTCAGAATAAGGCCTCTTCCAAATGGTAGCCACACGCGCGATACCATACTTACATCCACATACTTAAACATACAATTATTTTTTCATGTATGACACAGTTTACATTTTATAACAAAGTACACCGATATATGTAAAAAAAGAAATGGTAGGAACGTTAGTTAAAAAAATTGAAAAATGAAAGACTGACTTTTGTCATTTATGTATAATACATTGTAAAGAAAATGAAAAAAGTCAAGCCTGAGACCCATGAGAGATTATGCGTATTATATACGCTCGATATATAAACGAATGACAGTGAAATAATTATCTGACTCAATTTGAGTTCTACCTCAATTCATCGAATCAGGTCCAATGCATTAAATATTGCTCGTGATAACGGATTTTAAGATCAAGTGAGAATAGTGAAAATAGTTCTTAGGTGTTCAAAATGATTATATTATATATTATGCTATTCCACTAAAAGCTTGTAAAGGTATTTCATACGTTTAAAAAAAAACATTGCAAAATTATTTTCACATTATATTTTAAATTGAGTTTGAAATATGTTGAATCAATCATAAATAATGTTATAACTATTGTATTAATCAAATTTGTTGCATTTTTTAACGTTAAACTACCTTATTGTAATGAAAAATTGTTTGATTTATTAGTTTTTCTGTACACTCAACACCTTCCTCAATTATGCAGGTTTTTACAATCTAATATTACATATCTCAATAAACTTAGATCTTTTTGATTTTCAAGAGTTACTTTATCATGTTTGTCGTTTTCAGAATTTATCGCAAGAAATATTTTTCGCAATTTTTAAATTTATTTTTAATAAACTAATATAAATGTATTTATATTTTATCAAAAATGTTTAAAATTAAAATGTATCATTATTATTATTATTATAGTGTAAGCTATTGTATTTTGATTTAAAATTTACTATTTCAAGTTTGATTATAAACCGGTCTTAATATTATCAGCGGTTATTGTACTATAAAAACTGTAACATTTAGATTTTTGTTATTCTTTTGTGAGCATTGAGATATGTCAAACTCCATGGTCTTTCAGTCGTGATAAGTTAACTTTATATCATGGTTTAGAAAAAAAAACTAACGAAATTGAAGATAGTACGCATTTTTAAGACAATAAGTATGTAAAAATAAAAATGTCTGTGCACCTCTGTCATAAAGAATTATGCAAGCAGCAAAAAAATTTCAATTGGAATTTTTAAAGAAAGGATTATGATATTTTTGGGAGAAAGTATCAGCAAGATGCATTTACTTAAATAAAGCTTTATGAACAAAAATATTCCGTTGTTTTGCTACACTGTTTATAAAAAAAGCACTTATCCTGGACAACCCTCACTACTCTCAGTTCAATTTCATCGATATTCAATCATAGAAAAAGTTCAGTTCCTGAGAGAATATGAGAACCATAGATGTAATTTCTCCTTTACCTTTTATGAATTCACACAATCACAACACGTGATCAATGAATCACAGTTTCTCCGTTCACCTATGAACTGTCATCGGAAGCACCTGGATTATAATCTGGATCATCATCGTCGTCTTCATCATCCAAGTCAAGATCATCCAGATTTTGAAATAGACTCTCATCTACTTTGACTGCCTCACCTATTTGTATTACATATACATCATCATGAGACAATCTGTGCCAAAATTTTTGTTAACCATTGAGAAAATCAAATTTTTCTTACCGTCATCCAGGAACTTAAGATCTGATTGATCCAGAGTTTTATCTGTCATAAACAATTCTCTGCCAGTGAGTTTCTTTCCCTCTTTATCAGCCAGTTCTCTTTTCTTGTTTATTCCCGTTTCTTCATTGAACTTTTCTTTCCATTTGAGGAATGTTTCAACTGTGACTCTCGTTCCCTCAAACCTTTTCTGTTGATTAAAATATCACAAAGTGAGCATCACCTTTTCCAGTTTGAAAATTAAAAATAAAAAGATAATAGTAAGCTTACCCTTTCAGCTTCCTCGTCTTCTATTAACTTTCTGGCAGCATTTTCTTCTCTGTTCAACTTTGTTCTGTCCCAGTGAACATTCAACCACTCCTGTGCCGTACTGACTAACGTAAAAACCATTACAGTCCCCAGATTTTCATTCATCACTTCTTCCAAGTCGTGCCTGAGTTTTTCAACATCATCTTCCTCAAAATTTTCTGGCTCCTCAATTGTAATGATTAGAGGTTCGTCTGGATACTTTGGTGTGTATGTGAACTCCAGCGTACATGCCAATCCATTTTCTGTTTCTGGCTCGTACTCTTCAGATTTGATTACAATTGCAAACTTGTAATAAGGTTCTGTTTCTAGAACTTAAATTTGATGCAACGTTGAAAATAATTCTGTCAATTCAATCAAGTAATAAAAAAACTTGATAAAAATTCTACATACCTTCCAGTTCTCCGCAATAAATCGACTCCAAAGCCTCAATTTCATTATTCTGTTCGTCTATGTAATCCATGATCGTTTGTTTAACTACGAATAAATTCTGACCAAAAGTCTTGATAATATTCAATAAATACTTATTTCAACAAACTGCAAAAAAAATTTGCACTTAACACACATAACCTATGACAACCTAACCTTATTAACACTAAAAGAAAAAAAATCCTCTCTTCCAAGTTTCAATTGAAATAAATGGGAAAAAACAAAAAATAATATAACACTCTAACAACTTGATTGCCGATTATATGAATTACAGATCGCCATCTAATGAAAAAATAAACCAATGATTTGCCATATTATGCATTTCGCTATTTATTATCCTCGTGCAATATTGCCGATGACGTGAACAACACAACACGCGAGCAGCAGTAGAAGCGCGGCAATTTCGATCAGCCGCTAGTAGAACTAGTACGACTTGGTCAGACTTGTATAAGCTTGCTTGCGATGAAGTATTGTATATTGTATAATTGTTTTATGATATTGTCAAATTGAATGATTTATCAAAATAATAATATTTCAGCTGAAGCGTTTGAATTAGATATTTCATAAATTGTCATAAGGATAATTATCATGAAAAAAAGCACGGATATAGTTTTGATATCTTTTCTTTGGAATAAGCATTGTTCATTAATAAAATTGTACTGTATTTATTACTCAATTCAATTCAACTACATAAAGTCAAAAATGCTTATAAAACCCTTAAGACTTAAATCAAAATTGTGTATTATTCATTCATTAACGTTAATCCTCTCGTCTGCATCATCAAAAGCTGCAAATTCCACACTCCAAAAACTCAAAAAAATAAAAGCAACATAATATCCCAAAAAAAAAACCTCCAGAAACATCATGAGTGTAGTAACAAAAACTCCTGCGGAGTTCTGTCTCTCTCTCAAGCCACTCAATACGTCGTCGTATCTGGTTGAAGCCGCGATACCTTACAGCCAAGGCAATCTATCAGTGGTGTCCGCGTTTCGAAAGGATTCAGAGGGGCGTAAACGGAGAGCTTTCTCTCTCCTTGCCGTCATCGTCGTGTCTCTCTCTCACTCCACCCTTGCTGTTGTGGGTGGGAGGGCGCGGTGTGGACACAATCAATACAATCGACGCATAGAGGGGAGAGAGAGAGAGAGAAATTAGCCGGCCGCGCTTTTTTTTCACTCTTCCAGAATTGAATTATGATCGAGATTTAGGCAGAGATTTTATTTTTCCGTTAGTTGTATTGGCCAGTCGCCAGCTTATTAATTGACGATCTCTTTTTATCATTGGAAATTAATTGGCAATTGCGCTCACTCGATGTGTGCTTGATTCGAGCTTACGTTTATATCTTTAAAAGCTCGCGAGCTTAATTAGATTATCGAGTAAAAATTGAAAATAACTCATGTCTGAGTGAAATTAATCTCTGGAGTCTTTTATATTTTCCTTCTTTATGCGCTCTCATAAAAATTGAAAGCTTTAATAAATACTGCAACAACTCAGAAGAGTTCAGTCGTGTAATCAATTTCATATAAGGATATCCAGTTCGATATATCGAACCATCTATAATAATTCACGTCCAGACATCGACGTCGTAAAAAAATTATTGCACGCCTTCCAATGTAATCTCGCATCGATGGCACACCTTAGACAATCATTCAAAAAGACTTATCATCCTTCTTTCCAACAATCATTTGCAATGGAAAATATACAATAAATATATCCACGCATAAAACCATCCGTAAAACAAACGTGTCAATTAGTCATGTATCCTCAAACCCAACCTCCTCCAAAAAAAAAATCTCTCCCATTCACAAACAAAACACGAAAAAGGATATATAGAGCAAGTAAGTAAAGTACAAACCCGCGCGCTCAGTGCTTTTAAACGTCTCTTTTGCGCATGCGACGACCCTTAAACTTTCTCTCTCTCCGGGCGAGCGATCACGCGCGCGCGCGCACAGTTTTCCGAGAGTAATACGTTTGTCCAACCCTCCAACGGAGAGGCAGTAGGCACGAGGCAGCCACCCGCGTCGTCGCGTTTTATACACATCCATACACATAAAAATAAGAATAAAAAAAAAGAAATAACCCTACTCGAATGTGTACAAGTAACATCGAAGCTTGAAAAACATGGCGGACGAACAACAAAGTCGTCGTTGCATTCGCGCGTTATCGGCACGTAGTGAAAAGTTATAGGAAACAAAAAAAAAATTGAGAGCGACAACGACGTCTCGTCGTTCGACGACGACGACGACGAGTGAGGGAGGATGCATTTGTACTTTGAGAGGAACGCCAACGCCAAGTGCGACTGCAACATCCTCTCGCTCAGCTGGATGGGCAAATTGCCCGACGAGCTGCAGGAGGTCAGTTTCTATCTTTTTTTTTTCTATTTGTTTTGAGGGGGCGAGTGTGTGTGTTTTACTCTCTGTGAGGGGTGGAATATGGTTTTGTGGTTGGTCGATGAGGTTATTTTTGCAAATATGAGGGTGTGTTACTCTGTTAATTGAGCTTGCGACTATATATTTCGTTGTGAAAAAAAAAGCTCGAATCGCTATTTTTTCAACGAAATTCAATAATACACCCTTTTATCTACCTCGAATGTCGTTCGAAAATACCTGCTAAACTCACCCTCTGAAAAGCTTTCTCGCTTTGTTTCTTCTCACGATGGCAAACAACAGCAAAAAAAAAAAAAAAAAACGTAAACACGTTATCCACGAATAAAATATTCCTTCGATGTATTCTTTCTCTCTCTTGTGTGTCAACCTTGAACCGCACAACTAAATGTCAAACAAATTGCGCGTTCCACTTGAAAACTTGTTACACGCAAATACAAGCCGACAAAATCGAATTCTCGCATGTATGCGAGAGTAATTAAAGAAATTGGCACAAATCGATGAAATAAGTTAGCCGAAAAGAAATCGATACAACGACAAATTATATATTTTTCTCTCTCTTGACCTTCGCGAGCGCGCGGGGAATATGTACACGTGATAAGTAATTTGTCAAAAATTACGATCGACTTTTTTTTTTACTATTCTCGCGAGAGAAAGAATGTGCACTTGAAAAAAAATACGTATAATGAGATTCTCTCCGTGTTTAGCTCGATTGGCGCATATTTTTTTTTTCTTGCTGTACATGACGTATATATAACGCGGTGGCACACGTCGTCGCGTGCTCGCTGGATTAGTATATATATATATTTATTCCGACACGTGAGAATTCGAACTGTTCTTTTTCTATCGGTATTCGTTGTACTATAATCCATGACGTAAAAATTTTTTCATAATTCGCTTTGTGCGGGAGAGAGAAGTAAATTACAGTCGCGAAATGCAGTTAAGTTATACGAGAAAAAAAAATACGTATCTATTTTTTTTCGCAGCCTCGAGGACGAGATTATAACGAAGAAGGGGTAACATAATTCGATTTGCCTCCTTTTTTATAGAAAAATCTCAAGTTCTCCCCAACAAAAAAAAAAACGCTCGCGTAAGATTATTTTTTTTCCAACAAATTCTCACGACAACCAATTCATTCTTTATCAATCTCCTTCTTTTTTTTTCGGGGAAGGGGAGCATAGTCGGAGTGGATATAGATTCATAACTAGGCGATATTCATGCTGCGCGCAATATCGTAAAGGGGGGGAGGAGGGTTATAACGCCGAAGCACGTTAGAAGGTGCATGATCGATACGATAAGACGTATAAGCGAGAGGAATGTAGTACATTGCGACCTTATGTTAGATTCCCATCGCGACAATACTTCTCATGCTTTCTCGACTTCGTATTGCACTCTCCCTCTCTCTCTCTTTGTCGGATTATCTCCTCTTTTTTTTTCTGCAATGTCATTCGACTCGCTGCTGTGTATGTCAAGGCTTTCTCTCTCTCTCTCCATTTGCATTTTTATGTACGCGCGATCAAATGAATTATTTCTAAAAATATGTGGAATTCGATTCGTGAATTTGTATTCTAAAGATAGAAGGATGTTTTTTGGATGATATTGCGAGAATTATATTCGAAGAAACGATCGATCTATTGCGTGTACTACACATTATTATTTACGGAAATTTCTGAAAAATAGAATTATTTCGAAAATTGATTTTCAATACAGTTATACTCGCGATATAGTAACTTAATATCCAACAACAGCAGTGACAGGCTTTTATCTTCCGACATAAAACAAGCCAGACTCGTAGCAGTATACACATAGCTATATATCTTCCTCAGGGAGTGTCACGGAATATAATTGTATCAATTTCTAAGTTTCGCACACAAACGAACGCGTCTATGTATGTATATATACATTCTCGCGTAGGGTGTCAGAGTTCGTGTGATATATAGATATAAAAGCTGGAGGTAAAGTTTTCGCGCCTTGATGTTATATTCTTATAAAAAAGAACCCAAAACTTAAAAGAATTTTCTTCTTCCTCCCCTTCTTGCGCATATAATTAATCTTAGCTTCTATATCCTTTTTTTTTGTGTTCATCGAGAGGCAGCAAAAAAAAAAAAATAAAAAGAAAACTCATCAGATATTTCAGCGAATCACTTCACAGCTACCCTATCGGCAAACCCCCAATCACTTGGTTTTTTTTTCAACACCCTCTCCACTCAAGAGAGAGCAATACGCACATACACGCGCGCGCAAAAATCGACAGGCCGTAAATCAAACTTTAGGTGTATGTGTGTATATTATATCTCGAAAAAAAGAAAAAGGCGTGCGCTGCCGCCGATTAGACTAACGGAAATGAATTGTTACTCTCTCTCCCTCTCTTTTACAACCCTTACAATTTTTCGCACTTCAAGCTCGTTTGTCATCCATTAGCTCGAAAAAAAAAAGAAAAATCTCTACTCCCTCGTTCCGCTCTAATCGGGTTATCACGCTAATTTTTATTCTGTTGATTGCGGCACGACGACGACGACGACGACGTTTGTATTAGATTGACAGCAGCAACAGCAGTAGAGAGTGTGACATAGTTTGCCGAAGGGGGTGTAAACGTGTTTTCGCTGGCAGAGAAAAGAGGGTTGTACTGCAGAGAAAGAGAAAGAGAAAGAGAGTGAGAAGCTAATTTTATTTATCAGGGCTTTTAGTCTTTGTGGGTGTGTGTCAATTGATATTGCATATTACACGCTATGAATACTTGATTTTTTATTTCAATGTTTGAACCGACGAATTTTTTTTTTCGTGTTTTCAAATTGAATAATTTATTGCACCGTATTCGTAATGCTATTTTAAAAATCGTAATTAAAATTGCCTCGACGTTTTATTGGAGAATTATTCGAAGAAAAACCACTTTACGATATTAAACGTAAAATTGTTATACACATCAAATTGAAATATATAAATAGCAATCGAAACGAAAGCGAGCTAAAACATATTCATTCAATTTAATTACGAAAACTCAAAGGGGACGCTTTGCTCGTATATAAAACGAAAATCCCGAAACTCATTTCCATAATTGCAGCAGACATGTATAGCAAATTAATTGCTATACGCGAGTCGAATTATTTGCGCTGTAACAAACACTCGTTATATATATTTAAACGTCAAACACACACACACACACACAATGTAATACATCTGAAAATTCATCAACTTAGTGGAACTCGCAGTACAATAAACAACAGCTTCATCCCCAAAATGGGCAAATACGCAGGGAAAAGCCTTTACAAAACGGATGTAATCAACTAAAATTAAAGTTTATCCGCGCGTCGAATCCTTATTTGCTCTATATATATACACCTCGCGAGAGAGGCAAGCCCATCAATTCATTTAATCGCATTAACAAATATTTAGAAACGACGAACTATATCACCGCTAAAACCCGTTAATTAATTAGTCGCGCGGGAGTTGACGTTGTAAACGCATATAAGTTTGAAATTGAAAAAAAAGAAGGGAAGTATAAGGTCACGTTTTCTCAACCGTGGTTTTCGGAGCTTTTACTCGTGACACTAATCCGATGCTGCGGCTGTGTGCATTTTCCGGGTGCGTATATAGTGCTTGCCTTGCCGCTTGCGGTTTGCCTACTACAGCGGATAATCTCTCTCTCTCTCGTCTGTGCTCGCCTAAGCGAAAAAATAGTTTCTCTTTTTTTTTTTTTCGTCGCGGGAATTTCATTCGAGTGCTAATTTTAAGTTTATTAAATCGTCGACGCGGCTGGTGAAGGTTTGTATTTTTTATAGAATGACGCGTGGGGGTGCGGTTGGACGACAATGGAGTAGGATAATTTGCGTAGGAGGTGAAGATTCGAATTTTCTTTTTTTCTTTTTACGATTTGTTGTACAGAATATAAAATTTTCGAAAGACGAAAAGTGTCTTTAAAATCTCGATCGATCATTGAGAAAACGTTCGATACATCTTTTGAAAATTCTCCAATCGACCTTCAATTCTCAGCACAATGAGATTCGAGCAAAAATAACGTGGGATTTTTCTCTCGTCGCGCACCGTTCAACCTTGATAACAGTCGTTAAAAAAAGTATAACAGCGTCTCGACTTCGCGCGCAACTGGAAACAGCAAGAGAGAGAGAGAGAGAGAGAGAGCACTCTTCAATATAAAAGCGTAATAACAAGGCAACTGACGCAAAACCATCTCTACCTCTCTTTCTCACATCCATTTTTCCCGAAGAAAAGAAGAAAAGAAAAGCATCTTTCGTCGTGGACGAAAAGAGAAAAAAAGTGAAAATAAATATACGCGTACGTATCGATCTCTCGTCGTGCATTTGACAACCGCTTTGAAGTTACGTTTATTATAAAGGGTCGTTAGAGCGCCCTTCGGGTTTTTATTGAGTTTGATTGACGCGCTGGTTGTAGCAGTACTTTGATGCCGAGCTTAATTGCCCGTAGGCGAAAAAAAAAAGTGTTTCGAAACCTTTGATGGGAAAGAAAGAAAAAAAGAATTCCTTTTTTTTTTATTTTACTCTCGGTTTTGTTTTCGCTAAGTGTGTATAGTGGTCTTTTTGAAGTGTGCGTGTGTATAATACAATGGAGATGGCTTGGCTTTGAGATCCTTGATCTTTTGTTAATTTGCGAGCGATTAAGAACGTTAATTTGGATATGCAAATGTTCCGAGTTATTCTATTACGTAGATATAATTTGTATGAATATTTTACATTTACGTATTTCATTCGCGTCGTTATATAACGATTACGTTATAATGAATGTTCTATATCAATATTTTACAAGCGTGAAAAGCGCAGAGAATGGTAATCAAACGAAATTCATCCGAATATTACACGAAATAATTCATTCATGGATAATTTTCGTACACACACCAATGCGCGCAAAAGTTCATCAGAACTCTTTACTCAAAATATCGCAATAGCAAATTCGCCCATCCCGAAGGGATGAAAAGCCAAATTTTCCGCGAATAAATTTACAGGCAACGAAGATATTAACGCCGCCGCGGCGAAATGAAAACCCAGCCGCGCGGAATTTAATCTCCCTTTGCGCGCCACCGAGAGAGAGAAATAAAAAAGGATTTGAAAAAAAAAAGTCCTTCCCTTCGTTGTGGACCGCGCGTCGGGTATAAAAACTCGATATTAGGTCAACTGAAAAATCGCTTTGGCCTTATTTTTTTTTCCCTCGGAAGCCGCGATGCTTTCTCACGCGGAATCACCGATCAAATGATTGCCCCACCCTTCTCGACTTTTTTTTTTATCCGATATCTAATTAATCATACGGCGTGAAACGAAGGGAAAATAAAAGATTCGCACGCGAGTTTAATAAGCCGTCAAATTCTATATTAAAGTTTATCGTCTAATTCCCCGAGTTCATTCTTTTCTTAGCTAACTTTAAACTCTTTCGCTTTATATAGATTTTATTATACTTTTTTATTGACTTTTACTTGTGGCTTTATTTCGGATTAAACTCGTAATTTTTTTTTCTCTCTCTCCTCCTCGGCTACGAAGATTATATATTACCGAGCGTGATTTATCTTCAATAACGACGAAATCACTTTTTTTAAAACGTATAAATTGCTTTTTCACGACGCGGTATATAATCGAATAATACCACCCCCGCACTCAATTTTCTTTCAGATATATAAGAATTATACGTAATATATTCAAGCTTAAAACGAAAAAAATAATTCACACTGAAACATAAGATTTCACACAAGAGTTCATTCATTCTAACTCGCGCGAAAAAAAATCCTTCGCGTAAAGTCTGAGAAAAAAAAGGTTCCCTCGTAGACTACACACTTTCAAATTATCGCGCAGCCGCCAAGAAAGTCATCCCCTTGAAAAAAAAAGAAAGCACCTCCTCGTCGCGCGACGAAAGTATCAGCTATTCTGCACGCGCGTTCTTGCGTGAAAAAAAAAAATTTCGCACCCCTTTTTGTGTGCACACGCGCGCTGTTCTCTGTGATTTTTCACGCGTGAACCTTCTCCTTCTTTTTTTTTTAATTGCAACGCGGCTAGAATCGACAGCTCGAGTATAAATTACAACCGAAAGAAGAAAGAAACTTAAAATTATACACTACCGTTAAAATAGTGTCGCAGAAAAAAACTTTCAATTCGATTCGCAAACTCTCCTTAAAAAAAAATAAATAAATAAATACACAGTGAAGAAAGTGAGAAAGCTCACTCACCAACGGCCCAACTTTTTAATTCTCAAACAAGGCAAGCAACAAAGAATAAAAAAAGAAGCGAAAAGAAGTTGCTGTTCTTCATTCTCGCAGTCTCGTCGCCTGATTAAAGTGAGATTTAAGATTCTCCTCCCGCCGCGAACTTTAGATTATCGAAAACTCTTCTCGCCGAAGACAAAGTATACTTCAATTATTTATCCTCTAAAAAAAAGAAGAAGAAGAATACTACCACCATCATTTTCTATTTCACCAAAAGCAAAAAAAAAACTCAATTAGCGCATTCTCACTCGAACAGATTAATCGTCTCTGTGGGCGACTGAAAAACAAAAGCCATACACCGCGTCGTAGTCGTCGTCATTTGCAAGCACTAATGAGCGTCGTCATATAGTGTGTTTGCGCTCGAGTCTCGAGAGTAGTAGTCATTCTTCTTTTCTCTCTCACTCTTTTTCATTCATTCTTTGAACATTTTTTCACGTACACATAACCACATGTGTGTATGTCTATTTTACAGGATGAAAGCTGGAAGTTGTACAGACGCAAGTATTACCAGGAAGGTTGGCTTGCAACCGGCAATGCGCGTGGCCTCGTCGGCGTCACCTACACCACCTCGCACTGTCGCACCCGTGTACCCGAGTTGCCGTTACGAGCCAATTATAATCTACGTGGACACAGAAGCGAGGTAATATTACACGAAAATCTCTCTCGCGGACGTTTTAATTAAAATTGATCTCGCTCGCGCTCTATGATCATGATAGCGTTAATGAAGCGTTCGCTTCGAAAATTAATTAATCCTTTCTCTCTCTCTCTCTCTCTTCATCCCCTTATCTCGCTCTTTGAAAGCTTGTGTATACGTAATGTACTCACTCTGAAATCGACAGCGCTGAAAAACAAAAAATCCTCTTATATAAAAAAAAATTCTTCTTTTGATATAAAAGGATTTTCATCTCAACGCTACGAAAAAAAAGTTCTTATTTTAAGTATGCAGCAAATTTAAGAACTTTTTTATTTTTCGTTTTCATCTTGCTTAATTATAATTATAAGGCTCAATCTTTTTTTTACCGAACACTTGTTGACCTAAGTGACAAAACCTATTAATATTCAGATCATTTTTACAGCTCCTTAGTTGAAAACGAGCGAGTTCTTAAAATTGCTGCATACTTAATTTAAGAACTTTTTTTTTGTAGTGAATATAGCCGCAAAATTATTCTTTTTGTAACAAGAGGATTCTTTTTGGCACAAGAGGAAATTATTCTTGTTACAAGAAGCCTGTTTTTTTCCGTGTATCAAAAAACGATAAAATATTCAAAATATCTTTTTTTTTTCTTTCTTTTTCCCTTGTCGCGTATACATACGTACGACGTACGTAAATCTTGCAGTAGTCGACGAAAGAGAGAGGATAGCACTCTCACGAGAGAGAGAGGCGGCGCCTTATGTATATTTGTGCAAGGCTCTTACCTCGCGTGCATATATTCTAGAGAGTGATGAAAATGGATTCTATACACTGTATATATGTATACGAGAACGACTCTTCTCCGTTTTGTTTGCTCGCGAATAAATGAATAAATAAATATGTGTTCGAGTAGTCGAGATGTGTATTTCTCCGCGTTTAATAATTTATCAACGTGTGAGAAAAAAAAAAAAGAGAGTGAAAATCGATATTGAGAATTTAAATTTTTAGTGAAAGGTATAAGGCACACCAACCAACAAAAAAAAAAAAGGTTACTGAAGCACGTGTCGCTCATTTCGGACAAAGACGTACCTACATATATTGCGGGTTGTAATAGAAAGGCAGCTGGCAAAGAGAGATTACCACTCGACGAATATCCGCGAGAGAGAGAAAGAACTTTGTGCCGTGCACAAGTGGACGTCGCTCGTTTTCGTGCCAGAGCTCAGAGAGAGAGAGAAGTTGCCGAGGCTATTGTAGTGTCGTCGTCACCGTCGTTGTGCGGATATCCATATGTATATACATTGCAGTTGTGTGTCTTGATTGCAAGGAATATATGTCGCTTAGTAAATCGTTATATATATTTCTATGACGGTTATGATAGCCCGAAATTTATATTTTGTTTTTGCGATTCGAGCTTTGGGAGATTGCGATTAATTATGTAATATTTTGCTCGAAAGCTCGACGTTGATTGTTGAATATTTTAAAGCTGCTTTTACAGTTAATTCGGATTGTCGTTAATTTATATTTAAACGCGATTGAAGCCGTTGAGTAGCGTAAAGAGCAAATGGAAGTGCATCGAGATATATTATTCTATTAAATGTTGATACAGTGAAAACAGTAAGTGAATAAAAACCACGGAAATGCATCGCGATGTGTTATTCAATTAGGTGCTTTGAGCTCGTATTCATTAAGCAGCTCTGGATTTATGTAAGCGGGAAATATAAATTATCTTACGAGGATGTTTAACAGACAAATCTCGTTTATACATTCTAATGAATTTTTTTTTCTGAGAATAGGTAGTTTAAGCTAACAGCTTTTTAATTAAACATTTTTTAATTAGACAGAAATGAATCATAAAAATATTCTCATTTATTCCCTACAATTTCTCTTATCGATTAATCCTACCAAGCAACGACGACGACGGCGATGGAGTCGCAGATTATCTGTTTTTCCGACGTCGCTGGTAATACCAAAATCTACATCTCTCTCGCTTTTTTTTTTTTGAGTACGTATACTCGCATAATGTGTCGCGATGGCAACTGAAATGAGGAATAATGGGAGTTTTCTCCGAGCTTATTCTTCTTTCTCTCTTTTTTTTTACGACTGCGCGATTTTCAGTCGGACTTTTAATTGTCGACGCGTTTTTACGCGAAAACTTCATTTTAGCTGCTGCTGTTCTCCTACCGTTGCCAAGATGGAACTAGGTTGTGAAATATATCGCAGGACCAGAGACAAAACACAGCGTTTTCGCGATTGTCGTAATGGAGATGGAAAATGTTTTTGACACGTTTGTGATAGCTACTTACTTGCGTATTTTCAACTCGTAATATTGGGTGACAAAAATGACGACGATTTTTGAAGTGTTTATTTCATTTTTTTTAATTATTAGTGTCTGTTTCTGAAAATAATTATGAAGCTTGTCAAATAATTTTTGCGTTGGGATTTTATAACTACTGAATAATCCGAAATTATGAGACAATAAAGTCTGTAATTGCGGTTTTTGCGTTTGACGCGGTTCCATACAAATATTGCGTCAGTTTCAACTTCATTAAAATAATTGACATTACTGACGAATATAATCACCTACTCGGACAAAGTAATTAAAAGAAAAGACTTTAATTAGTGATCGAAAGCTTTGACAAAAACTACATTCACAACAGCAAAAAAAAAAAATAAAAAAAATTGTACGCCCGTACCTTGATTCATACTACTCGCAAACAAAAACGAACGAGACACACACACAGACAGACACGCACGTAGAGAGAAAAGGGAGAACAACTCGAATCAATTACCACTTGGGGAAAAAAAAGTCAACTGCCAACAGCAGTAGCACACAGTAAACAAAAAGCAAAAAAAAAAGCCACATACATCCTTCATTCGTTCTCTCCCGATTCATTTCCTCTTCCATATCAGCTTCGACTCTTTGCAATAGCGACACGTGCTAGCAAACACGTATATATAGAAAATCCTCAATATAACTCAGCGCCGAAGTAATAAACGCGCAGCGAGAGATTAAGAAGCCGAGAAATTGTTCGACAGGGTGGAAAGAAGCAAAAAAAAAAAAAAGAAGAAGTAGGGGGGGACGTGATTTCTCGAAGTCGAGCAATAAGCGAAAAGGACGGCGATTCATTGATTCGTTGCCAGAGACGCGTTTGCGGACATACTTATATACGCGGATGTTTGGCAGCGATTTTTGCGCGCGTGTGCACGAAGTTTTGTGAATGGAACCCGCAGCGTTGAAATCAATACTCGCGTGCGCGGAGGGATATTGCTTGTATATTGAAAAGCGCGAGATAAGAAGCTTCGATAATAAGAATATTTTTTTTTATGTAGTAAACTGTTTTACATGGCTCGTTAATCATTTCGCAAAAATGACGTTGATATTAAAATCGAAGAGGCTTTTCTAAGACACGAAAAAAAGTCGGATGAGAGCGCGAGGATACACTCGAGAGAAAAGGAGATGCTTATGTACCGGAGGCGTTTCGTATCGATCGCTTATAAGTAAAACATTCGCTGGGGAAAAAAAGTGCTGACGTGTGTACAGATTTTTTTTTGTGGAAACGTTCAAAGGGAAAGATAAATAATCGGATTTGGCTTTTTGGTATGTAAAATATCGCGCGAATGTTTTACGGCTTTGGGAAATCCTTTGAATGAATTAAATATTTACTCCGTAATGTAAATAAATTCGAAAATACACTGAAATAACATGAATTTTCAATATTTGCCGAAGTCTGTAGGGATCAATCGAACGAAACCATAAGCTCTCTTTTGAAATATATACGTTTTAAATTTGCTTTGGCGCTTGCGTTTTTTGACGTTGTACAGTTGCATCGACAGCAAAACTCCATCCAGTATTTTTTTTTGTTCGGAAGTTGCACAAAAACCAACCGTGTTTCTATGCAGAAAAAACAAAACGGACATTTCTCTCGTGGACAATGAAATCTATTGATAAGATTTTAACTCTGCAAAAAAAATGAAAACACGATATAGCTTTTCCGTGTACAGAGCCTGATTGAAAAAAAAGTATTTGATTTCTTGTATAGAGTTAATTTTAGATATACTTTGTCCATTTCCCTTTGGATGAAGATTAAATCTCGCGTATCAAATTCATCCATCCAATGTTGAACCTCGTCTACTGAATTTAGCAACCTACCTTACAGAACTTAATTAAGTCTCTCTACACCAAGACTTCCATTCTCAAAGGCTTCGCTCCGAAATGAAATAACCGCTAAACAATTATTTCAATCCCCAAAACTCTAAATCACACAAACAAACCTCCATGATGAATGACATTTCGGGAAATTAATTTCCCCGAACGCAAGTTCAACGCACCGCGATATTCCACACGGAATATATGAAAATCGATCGCACGAGCGTAAAAAAAAATTCAGAGGCTGTAGAGGTAATTTTCTCTCGTTATTATCAAATCGGATGGGAAGAGAAGGGCGGATCTGTCAGTTGGCTGCCGGATTTAAAATTTGAATTTCAATCGCGAGAAACTGAATGGGAAATTATCTTCCCAGCGACTCTATCGACTCGTTTTTTTTTTTCAACTCGCGAGATCAATTTGTTCGAGGTCGCTCATTTTTTTTTCTCTCTTTCCTACACTTTCTTTGAACAAGAGGTAATTACTTATGATTTCGCAAGTATTCGTTTCCAAAGTTCATTGTCACACGTCAGCTACGATAAAATTTCGCGAATTTTATTTTACCTCTCGTCGAATTTAATGAACATCGTAATTTCACAGGTGATCCTCGTGAAATGGAACGAGCCTTATCAGAAATTGGCCTCGTGCGACAGCACCGGAGTGATCTTCGTGTGGATCAAATACGACGGCAGATGGAGCATCGAATTGATCAACGATCGCAACACACCCGTCACGCATTTCTCATGGTCGCACGACGGACGCATGGCGCTCATTTGCTACAAGGTGAGTCGCCCCGACGTTCCAATCGATTTTGATAACACACACATGTCTACAATATATTCGTCGCAATGCAGTTGGCCCAAGAGTAATTAGCGCATGCAAACGACTAAAAAAAAAACAGAGAGCTGCAGCTGTCCGCGGCGTGTTTCTCTGTGTATTTGTGTGACCTGTATTATATTTCAATAATTGACGCGCGAAGGACGAAACAGAGCTTGCAACGATTTTATTGCGTCGCGTTTGTCGTTCGAAATTAATTGATTGATTTAACGAGACTTTAAATTTTATTTTTTCACCATTTACAATCTGTATATAATAAATTTTGAAAATTCAATTACAAGGACGGCTTTGTGCTGGTGGGCAGCGTGGCCGGGCAGCGTTATTGGTCGTCGATGCTGAACCACAAGGCGGTCATAACGTGCGGCATCTGGACACCCGATGATCAGCAAGTTTACTTCGGCACCACAGCCGGACAGCTCATCGTTATGGACGTTCACGGCGCTATGGTCTCGGAGGTTCAGCTTGGTAACAATTTCTTTTGTTTTTTAAAATCTATTTTTCATTATTCGCTCCTGAGAATTAAAAGTTGGTTAGTTAGTTTTGTCACCTGAAAAAAGAAAAGTTCATTTCATAAATTTCCCAAACGTCGCATTCGTCGCTAGAATTTATATCAAGCGCACCAAGTGTGTATATATATGTGTGTGTAACTTCCCATCAATATCCATTTTTGGCGTTGGAATGTGACAAGCTTCCCGCGTGATATCCAGTTTCCAGAAAATACGATAACACTGTCGCGCGATTTTTAGTCGTTCGAAGTTTCAACCCCCGCGAGTGAAAATTTCTCTATTACTTTTTTTCTATTTTTTTTTTTCAAATGGCCGACGCTTTTTACACTTGGGAATTCTCGCGCTTGGACAAAGGGAAAAGCACGCACAATGTAACGAGCTCTTTTTCAATGATATCAGTTTTCACGCTACGTTGGATAATTCAAAGTGGCAGTTTGCCCTTTATATTGCTTTTTCAACAGAAAAAAAAAAAAACTCTTCTCGGTGATGGACGCTACGCGTACAAAAGACCTGGAAAAATCCAGCCAGTTGTAAAAGTACTACTTTTTTTCTCTCCTTGTTCTCTGCACGAGCGGATAGCAGAACGAGAAATGGATATTTTTCAGCGAGTAGAAAAATATGTTTTTTTAATGAAGCTGAAAGAGGAATGTAAATAAAATGGAGTGATGCTTTGTTACGTTTGACTGGATTCTAGGGAATTCATATTGACTGCGCGGAACGAATGTATTTTTGTTTGAAATACAATAACTTTACTAATTGAATTTGCGTCAGAGTATATAGAATGAAATTCACCGTCGATATACCAGCGATGTTTGAAAAAATCAACGTAACTTGATAGCCCCATTTGAAAATCATTTTTCTTTGTTTTTAGTGTATTCGTGCGGGTAGTACGCAATTTCACAAAATATTGCCTCTCTTTTAGAAAAAAAAACCTGAATAATATCATTTCCCTCCACCAAAAAAAAAAAATATAGGTGCCGGCGTAACATCGATGGCATGGTCAGCGGAAAAATTCAAATTAGAGGAAGACGACGAGGAGGGCAACAACGAAGACGAGGACGAACGCGACAACGACGACGAACGCGACGACGAGGAAGAAGCTGCTGCTGCTGCCACCGCCGAGACAACAAATTCGAAAGCCAACCGTTCACGAATTTACGTATTGGCAGTTTGTCTGGCCGACGGTACGGTCGTACTACTTCGCTCGTTCGACGACGTCTCGCCGGTGACCATACACACGGGACTGCGACCGCCGTTGCACGCCGAATGGAGCAACTCGAGGAAAGTTCTAGCTGTCGCTGGCAGCAAGGATCAGGAGCATTATTATCAGGGCGTCGAGTACACTAATTTACTCAAGTTCTATTCCGACAATGGAGTGCTCATCTACACTATCGTCATACCGTATACGCAGGTTCGCTTTTTTTTTTTTCGTACTAATTTTTTGTTCGAAAGTTCGTCGAGCGGAAGTTTCGCTTTGGAGTTCTCGACGAGTGAATGCTAATTTCTCTCTTTTTTTTGTTCGAAATTGACGGTAAATTAATCTGGGTTAAAAGGAGGAGAAAAAAATTAAAGCCGCAAAAAAAATGTACCGAGAGAGTGCTCGAATTTAGAAGCGGCGGTAATCTAATTACTCGGTTCTCGAACTATACTTTTTTTTTAAACTTGACAGTTTCCGTTGTGCTAATTTTGAATAACGACGTTTAACTGAAATATTTTTAAGCGAAACGCGAAAATAGAATCAGCAATATAAGCTATATTTCACGATCGAAGAACGTCAAGCAATAACTTTCATTAAAATCGACGAAGGTGATTGTAATTTATGAGTTTCGAGTCTATATACAACATTAAACGCTTTTACTTTCGATCCACGAGTATATAATGCTACACACTTTCGAAAAGCCAAACCCGGCTTTTATGTCAAACAAAAGTGGATTTTAGAACTTGGAATTTCGTGCGGTTCGTTAATAATGTTATCCTTCGCGAACGAACTCGCACAGCACCGCATCGATTATCGACTTTTAATTATTCACTCTCGCTGCTGTTGTTGCTGTCGTAAAACGTAATTGCGAAATGTCGTGATATATGTGGAACGCTCGGAATTTCGGAGGATGTATATAGGTATATTATACCGCGCAATCGAGCATATTGCTCGGGGAAAAGTTAAACTTTCCGCAGAGACGATGAAATATGCAAAGATTTATCGACTAATGGATCACTAGATCGCAAAAAAAAAAAATTTATTTTTTTTCACACAGAGCCCAGTGACAGCGATGACGTGGGGTCACAACGATAGACGATTATTCGTCGCTACGGGAACTCACGTTCACGCGGCTTGGGTATCAAGGTGAGTGAATTTTTTTTTTTTTACTTCAATTAATCTCTCTCGAGTACGCCACTTTTAGCGAAAATTTGAGAGCTTCGGTCGAAACGCGTCGCGGATGGGCAGGAAGTCGAAGAGTGCGGAATAAGAAAAAAAAATGTGGAGCGCGATTAGTCTTTGACTCGTACCTGTCTGCGCGTTTTTAATTTATCTCGAGTACGCTGGAGCTTAGCGTGAATTATCGATTTCCTTCTTTTTTTTTTTAATAAGTAACTTCATCATGAAAGATATAAGTTGATTAGTTTTACGAGTTTTCCGTCTGACCGTTTATTGATTTATTCTACTTTTCGCGAGTTTTCCAATCTTTCTCTTTTGAAAAATTCATCGAAAAAACTAATTAGTAATGACAAATTTTGAATGTTAATTAGAGTTTGCTCAAGCTCGTCATAAATAACAAATCAGATCTATCTCCAGTATTAGAATTTTCAATCGCAAACTCCCTTTAATAAACCATCAAGAAAGTTAATTAACCATTTCCTCCCTCGAAAAAAAAAATCCAACAATCCTATAACCATCGCGTAATTATCCCGTTACGTTATTATATCTATGTTTCTGCAGAGGAGTGGGCTCGTTGCAGCTGCTGTCGAGGTTAGCCTTAAAGGCAGCCTTAACTAAGGAGTCGTCGGTGCAACAGCTGCCACTGCCACCAAGACTCAAAGCACTTGTCTCGGGCCTCTTTGCCAGTACCATCCGGTGAGTGTCTCTCCCTCTCTCATTCTCTTCGTCTATGTGTATATAGTGCATCAGACATAGGAGGAACGCGCGCCTTCGGGGCGTCGTCGTCGTCGTCGGTGCGCGATCGATAACCGGCGTCTGCTGCGCTTTACCCGCGCTTTCGAGGGGGCTTATATATACTATATACTCTTTCTTTTTTTTTTGTGGGAAACGTGGTTTATTTTCGAAATCGAAGGTGAGAGCTTTTTTTTTTGAAAAAGAGATTTGAAAAAGATAACGCGGGGGATTTTTTTACACCTTTTGTGTGAAAATTCCACGCGGAGATTTTCATTTCGGAATACAAAAAACCTTCTTTCATGAAAAAACAAAGAAAAGGAGAGAGAAAATCCTAGAGCGACGTTTCACGAAATTACACATTCGTCGTCGTGGTCGGATATTAATTAAAAAAATGTCGTGTCTTCTTCATCGTCAAAAAAAAGAGAGAAAAGGTTGACGTTATAATACAAAAGACCCGTAGGAAATAGAAAGGAAGGAGAAGTAGAAGTAGACCGGAGAGAGAGCTTGTTCACTCGGTCGCTGATAAGATAAGCCTTCTGCTTTCTCTCTCTGTCTCACGTTGAAAATTGTCCTCGCGACGACGCGACACTGTGCGAGTGTGCTCGCGCAAAAGCCGAGCTTGCACTCGAGAGAGAGATACAGCTTTTGTTATCGATGCAGCAAATTAAGAGATCTTTCTCTCTCTCGAAGGGGTTGTGTTCGTTAATTTTAACGCGACAGACGAGACAAGTCGAGTATTTTTTTTTTCTTTTCCTTTCAATCGAAATCGCAAAAAGCGTCTCGAAAAACCAATCGAGTTAGAAGCAAAGAAAACCCGTAACAAGTTTCTCTCTCCCAACGAGAAACTTGACATTCGACTTGTCTCTCTCTCTCCACCTCGAAGGTATAAAACTATAAAACATCCATTGCCGCGGAACTTTGCTTTCGCGCGAAATCTCCTTGAACCTCGCATTGAAACTACTTCTACCGGCGTATAGTGCGAGCGCGAATAAAAGACGGTTTTCTTTTTCTTTCTCTCTTCTTCTTCTTCTATTGTTTGCGAATTCCACGTATATATAGTAGTATGATGTCGAGCTTTCATTGAATTTTACTTCGGCTCTGCTATTATCGAAATAGTCTACTCCGCTTCTTCTTTCTCATCAGGGATAAAATCATCTCTTTTCAAGGTTTATTCGCGGAATATATCGAACGAGAGGGAGAAAGAGAAAGATCTTAACACACACGTTTACCTAACTTCTCTTTCTACTATAGGTCATTAAAAAAAACCATTAATTAATGATCGTTCCAACAGTTCATGCATCCCAGAGCCTCAAGAACTCCGTCGTTTCGTATCGCGTCCACCGCCGTTGGGCGGTCGTCTGCACTGCACGATGCTACGCAATCCAGGCGATCCACCGCACAGTTACACCCTATACGTGGAATATCTCGGTGGTTTGGTGCCGCTGTTGAAGGGTCGTCGCACCAGTAAAATTCGTCCGGAATTCGTGATTTTTGATCCCGAAACTGGACATCACGATACTTCTACTGCTGCTGCTAGCGGTGAATTGTCCTGCAGTAGCAGTAGCAGCGTCGCTTACGAACATTTAGCTGCCGCGGCAGCAGTTGCCTCGTGCAGCGATGACTCGGACAACGAGAGGGACAATAGCGTGGAATTGTGCGGTGGCTCGCCGAGATTTATGCGCAAAAATCGACGCAAGTGTAGCGGCTCTTACGAGAGGACTGGCTGTCATAACGACGATGCTGAGGTGAATTACGTCGACACTCTGCCGGAGGTGAGTTTTTATTTTCTTTATTTTTTTTTTTTGTTTATGAATGAATCTATATTAGTTGTATTATGCACGGGATGGTATAATATTGTATTGAAATAAACGGTTCAATTGTTTGCCTCGAGGGAATTTGCATTTTCCTACGTACACGTTCAATTTAACTAAATTGTTTTCGATCGACTATACATAATTGTGTTATCGTTTCCGCTCGAGCGGGCAAACTGTCAATGAGAAAACAATTCAAAAGGTAGTACAACAATCGAATGAATCGAACGAAAACAATTCGCTTGATTGTACCGCAATTTGAAAACGAACGTATACATGTAAATACCCGCAGAACGCAAAACTGGTGGAAGTGACGTCGAACATATGGGGCACGAAATTCAAGTTCCACGGATTGACCGACTCCGTCCCGGCGAATCTCGGCCGAGTCACGTATCGGCCGTCGCTGTTGCATCTGCAGCCGAGGCAGATGACCCTCGTCATCACCGAGCTCAGGGACAACTTACCCGCAGGTACATTTTTTTTTTGTACTCGCGATGTTGAATATAAATCTACTTTATCAATCATTCCGTCAGGTCCCGACCCAACCTTCAATCCCAACTTGTTCTCCGAGGACGAGGAGGACAGTGGGCAATCGGACAGCCGTTGTACCGCGAACGATCATCAACAGCAGCAACAACAACTTCAACTGCCACAACAACAACCAATTCTGCCGATAATAGCACCGATGACGAATCCGCGCAATTGCGCTCGTAGCGGGAGTCAAGCGACGACAACGATAACGCCATTGCCCGTCGTAGCAGAGGCAAGAGCGCGCGAACTCGAGGACGAATTCGGCCCCGTGCCGAGTTACTGCGAGACGGTACGCGCTGCTGCTGCTGGTGGTGGTGGTGCGCATCATCATCGAAACGCTTACGCGCCTAGATGCTGCGACGTACCGGCGCTGCAGAGTCCGAAAAACGCCGTGGCACCCACGCAAACTCTCATCGCCACGTCGAGTCCCAGTGCAACGTTGGTGAGTACACGATTTAAATTTGAAAATATATATACAAAAAAAATATTTAACAAGAGAAAATTTGTATTATTCAGAGCGAGTACGCGAGCAGCGTGCAACGAATGAAAACCGCGCTGGCTGATCAGCACGGGGCTATGATGAAGAAGGACTGCGAGATAATAATCAACAGCAGTAGCGTCGGCGGCGGCGGTAGCAACAAATTGGTGTACGCGCCTAGCGTTTATACGTCGCGCGCTAGTAGCGGACCTTCGTCGACGACGCAGTGTTGTTTGCAGTCGGCTCAAACGCGACAGCAGACGCCAATCAATTACGCCTATACCAATGGCATCGCAAGCAGCAATAACAATCACAATAATCATAGCAATAGCGAAATCCAGCAGAATGACAATGTTGTCGTTGTTGTCGGTGCTGCTAATAACAACAGCAGTATGGTTCACTCGAAGAATAATTTTAATGCTATGGAGGCGAATGGCATCGTTAACGGGGTGATGATGGCTAAGGTGACGACGAGTAACGGCACTAGTAGCTCCATTGCGGAAGAGGCGGATGAACAGCCGGATGACGTTCCGGCGCTTAAAAATCAATTTCAGGTATATTTAAACATTTTTTTTTTAAATTATCATTTCGATGATTCGCGGGGGTGATGCATAATAGTCGAATGGGAGAAAAAACAATTATCGTACTCACCTTTGTGTATCGATCAACATAAAATAAAAGAAAAAATACAAGATAAATCGTGAAATAATTATTTGTATGTTATCTTAGTCCCAAGCGGTGCATCGCACTCCGACGGTAGTGAGCATCGGACCGACGCAATTCTCGGCCAACTCGATTGTGCGCAGCTGTAGCGTGGGTTACCTCGACCTCGTCGACGCGCAAATCGTGCCGTGCGACGTTGCGCTCAATGTGCTGCGCAAAGACGCGCCCAACAAGCGACTCTTTCTCATCTCCAAGAAGAACAAGCGGAGACGACGCTGCGGTAAGGATGTTAATTGTAAGTTTCTTTTTTTTAGATACGCGGGGTAAAATACTTTTTTTTTTAATGAAATTTTCGATCTTCGGTACTCTACGCTATAGCAACTGCAATGCAAAATAATCATATAATAAGAAGAAAAAATGTATACTTCAAAACAATACTTATCCTCGTTCCCTCGTCAGCAAAAGAGACGAACAACAGCAACGGAAACAGCAACGGCAACAGCAACGGTGGTAGTAGCGCAGTGGTGCACAGAACGACGAAGCCACGACTAAGCGACTGCGGCAAGTCGCGTAGTCTCGACTCGAGCGAGCTGTTCCCGTCGACGGAGCAGATAATTGCGATGCCACCGCAGTTGGCGGAACACGCGGAGGAGACCTCGTCGACTGCGTCGAGTTGCGAAGCCGCCCAGAACGAGATCAACGTGCGTAAGGAGGCCAACGACGAGCTCGAAACGCGTCGCGTCAAAGAGGCTATCGAGGCGTTGTCCAGAGCTGCTCAATTGGAGTGTTGTAATCAGAAGCAGACGGTGATTGCTGCTAATGCTGGTGGTGGCTTCGAGACGTCCTGTTTGTCACCTATCAAGTGAGTGATGTTTAGATATATTTTTTTAGATGAGTGGTCAGAGTATTCGAAGGAAGGAGATACGGATTTTCATCCTTTTTTTCGGGAGTGAAAAGTTAATTTGAATCAATGCGTTGAATGATAAACGGAACAATCAATTATAAAATCTTGAAATATTCTGTTGGACTGAAAATTCACGGACATCGGATATTCATTAAATAAATCCAATCAAAAGCTCATTGATAGTATTTCTTGCACATATCACAAATTCATCGTTAAATAAAATGACATATCTCATTCCTCCATCGAAAATTACCTTAATATTTATAAATCTAAGAATCGATATCACCGAGCATTCGAAAGTCTAAAGCTTCATCAACCACAACTCCTCTTCGACAAATCATTTTAAAAACCATATCCAGTGAATCATTACAACTTACCATACCCTACAAACGATTTTAAGTAATGAAGTGTGTATCAATTTATAGGGGATCCAGTGTGAGTACATCGGTAGCATCGTCCCTCGACGGGTTGGCTTCAAGACTAGACGGTCTGGCGGTGAAACTCGGCGAGTTCGAGGATTGCCACTCGCTTCCACCACCGTCGCCTCGACCCTCTACGAGGTCGGTGTTATTTACTTTTTTCAGAGCAAAAAGCAAACTGTACTTTTATATACATTAGTAGACTAGAACCTGTAAAAAAGCCAAAAAAAGGGGGGAATTGAGTAAGGCACAGGAAGTTGAGAAAGTTTTCACTTACAGATTACCAAGAAGCTCTCCAAGTAGTCCCGCGCCCTCGAAGAAGGGTAAACGAGCGGCCTCGGCTTCACCGATCAGGAGGCGACTGCTATCGAGTCCCCTGCTGAGCAGGAAATCGCGCAAGAATCGCAATGAAAGCTCGGACGAGGAGGGGCTTATGGGACAGGACGACGCCTCGGATTACCGCGATCTTGAGACTTTCCAAAAGGCACAGCTCCGCCAAAAGGTTTCGAGATACACAAATACTTTTTCTTTGCTAATATTCGTTTTTAATTGAAAGAGAAAAAACAACAATCATTTTGTGTGTGAAAATTCTACAAAGAAAAATTACTCAGTTGTTTTCGGTTATGAAAAATAGAAACGATTTATTTAGACATTTTTTTTTGCATTATTCTTCCTTCTTTTTACATTGTCTAAAAGAGAAAACCTTTTTTTTTACATATTTATAACAGAAAGAGAATTTGTTGGCTAACTACTTTTTTTTTTGTTACTATTTACAATGTTTTACAAAGAAACAAAAAAGTTACAAGAAGCGTTAACTCTCGTCACTCGCCATTCGTTCAGGAGGGAAAAAAATATTACGGTTTATTTACAGTTGAAAAAGAGGGGTGGCAACTACGGATACGAGTCCGAAGCGACCAGGAGAGAAATTATAATGCACAACAAGGCACCGATGTGGAACGAAGCTAATCAAGTTTATCAGCTTGATTTTGGGGGTAGAGTCACTCAAGAGAGCGCCAAAAACTTCCAGATCGAATTTCGGGGTAATCAGGTAAGCCGCAAGTGTTTGCTTTTTTTTTTCTTTTCTTTT
The DNA here is from genome assembly GCA_035047105.1 of Galeopsomyia nigrocyanea. Classification (NCBI taxonomy): domain Eukaryota; kingdom Metazoa; phylum Arthropoda; class Insecta; order Hymenoptera; family Eulophidae; genus Galeopsomyia; species Galeopsomyia nigrocyanea. Next base: position 8,301,003 of record JAWWMK010000040.1, on the reverse strand, counting down.
GCAACAAGAATTTTTACAATCGAAAAGAAGAAAAAAAACACAGCTTTTTAAAAATCACGAGTGCGCATTTTTTGCTTTGTTTCAAAGATAAATATTCACAGCTGCGTTCTTTCAAAACAGGTGATGCAGTTTGGAAGAATCCAAGGAAACGCTTACACTCTAGATTTTCAGTATCCTTTTAGCGCTATACAAGCCTTTGCTGTTGCTCTGGCAAGTGTCACGCAGAGGTTAAAGTAAACCAAACCAACAAAAAGATAATGTAAATTTTTTGCATTGGGCTTAAATATGCATACTCTGACAGATATATACATAACATACAACGTATTTTTTTAAATTAATGTTTACACATACATATTCATGTATTCTCTGTCATTCTCAGCAAAAAGAAAAAAAATATTCTCCACTGCACTGAGAGAAATGGCATAGTCAACTAGGTTTTTTCGTTAAAAAAGAGATCTCATTAGTGTTTTTACGTTTGTTTATAAAAGGATAATCGTAGGAAAATGACGAGAAAACTTGACAAATGTTGAATTTGTAATATTTTTATAAAATAGTTATTTTTTGACCAAATGTTTAAAAAAACATCTTAGTTCAGTCGAGCTAATTATTTCTCTCAGTGTGCACTCTCAAAAAAAAAGAAGTTAAAAGAAAACATGCACATACACCGACATTTCGATTACAAAATTTTTCGAAAGAAAAGTCGCCAAATAATTCCACTGTCAGGGTTTCAGTTTTTTCACAGTGTAATCAACACAAGCGTAATCGTAGTATAATGATTGTAATAGCACGTACTGGCTGACCAAGGCCTTGTCTAACTCATCGACAAATCGGTAGTAACACAATTAATTTTATGCGATATAAAGTAAAAACAATATTCTTGCAATGAACTTCAGATTTTTGAAAGAAGATTAGCATTTTGAAAGTTAAATAAAGATTCAAATAAATCTCAAATATTTTGGAAACTCAAGGAAAAAAAAATATTATAGCAAGTAAAATGAGCTCTGTGTTACTACCTAGTCGTATGTAGGTATTTTTACGCAAAAAAAAAGGAAAGAAAAAAAAAGAGTAATATGCGAGGCCCGATGATTAGAATCAAGATTTGGAAGCGCGGCGCGCGCAATGTTTTGTACATAAGAAAAAAAGAGTAAATCGACATTAAGAGGGGAAAAAATTGAATACTCGAGCAAGTTTGCGAAACCCATCGTCGATGAGATGCTTTGTAATTCACGTAACCGTCCAAGACGTTTTTTAGTTGAAAAAAAAAAATCCCGTTTCTAAGCGTAAAATGAACGGCATCGACAAGGCGCGTCACAAGCGAAATACATTTGTATAGTTTGTTAGCATTCTTGACTTGATACATCAACATTATTATTATTATTATTGTCATTATTATAATTGTAATAGCGAAATTTTTTCGTACTATACGTAGGATAAACGATATATTATATGTATATGTGAGCTCCACTCGTGCTATTTAATTTTTTGCTTGCCATGGCGCGTTTCAACATGCCGCATTGTTTTTACGTGTATATATATATATGCTCAATTGGATAATCAAGCCATGAATGAGAAACAAAAAGGAAAATGCACGAGTGCGAGCGCTTGGTTGTTCGATCAACTTAGATTCTATTTGATGCTGAAGCACGAGCTTCGCTGCGAGGACATCACACTCAAATGAAACAGTTTAGAACCAGTTTATTTCACGTGAAAAAAAAAGACATTTTAATCTGATGAGAATGTAGAAAGTTTGTTTAAAAGAGAAGTAAAATTGCGTTGTAAAAGTAACAATAGGCAAAGATAATACCGAGAAAGTTTCAATCGACACACTTGAGAAAAAGTTGGTTCCAAACTGTTTCAAGTCTTTCCCGCGCAAAACCATCCGGCCTGAACTGCTTGCTTCGATACAAACATAAAAGAAATACCCAAACTATACTTCGATCTAACTGATACTAGTACAGTTTCGACAAAGCCTTAATCAATGGCCAGCAAAACGACCTAAAGTTTATGAACAATAAGCAAACAAAAAGGCGAGTTTTCACTGCTTGCGGTTCGTTTTACAAAAGAAAACAAAACTCACAAAAGATATAAGACAGTAAATTCACAAATGAACGAAACTGCACGTTTTGTACGAAAAAAAAGTAAATTAAAAGAATGAAAAATCAGCTAGTCTGTTCACGGTATTCGTGCTCAAGCCTAATTAGCCGTTACAATTTTTTTTCAATTGTTAAATTGTTACGTTATTCATTGAAATCTTTGTTTCTTCAACGTTTATCCCTGGAGTTCTGTGCAATATAAAAAAAAATGTTACGCGATATCGGTTGATTGAAGAACGAAACAAAAGTAATAAAAGCGGTAAAGTATAGAAAAAGATGTGAAAAATTTCGTGACTGACGTATTGTATATGTAATTAAAAACGTGTACGATGTATATGGCACGATATACGACTTTACAAGTTCTATAATCGATTGTATCATTGTTGTTTTTTTATGATGAGAGGGCATTGTTATTCATTCGGTTTTGCCATGAAAATAACGAAGATTATTCTAGATATATGTGCAATACAATTTTGTTACTGAGTATGCATTTAACAAACGTCGACTAATCTTTGTAAATAAAGAAGTGAAAGCAAAGATAAATGCATTATTCTGACATTTTAATTTTTTACCAATCCTCCGACTTAATTAAATGGTTTAATTATGTTCTACTAGTACTTTTTTTTAATATTTATTCAATCATAAAAATATTTAAATATTTTTTATATACTGTGAGTTACCTTAAATTACTTTTATCGCATTACTTGACGCAATAAAAAATTTGAAAATATAATATTTATAATTTGTAAAATTTTTTATATAGTGCTTTATATATAAAACCATAAAGATTTATATTAATTATTCTTTGAATTAGAAAACTATCTAAATATCCGACTTAAATGACTCAAATCTAGTCAAACAACTCTCAATCAATAAGATTAATAAGCATTGATAAATCATCTATTTACGAATGAAAAATACAGACAAACTAACGCAAAACCTTCCAAATTGCAAGAAAGTCTCACACACACAAATCGTACCATCATTCTATTTACAGTTCTTAATAATAATTCAAAGCAACTTTGTTCATCTTTTTTTTTCCTCTAAATATAAATCAATGAACACGATTTTCACCGCCGTACAAATTCACGCGCTCCTCTTCAAAAAAACACATTTCCGCTTAGTAAAAATCTCCGCTTCACCTGCAGCGTATAACGAAATATAGTGTTGAAAAAAAAAATCTTCTCGCAAAATATTTGTACTCCTTGTCAGCATCGTACGTTCTCTCTGCTCATCCATCGCTGAGCAATATTTATTTTTCGAAATAAAATTAAGCCTATGGTATTAAACTGATGTAAAAAAAAATGTTTGTTTTTGATAAAAACCTACGGGGCGTCTTTTTTTTTAGAGAAAGAGCTTGGCGGGTTTGTTGGATTTCCTATTGCAGACGGGGCATCGGTTGCCGTTCATTCTGTAGGTTTTCTTGGCGCAATCGTAGCAGCCGTAAAGATGAGCTGATTTCCCGTGATGAAATATCCCGCTCGCTGTTCTTTCGACGCACATGTTACACAAAGCATCCAAGCTTTGTGACGGTTGATTGTCCGACAACAACGATCTTTTCAACGGAGATACTCTTGCCTTCTCTTTGGTTAAATCCAACAGCCCTTGATCCTGTTTGAAGAAAAATATACGTCTTATACGCCGTTTATAGGCAAATCAATTTTCCTTGTCTAATCAAATTTCAAGATCGGTGCATCATATTTTCATTTTTCAAGATCTAGAAAAATCTGATGCAATTTTGCGAAGAAAAAAAGAGAGCATTTCCAAATACAGGAAATTTTTCATGGAATAAAAAGCGTTTTCAATGATGCTTGTTTCGGTATTCCAAAGTACGAGTTATTTTGCGCTAACTATGCGACATTGAATTTTAATATTGATTTTTATCTCTACTTTTGTATCTCGGGCATACTAATGACTAGAGGGCCTACGTAGCAAACAAAGCGTACGTAAAAAAATGATGGATTCCAGACAATAAGAGCATCTCAAAAGTCAACCTTAGAAAGTATGGATGTTTTCCTTCCACGAGAAATAGCCATTCGACTCTTTGTCTAAATCTCGGCGGCGCAAATTGAATAAGACACGAACAAAAAGAAGACCTGACTCATCATTCTCGCGATACTCACGCTATCGATAGAGCTGATATCGGAGTCGCACTCCTTGGAGGCAGTTCCGGAATCGGCTTCGTCCCTCTCGACGGACATGACGGTCACGTCGCTGCTCTGCGAGCACAGGATGGTACTGGAGGCCATCGTGCTGATTTGCGAGTAGGACGTCGACATGACGCTGGGCGATGATTCGAAGTTCATCATCGTGTCGCTGCCTTGCGAACTGATGAGCTCCTGACTAGCACCCGATCCAATTCCCGAATCTATGCCGCACATCTCCTGCGAGGAATTCGTCGTAGCGATTCTCTGCTTCTTCGTCGTTGGCTTCTTCGGCGCTCGCGGCTTTCTCCTCGGCCGATCCCTCGGGAAATACGATTTCCTCAGCTGCAAATTGTACAATGAACTCGTTATCTCCTGCACTTTATTCGGCTCCATAATGTTACTCCGTTTATAAATGAATAATAGTTGAAAACAAAACACAAAGTAACTCCGTTTTTTTGTTTGTTTTGTTATCAATGGATTCGTGCAACAATGTTATGACAACGATGTCGATGCAGATCTGCGTCCTGCCCGCGCTTTGTTCCTCGCAAAACAAGTTGAGACATGATTCAAGCTCGAGGATCGTGAGTGTGTGATGCGTGGGGGTGATCGTGCGAGAGTCGAACGAGTCTCTCGAAATCGAAAAGTGCGCGCACCCGGTACAATCTCAGGACGATCTGGTTTACCGACGATCCATCGCTAATGATATTCGCTATCCATGTCTCTCGTTCGCTCTGTTCTGTTAAAAAAGTGATTGGACCAACGGTTGTAACAGCACACATTTCGCCAGTATTCTTGCGTCATTATTTTTGCTCTTTATTCGCCACAAAGATTTTAGCGCGTCTTCGGTTCGCACGTGTGCTAGAAAAAAATCAAATTATCGTCAATTTTTTCATTGCGAAATTCGCTCGGTGCAGTCTGCAATTAAAAGTTTGGTGTGAGGTGAAGATTTATGATGTGAGTGGATGAAGATTTTTTTTTTTTTGATCGAGACGATTTACGATGCTCTGGAGGTACTTTGGCTACTGCTTGCAGATTTTTTTTTCTCCTATAAACTGTTTTCATCGATATTTTTTTATAATTTTTTTCATAATATTCATAATAGTTTCATATTTTTTTCATAATAAAAATAATAATTCGTAAAATGTTGAAAGATAATACGTCATAAGAATAATATATTTCATTTTGGTTATTTTTCAAAGCATTCTTAGTAGCAACAGGTGGATTCAGAGTAAGTGCTCCATTTTTAGTTTTTGTCTCTTAAATAGTCATTACGTATAAAAATATGTTTGAAGTTGATAAATTTGAATTAATTGATCATTTAAAACCACCTGTGCTCATAAAAATAAACATCAATATAATATGAAGTCAACTTAACCAACATTTCTGATTTTTTTAAAATAAATTTTGAATTGTTGGTATGTTTAATTTTTTCTATTCTCTAACAATGCCAATTTTTTCATTCCTTCATTTCAGAATAATATAGAGAAAATTCAAAAACCTTATTTTTGCTTATGCATAAACAGTGAACTGAAGATTCTAAATAAATTAAATAAATTAAAGTTATTCCAATATTCTTGCGCATTGGAGATTTTTCGATTTTCTTTATACTACTGTTTCTCATTATGTTTGGTGAAAGTATATATAGCTTAAATATAAGTTCTTAAAGATAATGAAAACGTAACCTCTAAAATATTCATTTACCTGATAGCATTTTTCACAGAACTGAAATAACGGATTGTCGTTTTGACCTTTACATTGCACACATGTTCTGAAAAATGATTTCTTCACTTCACTATCCATAGAACTCCGCGAGTCATCACTGTCATCAGCATGCCCATCGCAGTTAGAAAACTGATTTATGATTTCAACTGCAACAATATTCTGCAAAGAGATAAAAGACGTTATTATAAAATATTTATAATTCATGCATCATTTTGTACTATTTGTATTAATAAATTCACCTCTTCTGGCCCTGACGAAGAAGATCCAGATACAGAATGAAATAGCTCGTCATTATCTGAACTAGAAGCTAATTCATATTGTACTTGGAATGCTACGTCACTTTCACTATTGGAACTGCTGTAATATGTGTGTGTTGATGTATCCGAAGTATCCCTTGCGTATTCTGAAAGTTCAATTGGAAAGATAGATAAAAATTGTCGATTACTTGAAACGCAAATCTTACCGATGGCTTGAAAAATTGATTTGAGTTGTGCTTTAATTGGTATACAACTTTAAATCATGCAAGCACTAAAACCATATGTAAAAATTAATGTTTACTCACCAGTTTCATTGCCCTGTTCTGTGTATATAGACTCGTCGTCTTCATCTGTAGGTACTGGAGATTCACTCTCCAAGGTAACGTACCATGAGTACTTGGCTTTCTTAACGTCAGCCCCTCTGTCGTCCTCTGCAAATTTAACAAACTCCATGAGTATCCCAACAATACTCACTTCTCAGTTTTAAACACCCCGGGGAGGGGGACAATAAACTGTGCTCAATTTTTATATATATTTTGGCTGCCATATATTTTTTGGAGCCAAGTGTGCCACACTGCCAGGCTTTGTCGAATAAAGCTCCAAATATCACACTTGAGCTAATTATTTTTCCACAAAACAATCATCAGCTCAAAGAAAGCTGGACGAATCTATTTGGGCTCTGTTTTCCCGCGCTAAATCTATCGCACGAGGAGAAAAGCGCGTCTGAGGGAATGGAGCCACTAAGTAGAGCGCGAGCATTATAAAAAACAATGCTCGTCGTTCGCTTACCATCGTCCGAAGCTCTACGTTTCCAGCTGCCTTGATTCCCAATGGCACCTGCAACAAACCAACCACGGCCATATATAATAATCAGGCACGTGCCGACGGAAAGAGAAAACTCGCGTATACCGCACCAACAGACATCTTGTTCGGATAAATATGTAGGGTTTTCGGGGAGAGCATTTAGGAAAGGCTTTCGGGAAGAGCGTTCCGAAAAGGCAATTGGAAAGGCTGCCCGAAAGAGCGTTTTGGTAAAGCTTGTTGAAAGAGCGTTCGGGAAACGTTTTTCGAGAGAGCGTTTAAGAATGGCTTTCCGAAAGATCGCGATAGAGGAAAGAGGACAAAACAAATTACAAACCTGCCGGTGATGTGTTAACCGCCACGCTCATTGTTCAGTATGTGCACCAAATGTCGGGAGATCTGTTCACTCACCCACGCCACGCGCACTCTTTCTCACACACACATATCGACGAGCGTTGAAAAAATCGAGAATAAAAAAAAAATTGTCGAAAAAAAGGAAAAAATTTGTGCTCGCGCGCGCGCTCGAAAAATGCCTGAATCCTAGTTTAGGACCTTCAAGGTCTCTTCTACTATGCTGCTACGCTATATCGTACGCCATATCCATAGTAGTACTACTATAGCGTCGCGCCGCCTTCCGTTTCATAACACGTAAACTGGTTTCCGACGTAGGCAGACGTAGGCAACTGCTGTGCTGCTGATGGCTGTGCAAGTCAGTCGCGCATATTGCCAGTCCCTGCCTGCCCGTTTTTCAGCCTCGTTCATGCCCGCGCGTGTCCGCCGCTTGTACAAAATCCCCCTCTTCTCTTGCAACCAATCCACGAGCGCCATTCGAAAATCACGCTGATCATGCATCGCACTCTGACGGTTGAAATGCTCAACAGCTGGCTTCTTTCTTGGAATCCGGGTGCAGGCTGTAAAAGGGAAAATTCCATAAAAGGGCGGATACACACACCATGGGATGGTGATTTGTCGGATTTTATTTCTTGAGGCTTTTCTTTTGTGTGATGGGGAATGCAGTCAATGACGACTTTTACAGCAATTTTTGGAAAACGGGAAATGGATATCTTATGCAGGTGGTCTAAGGGGGTGCATTTTTTCATTTTTCGATTCGTTCTTGTGAGTTTTGAAAAATAAGTTAAAACAACCTGCGATTTATTAACGTTGTCAATTTTGTCGCATCGCAGAAAAAAGAACTTGTATATTACAAACATTTTATTGAGTTTTGCCTGTTGAAACAAGTTTAGATAATAATTTATAAGATAACGTCACGTCTGAAATATTCTTTCTGGATCAACACAATTTCAACGGTATGAAACGACGCTTTATGAATGATATGCACGTGGATATGTTAATTATTTAATCAATCAACATAACAAAAAATACTTATGCTTGTCTGAACAAGTCTGAAGATTAATCTAAAGACTTTCCGGGAAGCTTTGCATTTTTAGCAGTCGTGTTGGCATGAATCATGATAAAATCGTGTTCTTTAAATATTCTTGATGCATAAAGGTGAATCGAATGTAAATTCGACTGCAAATATTTATGTATCCATATGTATCCAGAGCATAAATGCTGAACAAACAATTATTTGCATTTTTCGTCTACCTGATCGAATTCATAAAAAAAAAGTGATTCATTTTCAACGATTCTTCGATCAAAGATAATGACGTCAGCGCCACTACGATTATTACCCAGAAAAATTATCAATGAGGCATTGAGAAAAAATTCAAATGAACGTCCGTTCTCGCGCCAATACTCCATCTGTTGGCGCATTTTAATACTTTTGCGGCTTCGGTTGGTGTCGCTAATTTCGCCGATTCGGTTTACGTCTACGTAACCTCAAAATTTCAGCGGCTTATTTGGGCTTATTTTTTGTTGTTATTGCTGCTTCCGAATAATACTTGTTTATTTACAATGGCATCAGGATTAGACAGCTATGTTAATCGTATCCTTTTAAAAAATACGTTAATAAAACTTTTCTAAATATGTTACTTTTGATATTTTCTTAACATAATTAATTTTAGATACTGTTTCCATCATCACATGTGACGGGCGAAATTTCGTTGTAAGTAATTTTGTCAACAAATAATTGTGGTTTAGTGCTATTATGATAAAAAGCTTTAAACAATTATACATTTATTTCAGGGAACTTTGAAAGGATTTGATCATACTATCAACTTGATTTTGGATGAATCTCATGAAAGAGTTTACAGTACTACACAAGGTGTAGAGCAAGTAGTTTTGGGTCTGCACATCATTAGAGGGGACAATGTGTATGTATAATTAATCAGTATTTTATTACTTCTAGTGTATAGTTGAGTTGTAGAGAGAATATATATGTGATCATCTAGTTGTAACATATTTATAAAGATTTCCAGTTTATTCATATCTCTAAGAAATTAGCTTTGCTTATGTTGTTGATTCATTGAGTTTTTTTTATATAATGTATTGAAATAGAGCAAAATGTTAGATGCTTAGCTAAGTTAGTTTGATGTTCAATCAGTACAATTTTTTCAGGGCTATTGTAGGAGAGCTGGATGATGAAATGGATGCACGCTTAGATTTATCAGTTATAAGGGCAGAACCTCTGAGTTCAGTAACACATTAGTAAAACTTTAGATTACTTTTATAATAAAGAATGCATTTGAGAATTACCAATGTCAATTGGTAAAACAATTACGAATTCAATTGCAAAATGCATTATTGTAAATAGCTACATTATAAGTGCTAAGTTTATATTGTATAAAAAGTTTTCATGTGCAGAATTAATTTACACTTCACAACTGATTTTTATATAGACAATAATTAAAGTAAATTATTAAGGAACAATACTACAGATCCTTTCTTATAATGATCCCAGTCAAAACATTTGGTAAAGAACAAAGGATAATAAAATGAAAAGACAAATTTCAGTAATATATTTTAATATCTTATAAAATCAGAGTTCATTAAAAGTAGACAAATATAACCTTGCAAGGGTTATAGCGAACCCTATACAAATTATAATAATTGTGTATACATATTATGTATGTACATAACGTATCGCGTATGAATTATATACACGGAAGACGTAAGAAAAATAAACTTCGAGCAAGTAGAATAGAAAGTTTATTCGGCGAGCTTTTTATAATCTAATGTGTTAAATCGGAACAGCCATATCGGTTCTCGATAACGTAACACTTACAATCTCAAAACTCTCATACCTCTTTTATGTACAATAAATATTCGTTTAAACAAAAGAAAAAAAAACAAACGAAAAATTGGGCAATCCCGGCAATTATTGTACGTTATCAAAAACGATTTTGCAAATTGTAATCCAATTATTTTCTTTTTATTTAATTACTATCTTGAATAATATACACAATATTTCAAACAATAACTTGATCTCTCGTTACTGTGTGCAAAGAGCTTTTCATTTCTTTCTTGGAATAAATGAGTCTTTCATCGCGAAGACATTAAATAATAATATTCACCAGGCCTCCGTAAAAATTTACGAGAATAATAAAATTCAACAGAGTGATGTTACGTTTCGATAGTAACAACGTTTAGTTCATTGCCTATCGTTTGTAACGAATTACGTTTGCACGGATCGTGCATCTCTGGAAAAACTCGCTTCTTAAATACGTTTTCTGTACAAATTTACATTTACGTACATTATCAAGTATGAAGACAATTCAAAATTTCATCACTCTTTACATCTCTCTGTTCCCATGTCATTGGGCTTAATCTTTTCTCTTCGATAATCCGCTGAATTTCCCTCGAGTAGTTCTTCTCCTGTCTTTCCTATTCATTCTTCCTTGATTGCCACCCCAATCCGACGAGCTCCCAGAGTAATTCGGCTCATCCAATCCCCCATTAAAACCTCTCTCCATCCTTAATTCCCCTCGACCCATGTTTGGCCCATTTCCATAATTATCATAGTTATCAACGGGATATCGTCCGGGCGGTCCGTCGTATTGCGACCTCGGGTCATCTCTGTAACCACCCATTTGTTGGGGTCCAGCACCGAGTAATCCAACGTTGGTTTCTCCCCGGGAATTGTACCGAGGTTCGCCGTAATCTCTCATTTGACCTTGAGAGCCAGGATGCTGTTGCATTCTGGGACCCATTCGCATATTAGGTGGCCCCATCGGACCACCACCATTGCCACCCATGACTGGCCCATCGCGACCCATGCTCGGCATTTCACGGCCCATTCCTGGGCCGTCGCGCATCATTTGGCCCATACCACCCATCATTTGAGCACCCATTAACGGCTGTGGACCATGGGATGGACCCATCGATTGGGCTGGCATAGCGGCTGAATTTTGCATGTAGCCAGGACCACCCATTCCCATTGGCATACCTGAATGAAAAAAAACTCGCTATTAAAAAAAAATTTAATCGTTTAACAAAAAAAGCAGTGCTCATCAAATAACTTACCACCCATATTCGGATGCTCCTGAACCGCATGCTGTTGAACTGTCGTAGGTATGATTTTGGGTTGAGCGGCGGCCTCGAGAGCTTTCCGCCTTGGATCTGTACGTACGAGTGGTGGTGATTTTGGAGTATCTAACATTTTTACAGGTGGCGGCGACATTGGCGATTCGGGTACGTCGCTTATTCGCAGTATTTTCCGCAATCTCGGATCGTACTGCACTTGAGGATCGTTTTTCGATATCTTGAGACCGGTGTAGTCGGGTCTGGGTACATCAACCACGTACACCTGTTATTAAAATAAGTGAGAATTAGTATTTTAAATTATAGAAATGATTTTTCAAAAATGTATAAAGTGAGAAGGTGAATTTACCTTGAATGGCATGGGCGGATGCGAGGTAATTCCCGCTTCGATTTCCGTGCATGGCACATGCGAAGGCACAGGCTTGAACGACATACTCAACATTCTGAGATCGACGTCTCCGCCTTTGGACGTATCGACGTTGTAACCACCGACTCCAAGTCGCAAATCCGTGTCACCGAACGACTGTCCTGGAGGGAAACACCTGAGATCCATGTCTTTCCGTCGGTGGTCGTGGTCGAGTTTTGCTCTCAAGTCCACGTCCAATATCGCGTCTTCGGCAATGATACCCGAACTGTAGATACTCGTTTCCAGTCGCATCGAACGCGTGTCCTTTGCATCAGTTTTTGCGACGGGTGTAGCAGCTGCGACCACTGGTTGTCGGGGCTCGTCTCTTCTTTGACGTGGATCACGACTCATTCGCGGATCTCGGGATACCGTAGTGGGTTGTGCTGTACCTGAAGGTAAAAATAGAATTTAGTCAATTATAAATTTTATAGTATCGAAAATGATTGTCGAACATTTTTCGACGACTCACTTGAAGAAGGCGACATTCGTGGATCGGTGTTTTCACTCTCCAAGACTCTGCTGACTAAAGGCAACTCGGGTTTGGTGTCTAGTTCGGTAGAGTCTTGCCTGGTTTTCAATGTCTCTTTCTCCTGCTTCTGATTACTTTGTGCTTTTATCGATGACAGCAATTTCGACACCTCCATGCTGATGTCGATCTTGCTCAAGTCACCGAGTTTGGAGTCAACGAACGGTGCGGGTTGAGGAATACCAGACGGTTGCGGCGGTTCTTCTTGTGCTTTCGATTTCTGTTCCTCCTCCTCCTTCTCTTTCTCGGGATCGACGATCGTCAGTTGATTGTCGTCGTCGTCGTCGTCATCGTCCGAGTACCAATCTTCCTCGTTAAGTTGTTGATCCTCGTTGTTATCTAGATTTTTGAAACTGTCCTCTTGCTCTTTCTGCTGCTGCTGTATCCTCATAAACAGCTCTTGCGTTTTCTTTGGCAAGCTCGATGGAATATCCTGACTGTTCAGACTTGGCGATCCTCTCGTTTTACCTGTATTCAACAAATTATTCAATTAGTATCCACGCATGTACATTTAAAACAATAATGCACAAAAGTAAGTCTTACTTTTATCTTCTTCATCGGTAGGCGTCTCGATGGCCATACTAGTATCCTCATCTCGATCGCTACCCTCTTCCATCTTCGTCTTAGCCAAACTCGCCGCCTCGTCCGCGACATTGATGGTTTTCGGCACTTTCGGCGTCAGCAGCTGTCTCAAATCCACGTCTTTGGGAATGGCATTCAAACTCGCCAAATCCTTCGTCTTTGGTCTCTCTTCACGTTCTCGCTCGTCCCTCTCTTTCATCGTCGAGTCGTTCTCGCTGTAAAAATTGACAGCCGGACCGCTTGATTCTTTGCCGAGTAGAGCAAACTTGTTGAGCACGTCGAGCGGTACTCGGTCGTCGTCCGAACCCCATCGCGTCTTTTTCAACGATTTGCGATCTTTGTGCGTGTGCTTGTGATCGTCCACTGTAAAATCAACGTGATGCATTAGAATGAATATTTATTTATTTAATTTTTATTTGATAAACTTACTGTCGTTATTTCCATGATCATTGTGTGAGTTATCGAATGAATGTGAAACTTTGAGGTCGAAGAGGCTAGGAATTCGGGGCGCATCGTGGCCTGTCAACTGCTTTTCGGTCATGTTAATCATATGCAGCGCACCTTCTCTACTCAGTCGCGGGAAATTTCCTAATATCTCTTTCGGCGCAGTCTCTAAGTGTTTTAGTAAGATGTTCTTCACCTGTAAACACACACACAGCATTATAGTTATCACATTAATCATTAAAAAAAATCATGACCTCCAAAAAACAATTCTTACCTGATCGCTCATAGGCTGATGCGAGAACTTGCAATTCTCGCCGGCAACGCATTTCGAGCCAGTGTGAAAGAATTTACATGGGAAATCGTGATGCATGTAGAGGCACTTATCTCTCTTGGCGCAACAATCCATCAGATAGAATTTGCAGAGTTCCATTTTCCTCGGCGGCAAGGCATTGTGCGAGAACGGACAGTCGTCGCCCCTGTGACATTTGCCCTGCATGTAGTACACGCAGATAGCGTCGGGATCCTGATGCATATGATCATTCTGATTGCGACGATTGTTGCGCTCGCCTCGTAGCTGCATGCGTCCCTTGATACCACCTTTGTTGCCCAGACGATCGTTCTGTTGCTTCACGTTGCGTCGACCTGCTGCCGCTGATAGTGGAGGCTTTTTGTTACGATCTTGCGACCCTTTTTTTTTGTTTTTGTTTTTTTGAGAAAATTTTCATCGTCGGATTAGAAGTCAATTTGAGAGATTTTCTTTTTATTTTATTTTAGGATTAGTGCGTGCAAATGAGTTTTCAGTGGTTAGACATTCAACGTGATGGGCATGCTCTCAATCTGCTTGGTGACGGTGAAATTTTCCTCGTGTTAAGATCATGAATGTGATGTGATTTTAATTGATTCAAAATGAAAATTGAAGAAAAAAAAATGATTTTCAGAAGACAGCGAATGTGAACCGCTAGAGGCAGTGAAATAAAGTTAAAATTAATTACATCGTCCTCCGCCTCGTTTATTGTCATCCCCCCTGTGCCGATTAGGGATGTTTCGATCGTCGTAGTCCGAGCCGCTGTTGTAGCATTCGTCTCGTCTGACAGGTGAATTCTCGTGCGATCCTTTTCTAACGGGCGATGCACCTCGAACGAACAACATCTCGTCGTCATCTTCGTTTCCATTCTCATCGTCGCTCATACGTTTTTTCTGAAATAAAAACAAAAATTTCGGTCATAATTACTTTTTTTCGGATTTTATAAACTCGAAACGAACCTTCTGATCTCTGGCTCGTTCGTCGTCCTTATCGTGCGATCTCTTTCTACTTCGAGCCTTGCTGCTCTTGTCGTTCTTGTTTCGACTTTTCTCGTTTTTCCCTCTGTCCTCGTCCAAAGCTGCTCTGATGGCTTTCTCGACGTCGCCGGCAAAGTCGTCGCTCGCTGCGCTTTTTTGACGATTCAGTCTGTCGGGACCGCTGGGCGATTTGGACTTGCTCTTGGGGAATTTGTCGAAGCTTTTGTGCTTTGGCGACGATTCAATCTTGTTGATCGGCACTTCCTTGACGACTGGTTCCGGGGACACTCGGTTCGGTTGAATCGGCGGCGGCTGCGCCGGCTCGTCGTCCTCGTCCGATGGTATCTCACCGTCTTCCAAATCATTGTCGTCGGCGTTGCTATTTTTTTTTTTTAGTGGAAGGAAGATTGAATTTTAATTGTTGATAAAGGGTTTTGTTTTTCCGTGCTGTGGCAAATCGAGGACAATAGAAGAGTATTCGTTGTTGTCGTTTTTTTTTTTGATGATCATGATGTGATATGGTGTGACGCAACGGTGGCAGTTTAACATTTCGTTCAGCATTTTTATTCGAAATGCAAAAGTCACCGAGTTCTGTGATGTACTCGCAGAGACAAATGTTTCCTTTCTAGGCTAATTTGAAGTTTCAAGTTTGTAGCACGAGACATTCACTTTTGCGTGAAAAACGGAGTCGAGTCGTTTGAAATATAAGAGTTTGCTTAAGAAACAATTTATTCACTGAAAAAAAAATCCTCTTGGTACAAGAGGAATCCTCTTGTTATAAGAAGATTTTCCACTTAAAATAGCTGCAAAATTATTTCCTTTTGTAGCAAGAGGGTCCCTTTGATACAAGAGGAATTTATTCTTGTAACAACAGGAATAATTTTGTAACAAAATGATTTTACTCAAAATTAAATTCTTCTTGTGAAACGAGGCCTGTTTTTTCCGTGTTGAAGTTTTTAATCATTTGAAGACAAATAAAACCCAGCTGTATTTATGTCTCTTAGTGTCAGGCGATTGGAAAGTTTTCACGAACTGACATAATTTTCCGTTATTAAAGTTTAAAGAAGTATCGACGATTCCTTTCATTGATATTTTTTTTACAAAAGTTTTCATTGAAAAATAATTGAATGTTTCGCAAATTTACGCGCTTTAACAATTATAGTAATATTTTTCTATTTTTAATTAATCTTCACACGATCAAAGTGTTTTAAATTATAGCAAACGCATAATATACATAAGCGTAATTAAAAATTCAATTTGGTGATTGTCATGATTACATTACTGATCACCTCGGATTCGAAAGCTCGAGAAGTTGCTCTTACTTTAACAGTTACTGTAAAAAAAATCATTACTCGCAGTCTTGTGAACTGGTTTTTGATGTCTCATTTGATTAAAAACCTGTATTAAAAATTGTACGTTCACTCGTTTCAGCTCGAAAGGCTAGTGAGAAAATACCTAAAATACCTGAAATTAAAAACTTTGAAATTGTAATAATTTACTCTGGAGAAATTATTTTTTATACTCTAAAATTACTATTTACAGTCTACTTGTTAATCTAGCATTGTCACGAAATTCCGAAGTTATAAATCGATCTCGTTAAATAAAATTATAAGTATATTTCTCCCCCTACCCCCATACATATATATACACAGTGTTCAATCGTAATATACCTTATTAAACTTATAAGCATTTGCATACAGATCAAATCGACTATTTAACAAGTATCGTGCTTATAGTCTATCTTTATATTGTCAGACAAAGGCTATATTATACTAGCCGCGGCAAAGACATCGATTTTCCGTTCTGCACTTTCCTATATATTGTTCAATTTTCCACGACGATCAATGGCACGAGCGCTTTTTCGCAATCACGATTTCTTGCCATTCCTTTAACGCGCAATTTACACTTTCGAACTATTGGGTCGAACGATTTTCTTTCTTTTTTTTTTTTGCCGTGTAATCGACGTTATTGTACCGCGTTTTATATATCTTTTTCGGAGTATACTTAAAAAGAATAGTAACAAGTTGAATTTAAATTAAAAAATCAATACACTTTATGGGCTTTAAATATTTTTTCCTTGTCTGTTACTTCATGACTTGCATTATTATGAAGCTTCAAAGCGAAATTAATACCGTGTAATAATTAATAATAAAAAAAATTATTTAAAAAATTCCATTGTAAAAAAAAATTCATATATTCGATAAGCAAATTCCAATTTCACTATTACTCAACACGCGTAATTGATAAAGAAAAGAAAAAAAAAGAACAAAAGAATAATTGCGCATTATGCAACGTTAAACTTTAGGATTAAAAGCCGAGACAAGGCCATCCTTTAGGCGCATTTCCGGCTATCATTGACCGAGTTTGTACCGAAATAGACGTATACATAGCGAGAGAAACGCTCTTAAAAATAAGAAAATAAAATATAGCATAGATATCTCTTACCAGTGGGCAAGCTGTTCATAAATTAAAACACTTTTCATATAGCTGCTGCTCATCATCATCATCAACATCATCATCACGCGTGAACATCATGTCATTTTTTTTGTCATCATATATATCATGATCGGGGACACATTTTTTTTTTGCATTATTGCAAATCAGTCATCACCATATTTATATCATCATCATCAAAAAGCACAATATTGGTATCACCGTTGAGTTCGTTGCATTTTTTTTTGGCATATATGTGAAGTAGGCATATATAGTTTTTTTTTCTTCTCTCCAAAGGATCAACGAACAAGAGTATCTTCGGCGAGATGTAAACAATATGTGGTTGACGTTATCGTTTGCGTGCGAAAGACGTCCACGTTGTCATCGTCAAGAATTGAAATAAAAAAAATTTGCGCGACGGCTTATCGCGAAGAATATGATAACGAACATTTTCGTGAAAGTCAATTTTGCACTACTCGCGCGCGCGCGCGCGCGCGTGTTACGTAACTGCCATTCCGCAGAATGTAAAATTGTGTTGAAAACCATTGCCGACGAAAAATAGCTACTAGCAAAACCACGTTTTCGTTTATATAACCGATTACAACAATCGGAAACTGTCGACGACGACAAATCTTATTATGTCGCGATCAGTAATACGTCCGTATGAAACTTTGACGATCAATCGAACAACGGCACGTGTCAAAAGTCACAGTCTCGTCTATATATGTACGTATATATAAATATGTATATACATATATATATCGCGTGCCAACGTCGTCATTGTCATATAAAAGTCAAGCGGATGTATACCATGAAGACAAAGTTGGAATACTCTTCTGTTTTCCTCGTGGAAAAACTTTTGCGGCACTGCTTGAAGAACAACAACAGAACAAAGAAAAAAAAAGAAGAAAAATATAGAAAAAAAATGAATGGATGATCAAACCTTTGTATAGCGGTCTCAGCCGCGGAAACACTTTCGAGGGCCATAATCGCAAAGCATAAACCGAGTTGCGATACGTTATATATTGTATGACGTATTATCAGAGATTACGAAAAGGTGTCTCTCGTCGGCATCATCGTGTCTCCTCCATCGATTTTTGCTCTGCACAGAAATTGAACAAAAAAAAAAATATTGTTGATTTCCTCCTTTTTTCCCCCTTTTTCTCCTTTTTTTTTGCAAAAATATGCTCTCTCTCTCTCTCTCTCTCTCTCTTACGCGAAAATTGTTCGCAGTTTTTTTCCCCCTAGCTACTATATATATATACATATATATACGTGATAACACTGCAGAAAGAGATGAGACCATCTCATGCCGTGCACACGCACACACAAAACCGAATGGCCTTTGTGTGATTCGTATATCGTGCCACGCGACGTACTATCGTGTGAGTTCGTATATATGTGTGTGTATGAGTGTGTGTAGCGTCGGATTTATCGATTTAAAGCACCAATGTTTACGTCCACCGAGGCTGTTAACAGGTCTCTCGCAAATTCGTTTTGGAATAAATATTTTTTCTAATCCCTTTGTCGTTATGACATAAATATTTATCGATTTACAAATAAATAAATTTCATCGTGTTTTCATTGATAAAATCACAATGATTGTTGTGAAAACATCGTTGCTCTTTGCTGAAATGAATTTTTAAACGTTTTTTTTTTTAAAGGCAATTAACCGTCGCAGACTTGTCTCTGAAAATAGAATAATGGTAATTAGAACTCGCATCTGGAAAAGCAACGCTGTTACTCAATGTTACGGAGGAAAAGAAAAGAAAACGCGTAATTCCGTTTTTATCGTCGAGTTTTATTCTTCGGGCGCTATTTTGGAGCAGAAAAAAAAGAGGAAAAATTGTTTGAAAGTGTTTTTCTTTTGTGTGTCGTCGACAATGAAAGATTAATATTAAATTCTTGCAGCGAATAAAATTAATTTCAATTCGGAAATTTATCCATGACTCGATTACCTTCGATGACACATTGTTTACGAGTAAAACGAATACTCGATAAACAATTACCAATTTGCCAAGAAATTTGCTTTCTTTTTTCAGGCTCCGAAAATTGCAATTTGAAGTGAAAATGCTACAAACACGTATAAACATATGTCAGCGTTGATAAAAAAATATTGATGTTCTTTCGAATGAAACTCGATTCTCGTCGCACGCGACGAGTCGAAAGGAAAGCTGCTTCCGTGCGCAAAGCAAGGTATATAGCAGCGTTTTCACTTCAAAAGAAATTGAGAAGCGCACGTCTCTTCTTCCCGTTCTTTTTTTTCACACTGATGGTCAGGTGAACCAAACCATAGTTCAGCGGAAAAAAAAATTATTCTCTTTTCGAACGAGACAAAAAAGAAAAAAAAATAATGAAAAAGATAAATGTTAATGATACCTTCGATAGTCAAAGTTAAAATAGACCAGCCGTCGTGTTGTTGGATGTTAGTATGTATGTGTGTGGGTTAATATACCTACTTTGCATTTATGAGATATATACTTGACCTATCGTGTGTGTTACCGTATCTCATAACACATAGCATCGCGCGCGCTCTCTTTCTCTCTCTCTCTCGACATTTAAGTCGCCGCCTCATATAATTACCAACAATGGCTGCCAAATTGTGTGCGTACGCAATAATTGGTGCATACGAGGTACCCAGAGGAGACAATAAATCACTCACACGGATGTCTGCTTTTTTTTTGTTTGTCGGCCTAACGTCTATAAGTATCTACGCGCATATATCTATATGCCCTATATACTCATGAATAAAAACCAAAGTCCGGCGCGACGATCATAACCTGCGCATCGATCGATGAGTCTTCGTCTTCGTGTCTTCCCTCCCCCTCTTCCGGACGACGCGTTGCGCGCGCAATGGTGTGCGTGTCTGTGTATGTGTCGCGCTAGAGTGATGCATGTTTGTGAATGTATGTGTGTGAAAGAGAGCGTCAGCTGTGCATATGCCAGCAGATAACGGAAATGCGCTATCTAATGCTATAGGCACACTTATACACATTGCACTCCAGAGAGAGAAAATGATGATCAACTTACTCTCGAGGAAACTTTCTCGGGAAAATACGATTGAATGAAATTTTTTGTTTGTCTGTCTGTGTGATGTGTGCGTGACTCGGAGAGCATTTGCTCGTGAAATATGGCCGATGAGTCAGGTTTACAAACATGTCTGTGGTATGTGTGTCCGTGTGTTCGTCGTACCGTAACTCTTCCACAGGGCAACTGATTTTCATTCTTCCGAGCGTGTTGCGCTATAGCTAGGAAAAAAAAAACTGCGAAAGTCGACTCGTCCACAATGAGAGCCAAAGATGTCGGGCGTATCGCGAGAGAGAAAACTACGCGCGGAAATGAAGAGAGAAAGAAAAAAGAAGTTTGAGGACGCGCGGGAGAGGCAATTTTGGCTGCTGCCGCGCGGTGTCAATGAAGATAAGAATTGATCGGAAAAAATGAAAAAAAAAGAGAGAGTATATAAAAGCAAAAAAAGAAGAAAAATTGGTGTTTGCTGTTGATGTTGTAGGCAGTTATTACAATGCTTATTGCGCTCTGAGTGAGAGAGATCCGGGAGAGTCTCGCGCGTGAGTATTGTCGTTGCGACGTTGCTGTGATATTTTATGACGAGAATATCGAGAACTTGAGCAAAGTTTTAACTAAACATGGCCACATCTGGAACTGTTCTGAGCGGGCTGCTGCGCAGCCAGCAGCGACGTGGACGGGCTCGACTGACTCACTCCGCCTATTTCCCAATGGTGGGGGATGCCTCTAGCTAACATCCGCCAATCGGATAGCGTGCCGAAGGATACGTCACATCCTTCAAGCGCATTCAGCCTCCTTCTTGCTCGTTATGGCGATTTTCCACTTACGATTAACTTCAATTCTAACTATTGATGTTCCATTACAAAATCGAATCGATCGAAACCTACGTAAAATATTATCGTATTTTAATTGACAATCCAAATTTTAATAATTTTTTTGCAAAAAAAATCCATTGTATTATCGACGAAGTAGTGGAAAAACTGCACAATGATCCTTCTTCCGTTCCCAATCGTTGATTTTGCTTTCCGCGCGCGCAATTTTCGTGGCAAAACCGTTGTGCGCGCGCGCTTTCTCACTCTAACAAGCGTGATCCTTTTCTTTTGCATTGATTTGTTGCAAAAGACTCGGTGAACGCACTTTCGTGACCTAGCTAATACTCGAGAATCTTTAGATTAGAATTAAATAACAGCTGCTTTGAGTCTCAAGACAGTTATGTTGTTGCTTTTAAATTGCGGATTTTTCTTATCTTAAAAGTAACATGTAGGCAATATTTTGTATATTTTGAATAATATTTAAACAGAGGATTAATTTAATATTTATATTAAATTTTTTATTGATAAAATAACGGGATAAACAAATGTTATTTTTCAACTTAGAACGTGAATTTTGTTGCAATTAATTAATTTACTTCAATCGAATTTAATTTATGGTACTTGTATGACAAATACAGATGTTAAAATTACTTTTTCAAGTCACGTGTGAATAAAACTGTCAAAAATTTTATATAACACATGAATCTATGCAAATGAGCTAGTATAAAAACTTTTTTCTCATAGGTAGTTGCACTTATACTCAAACGAAACGACAATTAGATGCTATGTTTAATTGGTAAATAATAAAAATGAAATTACATATTTTTACTCTACCATATACCTTTGAAGTAAAAAATTTTTTTCTAATCAATTACTTTACTTTTTCAAAAATTCATCTTATTGGAAAATCAATTCCATCTCTCCTATAATTTTCTTATTACTACAACATTAATTGATCACAGAATATTTAGCCTATCATATCTTATATACAGAAATAAAATCAATTTTTGGCTACTTCAGCAGAACGATGATGAAATACAAACGAAATTCCACTAGACCAGCACTGCCTGAGGGGTATATCTGGCAAATGCCTGGCACTTTGTGAATGCCTCCATTCTGATAAATCGGATGTGCAATCAGAATTTTCGGGTGGACCTTTCACTTCGATTCCATTAATACACCTTTTGCACTTGAACCTACAATCAAATATATTCGATGATTTAATATTGCTTATCGTTATTTAAACTCATTCGTTTTAAAACAAAATAATTATGAGCAGATATACTTAGAGTGTGTGTCAGATACTGTTGTTTCTTCAAGACTGAACAAATCTTTGAGATCATTCGCCGTGAAATGTCTAGCTACGTCTTCGTCTTGATCTACAACAGTAGAACTCAAAGCTTTTTTGTGCGCCTGTCTTTGGAAAATTTTCTCTTCGATTGTACCAGTCTAGAAAAATAAATAAAAAATTGTCAGTTATTTCTCTAGCAAAGATCGACGTTTCCAATGCCAATGAAATAAGACGTACACAAAGGAAGCGATAAACGAAGCACGGCTTCTTTTGACCATCTCTCCAAACTCTAGCCATAGCTTGATCATCGTTCGCTGGGTTCCAGTCGGGATCAAACATCACTAGACGGTTAGCACCGATTAAATTCAAACCACAACCACCTGCCTTAGAACTCAACATGAAGATAAAGTCGTCACTATCAGGGTTATTGAAGTTTTCTACAACTTTTCCGCGTTTTTTAATGCTCATAGTTCCATCTAGTCTGACGTAACGATATTTTCGCTTGGCGCAAAGTTTTTCAAATAAGTCCAAAGTTTGCGTGTAATTTGATACCAAAACTATTTTATCTGTTGTAGTAGACTTTATGAGGGCTAACAAACAGTCAAGAACCATAAGTTTTCCAGATAACTCTGGCATAACTTCTCTGAAAACAAGCAAATTTAATTGTTAGTATTATGACTTAAATTGAGCGCGTACGAATAGTATGTCAACTAACTTTGTACTATAATTTGACGGAAGTAACTTAGCCGCCCCTTCAAAGCCTTCCGCATTTTCTTGAATTTTCTCATAAACTAAATCAGGGTGATTGCACAATTTTTTGAGAGATGTAATGGCAGCTAAAGCTGATAAACTTCCTCCCTTTTTACCATTGCCGTCCTTATCTAAATTGCCATAAATCAGCAGTGAATAAATCTAATATAAAATTGAAAAATAAAATCTTTAATATTTACCTTGCATTGATCTCTTGATACTGTCGCTCTTGATAAAGTTTTTGTATATCTGAGTTTGTAATTCAGTCATTTTAATGCAGACTACTAATTCATACTTCAGAGGCAGGTATTTAGATAGTAAGGCACTGGTACGTCTAATAAGGCATTTATTTACAACTGTGACTAATTCTCCTAATCTTTCTTGAGCTAGTTGACGTTCTTTGTCGGTGGCGCCGGCATCTTGTCCTCGAAGAATTGGGATTTCAAACTTCTTTCTGAATTCCTGTAAAATAAATAAAGATTAAGTTTTTTTGATCAATTCTATATGCAAAATATGAAAATAAAAACGCTTTTTTACCTGGGCTGTACCCAATAATCCTGCATTTACAAAGTGAACTAGAGAGAAATATTCTAACAAGTCATTCTGGATAGGAGTTCCACTCAATAGAACTCTTCTTTTAGCTTTTAAACCCATGAGAGCTTGATATGTTTGATTTTCAGAATTTTTTAATCGATGGCCTTCATCGCACAAAACTAAACCAACCTCATCCTGATGCAATACATGGGCATGTAATCTGAAAGTTTCATAGCTGATTATAAGGATTGGGTTGGAGCATCGTCGGCCATAAGTTTTCATAAATCCAGTCAATTTCTTGTCTATATCAGCTTTGCTACCACCATCAATTGCCAGTGGTTTTACTCGATTTTGAAGCCATTTGAAAATTTCATTGTACCAATTTTTGACTAAGGAACTTGGTGCTACAATAATTGCTTTATCTATCAATGGCTTTGCTTCTGGACCTTGTTTCAGCAATGTCCACAATAAAGTTATGCACTGTAAAGTTTTACCTAAACCCATTTCGTCAGCCATAATACATCCATATGCATCATCTATTCTTTTACCAGTAACACATTCGTACATGAATTTGACACCTTCTCTTTGATGGGGCCTTAAAATATTGCATAAAATTGGATCAACCACTACATGCACAAGTTTCTTTGTTCTGAAATAAGTAAAATCATTTTACAATGAATCCCAAGATATTTCGGTTGAACTAGCATGTAAAACAATTCAAACTACTTACTCATCGATTTTTAAGCTTTCATGTTCTGTCATCTCTGGAGGTGTGTATACAACAAGAGCGTTGGGCTCATCTGGATCGTGAAGAGATCTCCTTGGACCAGCAAAGCGTAAGCCAAGCGTTCGACCAGAATACTCATAGCCAGCAACTAGAATTTTAAATGGTTTGCTAAGCAACTTTCTAACTCTCTGTTCCTAAAATTGAATAATGAATGAGAGTAATGAATTTACATGCTTAATACAAATGAATAAAGATATAAACTTACATGTTCTGATATTGTATCTTGAACTGTTGAAGATTCATTTTCAGTCAATGCTTTCAATTTGATGTCTGTTATTTGCACAATCTTTTCTATCCTTCTCCTTTTGTTCTCTTTGTTTGATAATTTATTTTCAACAGGATCCGGGCGACAGAACTGCGATAACTGAGCGCTTACTTCCTCTCCAAGTAAAGGGCGTTTGCCTATTTTACTTGGAGCTTGTGAGCGAATCTAAGTAAAAAATAACATGTTAAATAACAAACATTTCAGCCAACTATTTGTTATTGCTTAAAAATTTAATTTTAAAGAAAATTTTGTCAACAGCCGCCTAAATAATGGTACTGATAATTTCCAATTTTTGATATTCGAATATTGATCAAGCGGCCAAAGTGAATAGAGGTTAAGATTGTCACAAAAGAAGTATTTTTATTACAGAAAATCGGTTGGCAGGCTATAATTTTGAACGCAATAGTGTAATATAAATATAAATTGTACCCTTCTTACCATAATTTTTGTCAAATTCTGTTAAAACAAGAAAACTTCAAGGGACCTAAACAAAGCATCTTTCCGCGCGTGTTTACACCAGTTTATACGATAGGTACACGACTAAAACTGATTTGTTATTGGACGATATAATCGCGGTATCGGCATGATCGGCTGACATTTTCAAGATGGCCGGAATTCAAAATTATTGTGATTTTTTGTATTGTAACTTTTATAAAAGAGGGTATAAAACTACTATAAACGCAAATAATTTAAAATTTCTTTCGTTATTTAATATACGGTTTAATTAAAAATCCATTTAAAATGAGATTTCAAATGTATAAAACAGGTAAGTTCATGTTGAAAAGAATGACTATTTGTGACAGCCCTTTGGATTATAAAATAAAAAAAAAGATAATGTCATTATGATTTAAACTGATTTTCAATAATATTAAATAAATTGTTATTGATATAGTTAGCAATAATTTACCGAAATCAATTAATCAATTGATTTGAACAATTTTTAGGCAAAACGTTTTTGTGGTTTGTGACGTCGATTTTCCGGTCTTCTCAAACGGCCTTTATGGAGGCTACCTTGAGCAAAATAAAAATATCTCCCATATGGTCAAAGGGCCTACTTTCACTGTTTCAAGTTTACGAAAAAATGAGTCGTCTATGTGCCTGGTGAATATTCAATTAGTATGACATAACACGTGCAGTGCAACAGTGTATAATGATTTAATTTGTCACAAAATTGTGCACAATCATCAGATATTTGAATTTCAAAATCTACCACGACGGATTTCTCGCAAGTCAAAAGCGTCATAAGCGAGGTTAAGTTGATCAGCAGTGTTTTAAATAGATAGCTAGAAAAATGTCAAAAAGGAAGCCAATTAACACGGCATCGGGTAATTCTCCAAAGAATAGCTCAGTTGGACCGAGCTATTACAAAAATGTTAATCTCAATTTTCGGCCAATTTCAATGCAGGAAAATCGAGGTGGAACGCGACCCGTTGCCGAACCAAGCTCTATTAGCTCAGTCATAGTGTCAATGATTCTCCACGTCTGCAGAAAATCATTGCTTTACGATCCAAGATTGAAGGCAGTCATTTATTTTGGTGCAGTATTCTTTGGCTCCATCGTGTGCGATGTTCTGCCAGTACCCAAGACTTACTTTGCTAGGTCGAGCAATATTTTCAATCAGTTTTTCATCAAGTGGGCATGGGGCTGGTTATTGGCCACAGCTGGACCATGGATTATTCTCACTGCTTACACTATTGGCTGTGGCAAAAAAGAAATAATATTGAAACATATAGCACGTTTAGGACTTGCAACTCTTGCCTGGATGTTGTGGATATCATTTATTAACTATATAGAAAGTAATTACGGACGTTGTGTGAATGTTAGAGAACGCTCTCTGCAAAATAAAGTCAAGTGCCTGGCAGCTGGACACTTTTGGAATGGTCTTGATATTTCTGGACATTCCTTTATTATTATATATTCTAGTTTAATTTTGTCAGAAGAGGGATATTCATTGGTTGGATGGGAAGCCATTAAAAATAACATCATGAATGAAGAGTATAATAGAAAGACATCAACACAAGTTACCAAAGGATATTTGAGCAAACTTTCTGATGAGGAATTGGATTTTTTGAAAAAAGCGTACAAAGATCTGACACCCTATTTGAGGGGTTTATTTATCATCATGACAATTCAACAGATCATTTGGGATGTAATGCTGGTCGCAACAATTCTGTATTATCACACTATGATTGAGAAGTTCTTTGGAGCAGCTGCTGCTATATTAACATGGTATGCTACTTATTACTGGTTGTACCGGTTCTCAAATCTAGGATTTTCTATGCCATCCGAAGGGATTTTCAAGTACAATGAATTAAGAGAAAACATGAAGGAGAATGGAGTGAGAGCAAGTTACCGAAGATATTGAGTTAAGCCATTTTAGTTAGATCATGAACATTTAATAATGAAGTACAATTTGGAGATAGTTTGATCTTGTCGTTTTTATTGACAATATGAATATTATCTGGCCATTTTTTAGGGCTAAAAAGTGTACTAAGTGGTGTTTGGCTTGGCTCTTTTTATATACAATCATGCTTATAAGACTAAACAAATCGATTGTAACATGGTATTTTTAAAATTGTATCATTTAGTTGGGGTGTTGCAGTTTTATTTAAATTTTCAGGAAATTCATAGGGATTATTTATGGCACCACATGTAGAAAACTTAGATAATTTTATCTAAATCATTGTTATTTAATTTTTTTTTAATTTTTACAATTGTTATTATACATATATATACATATGGGTTGTTGTGTTGAACTTTCCCATGACTGAAAAAAAAGGTTTGTTAATTTTAACACGTCGTAAATCGCTTGTGTATTGAGTACCTAATACTAAATTTTCAATACATTATAATGAAATCACAAAATATATTTACACAAATCAAAAGTAATTTGTAATAAATTTGAAAGTATTTTTACAAATATCGTTGTTCAAGTCATTTCAATCCTCTCAAGCTCACAAATTGATGATGCTAAAAAGAAATAGTCCACAAAAGTTGATTTTTATATTTAATAGTTGATATATATTTAAATGTTAATTAAAAAAATCCAAAATCTGTTATATTGTTTCTTCGTAAAAACAATAGCGTAAAAAATTAACGCGTGCTTTGCGCCAATTTTTGTTTCGCGCTGAATTTAAATTTCTGTTATAGCTATAATGTATATCTAATAAATAAGTTGAACTTAATTTAATGGTTCACGAAAAAATTAAAATTCCTATTAAATCCTCAAGAACAAACTTTTCAGTGCAATAAATTTATTAACTGTATAGGCAATCTTCGTAATTTTCTTCTAAAGTTCGAGAACTCCAAAAAACATGTCAAGTGCAAGTAAACAACTTGCGCGTAGCCTCATTACATCGGCAGTGATTTTGACCTATCACTTCATCGCACACCCAACTTTTGATGTCTAATGAGGCTGGGATCATTATTTTTTAGCAAGCTATCATCAAATTTGTACTGAAACAAGAGAAAAATCGAAGTAAAAAAAAATTAACGTTTTTGTTCGAAGAGAAACAGCTGAAGCTACATAAATTATAAAATTTCCAAGGCAACAAAGTATATCGCAAGCTCTATCACATCTCGCGTGTATTCGAAAAAGCAGTTTCGAAATCCAAAATAGGTACACGTGTATGCAGCAGATCGAGAACCCCGAAATAAAACAGCTATACTAAATTTAACTTCAAATAAGTCAGAACCCCGCTAAATATATATACGAAAACACCAGCTGCTTCAATCAAACTCGCGCAAGAATAAAAAAAGAAAAAAATATATTCTCGAAGTATATACAATGTTTACATTTTATTACGAAAAAAAAAAACGATGTAACTATACCACGATAGCGTACGTCTTAGCGCGCGAACTGTAGATAGATAGATTAGCGTGTCGCGCACATCACGTCACACGTAAACACGCACACACAACCGAAGTACAAAGTAAGAGCGAGCAGCAGCTGGCTTGGCCTGTATGTGGCGCTCGATCGGCAGTGTAGCGCCATATTTCCTGGTGAACGCCTCGCGGTAATAATCCTCGTGACCTGCAACCGCGCTTATTGAGAAAAAAAAAAGCAAAAAAAAAACATCAACAAGCAAAGTTGGAAAGATAAGGTTGAAAACGACGAGAAAAGAAAAAAATAAAAAGATGGGTTTGTTCATAATGTTCGGTGTTTGCGCGCTTCTCGGCGCTAAGCTACTGCTGTTGGCCAAAATTCTGTGGACCAAAGATTGTACCGGTGAGTAATGAGCGATCGTAATACAAATACACAATGGCGCTGTTTTCTTCTTTTTTTTTTGTACGTATGTATTGTACGCGACGATAATTGCTATACAGAACGACGGAGTTTGAATTTGCGTGGGATGTTTACTTTGAGGTATGAATGTTTCATGAGTTTACCCAAGGGAATGAGAGAAATTGATTGGATTTTCCTTTCAGTCGGTGAAATTTTTGTATACATTGTTATATCAATTGTTTTTGTTTTTTTTTTATGAATTATTCAAGACTGCCGTCGACGAGTGGAAAAATTACTTGTTTATAGAAACGAATTGCCAAATTTTTTTTTTTGTTCTTCCTCGGAATGAAAAATCCGTGTATACTTATTACGAATTGTCTAGCACGCTATTTGTGTTTAATATACACGTGACACGCGCCTGTCTTGCGGCGCACTCCGAACAAAAATATAATTGATCGATTGGCTTGATTAAAGTGGTCGTGTAAAGTCAGTCTTTAATTTACATTGGATTTTCGGAGTTTACCGTTTCATTGCATTCCAATCAACGAATGAAAAATTGCACGATCGCACTTCAATCGCAAAGATTATATTTTGAAGTCAACTCTTTATGTTTACAAAATGTTTAAAAAAAAAATCCGAGCGATAATTAATTAACGCATAAATAATAAAAAAAAAATACAAATTGTTACAGGTATCAGTGGAAAAACTCAAGTTCTGTACGCGATCATATTCGCCAGCAGATATCTCGACGTGATGATGATGTATAGTCCAATAAGCGTTTCCTTAACGAAAATAGGTTTCACCGCGCTGACATATTGCACCGTCTTATCTATATTTTTCTTCTACTACCAATCGTATCAAAGTAAATACGATAAGTTCAGGTGAGCACGGTTATCATTGCCTCCGCGCGTAAAAAAAAAATACTTTTTGCCTGCTTAATGCCATATCACACATACTCTTCACCTATTATATTCTGCGCACTTTTGTTCGTTGAAAAAAAATTTTAATTGCCTTGAGTGTATCTCTCGCGGTATTTTATGAATATATTTGTTTTTCCACAGAGAATAACTTTGATGAGATACATAACATACTAGTCTTTTTTTTTCAAGGTGATTTGAGTTCAACGTAGTATCGAAATTATCAATAATTAATTTCGTTGTAAAATGACTGATAAGATTAACTATCTAAAGAGAGAGAGAGATAAAGAGAATTGGAAATGAGTATCGTTCGCTGTTTTATAACGTTAGATAATGATAAAATAATGTTCATATATAGCAGAATACATTTTATATGATACACATTGATTTTTACAATCGAATATTCAAGTTGAAAATAAACCTAGAATTTCATGAATATCATTCACAGGCAGTTCATTAAATTTCCATTAGTACTCATGCACATTGAACGGAATAAATGAACATGTCTGAGCGCTTTCATAAAAAGAACAAATATTTTTCCAAGTTATTTTTGTTTTCATTGCCGTAGCACACGTCACGCTTTGCAATTACTAGCAACAATTTGTACAAAATTACCTCATACGCGTTCTTTATGCCTACCGATTTGAAAAAAAAAAAACTAAACTAACTTCTGTACAGGATCGAGTTACTACTGCTACCTTGCATAGTACTGTCACTTCTGGCGAACAATGGTTTCGACATACTCGAAGTATTCTGGGCATTCAGCATTTACTTGGAGTCCGTGGCCATACTTCCGCAAGTCTACATGTGCTCGCGAATCAAACACGTGGAAAATATCGTCTACTACTACGTGTCCGTGCTGTCGGTCTACAAAGTCTTCCACCTGATGGATGGTATCTATCGATTCTACATGAACCAGCACTACGATCGTATCACCTTGGCCGCCGGTGTCGTTCAACTCATGTTCTACTGCGATTTCTTCCTGCGAGATTTGCCGCTGAAAAGTGAACTTCGCCCGCGTGAAAATGCAAACGACGCGAGTCAGACGGAAATTCAAGTGAGCGTCGTGGATAATAAGTATCTTAAGGAACAGGAGGCTTTGAGAAGCGCACAGCAGGTGGTGACGATGGTTGATGATGAT
The DNA here is from genome assembly GCA_035047105.1 of Galeopsomyia nigrocyanea. NCBI lineage: Eukaryota > Metazoa > Arthropoda > Insecta > Hymenoptera > Eulophidae > Galeopsomyia > Galeopsomyia nigrocyanea. Next base: position 8,270,125 of record JAWWMK010000040.1, on the reverse strand, counting down.
GATGCCAAGTTTAACAATTTGAAGGAAGTTGTACTGACACCCAGTGCGCTTGCCAAGGACGATAAGGTGAGCGAGCGAGTTTGAAGTTTCGATTTTTTCTTTCGAGAGAGCTTTTTTGACGAGTGATATGCATTTTATAAAAAAAAAATTTGAATGAACGAGACGTAACTTTGGTTTTATCGCGATGGTGATTAATTTTCACTAAAAATAAATAATGGTTCAATTAAACTAATTTTGCTAAATAAAGCGTCAATCAAATTATAATTAGCGCAATCAAGCTATGAGAAGCAATTTTTAGACCCAACGCTAATAAAACGGAAACGTCTTACTTTTTTTTCCAGGTCGTAACTTCCCCCGAGCAAGACGCAAAGGAAACCAGTGAGTCAACCGTGCGAGTTTGATCATCTGCTCTGTGTGTGTGCGCGTTTACTTTTTTTAAAAATATTCCGTAATTGTACTTCAATCTCTTGTTCCCACAATTGTCATGATAAATTTTACGATGGAGAATAAATGTTACTTTTATTTTCGATTGAGCTGCTAAGATTACATCTCTCTCTCTCTCTGTGATACATGTAGGTATTCCGTTATTATTATTATTATTATTATAAACAGATATATATTCGTGATTCTACATATGAAAGTCTTCGTAAAATGAAACGTTAATTCCAATTTTATTATTGTAAATATTTTAGAATTAACAGCGTATGCAAACGAATGTACGCAAATAAATTAATAAAATATAGCGAATAAAGTTATACGATATTGTTTGCTTTCCTTTCTGCGATCAGAATATTCCAGCAATTCGTGGTTAATTTTACTACGTTATCAAATGTGCGCATTGCAACGTCATAAAATCCATTAGTCATACTCTTATTTTTGAAATTTAATTTATTCCTTCTAGAAAAAAAAAAGGTTCAATCGTAAATTCTTTCTCGTCAATCATTTATTTGATGTGAACTTCAAAAATCTATTTTTTTTTTAAATTGAACTATATAGTCTCGTGCGTGATTGTAGATCTTTTAAATTGTGCGTGAACCTTTGTACCATCTACGTTTGATTATATCCGCTGACTTTTCGACCTTCCGTCCGTAATACACCGTAACGCGTGATACTTCCCATAAAAGAATATCGTGCCGGGAGTACAGTATAAGTCGAACAAAGAAGAATCATTTTAGAATAATAAATATTTATATATCCAATATGTAATAAAAATTCTCGAGCTAAATTTAGGTACAGTATTGAATCCCGAGCGCCCGAATTCGTACACCGTAACAAAAATTTGAATTCCAATGAAGGATGTTCCATTTTGCAAATATGACTAATACATTTTGCATTACGCATGAAAACGCTGTCATAAACGTAGCATTATTTTTGACAGTTTATAGGGCTGCAATTCATCTGTTAAATCTGATGACAGCTGTGAAATATTTACCCTTCATTTTGACAAGTAATTTATCAATCTGCACTCACGACTTTCATTTTAATTAAATTTTATTTATATGCCAATTTTTCATAATAGTAATTCAATAAAGCCGAAAAGAATTGTGACCATGGATCCTATTAAATTCCTTGATCTTCCACCACACTTTAATTATTGCAATAATTATCGAAACTGATATGATCACTACTTTCTTTCCAATCTTCATTTTAACTGATAAGAGGAAAATAATATAGTTTCTGATTATCTTTTTTTTTTTCAAATAATAGTAGAACTGACGTCAATTTTCTTGGTAAAAATGTGTGTGTAAACACTTCGATAAAGTATATTCACATTTCATAAGTTGTTGAAAACGCTATCATGCACTTATAATATATAGCTGTGTATGTCAGGTTTGAGTGCGAAAACTCAATTCTCAATAATTATTATGTGGAAAGCTCTCTCGACAAAAATTTCCATAGCTCTGTAATTGATCGTTACGCCCTACACTACAAAAAAAGTTCTTAAATTAAGTAGGTTTGTTCTTAAAATAAGTATGCAGCAATTTTAAGAACTCGCTC
>JAWWMK010000040.1:8225772-8268027 GCA_035047105.1 Galeopsomyia nigrocyanea | reverse complement strand
TGTGTGTGTGTGTGTGTGTGTGTGTGTGTGTGTGTGTGTGTGTGTGTGTGTGTGTGTGTGTGTGTGTGTGTGTGTAACGCTATTTAAAAGCGTACGTGCACTACTGTTTCACCGAAACGTCCGAACTCTCTTCTGTCTCGAATATCTCACCCATGTTTTTCCCTTAAGCTACTCCGTCGTCGTAGTACAATATTTTTATCATTTCGTTATTTATTTTTTGGTCGAAAAGCAAATACAGAACCACTCTGTAAGGATATAACGCGCATACGTCTTGGAATTTAATTAGGTCGCGAGATTGCGCGGCGCTTGGAAAAAAAATCGTCCTAATAAGCGCATCCTTGAGCAGCTTTTTTTTTAATTAAGAGAGTGGGCACCCCATTCTTCAGCGGCAGCTTTGCTCTCTATCTCTTTTGCCTAGCGAGCGTGCCGAGTGATAAAAATCGGTGAGGTTTTAAATCATACGAACGAGGCCATTAGTTCGCAGTTGTAATTTTCGTCTTATCGCGCAGCTCAGATGTTTTTTTCAGCGAAAAAAATAGACAGCGTATTCGTTATTTCCCCAAAGAGTTTGCATTGGTACTGTAGTGCCGTATTTTTTTTCATAGGTGCGCCAATCAATCAGACAGCATCTCTACTAATTACTTATAGCGGTTCACATATTTCCATTTCATCAAATATGGATGCGTAGATTGCGATAGTTGAACGTTATAGAGATTTGTTATTGCTTTGGAAATCGATTCGCGAGGGAATAATGTATTCATCAGCGATCGCGCTCGCGGACACATCTGGAGTAGAAAATTATTGCATTCCGATACACGCTTTGTGAAAAAAAAATGACATGGCGTGTACGGAGTCGTTCACATTTTGTATACGACTCGACTCGCGAGTATCGCATGAAAAAAAAAGAAGAAGAAGAAGTAGTAGAGAAGAACTTACGACATCGATGAGCTGCGAGAGTTTGAGCTTGATGCAAACCCTGAGGACGTCGGACGTATTGACGACGGGCCTGACGAGTTTGTTGTAATTGGAGAGCAAATCGTCGTAGAGGCGCTTGGCGTCGGGATTGCCGGCGACGGCGCCGTGAACCACCAGCGCCGAGAGCAGCCAGACGCGTATGGTCTCGCCGATGCTCGGGGTCATCGCGCGACCGCTGCCGCCGCCTCGACGTCCGCTGCTCCTCGACCTCGACGACGACGTTGCCGTGACGAGCCACCACGGCACGCCACGCCCGAGCCACCAGCTATCCAGCGTGACGACGACGCCTCGCCCACCCTACAACAATCAAACACAAATCACACTTATTTCTCTTTTCTTTTTGTTTTTTTTTTCGCGCTTTTCTTTTTTCACTTTTACAATCGTCCAGTTACATTTGTTTTTTCATTCTGTGCTACAACGCGTTATATTCCAATTAATTCGAATTTCCCTTTTTTTTTCAGCTCGCTTTGCTGCGTTGAAAAGCTCTCTCTCCCTCTCGTAACTCGGTTATGCGCGCGCTCGCGCGAATTGAAATTTAGTGTATTCGTGATGGGAAAGCGTTTGCGCTTTGAAACTCGAGTCCTCGCGCGAGCGCTTGCAACTTTTCGAATAATTTTTCATCAAGATTCACGCGCTCTTTTAACGGACAAACTATGCTACGTCAGTTGGCTAAACTCGATTTCTTACAATGAACTTTACAACACCGAGAGAGACTTTTCAACGTGTAATTGCGATTTACGCGCGCTTTCCTCCTCCAAAAACTACTACTCCATCGTAAAGTTGCGAAGAAAGAGAGAGAGAGAGAGAAAAAAAAGGCGAAGTCAGCCGTGAAACGTCGCGCGGGGAAAACGTTGTTCGAAAGAGCTTTTTCTCTTATTTTTTTACAGCAAAGCGCCTTTTGTCGAGCAATCGGCAATGGCAAATCCGGATTAACGCACGCGTAAGCTCCAGTCATTATTGCGCTCGAGCGCTATTGCACTCTACGACTACTGGTAGTAGGTTTCGAGCAATTAGTATGCTTTTTCTGAGCGAGAGAGAGAGAAAAAAAAGCAGAGTTTCGTCGACCTAGATTTTGCCAGCGCGTTGGAATTAAAACGAGCGGTTATCAATTTCAGTGGAGTAGTAGCACGTGATATTTCATTTGGCGCGAGAACACATGATGTACAAAGCTATGTGTATGCGGAGTGACTTTTGCGGAATTCCGGTTTACACACTCGGCAGCAAGAGAAATAAGAAAGAAGGATTATATACGAAGATAAACGAGCCGAGGTATTCATACGTTCGACGTTCGCCGTATAACACATTTTACATGCGAGAGATGATGAATGGGGAAGAGTGGGTGCGAGTGGGAGCAGGTATAGGAAAAACCGAGTGTCGTTGGCTGGCTCATGAATACAAGCTTGGAAATCCCGACGCTTAACATAATTGAAGAAGCTTGCGCGCTTGCGCTTCTTCTTTTTCTTCTTCGGCGAAGTTGCTTCTTCTTGTTCCTTTTTTTTTTTTCGTTTCATTCGTCGCCTTATACATATTAATCAATCTTCAAACGGGTGAATCCGTCTACTTAGTGAAACTTGAAGCGTTGAATAATTGACGGTCTTTCTCGCGCGCGAGAATGCTAATGCCACCTTTCATCATCCTAATTGCGAAGATTCAATGGAATTAAAAACGAACGACAGCCACTTGACAGACAGAGAGAAAGTCTCGCGAGAAATAGATTTCCTTCTTCTTCTTCTCCTCCTTTTTCTTCTTTTTTTTTCCTCTTTCGGCACGGAACTCAATAGTCATCCTTTGGCTTTTCTTCCACCAAAAAGGCGGAAGAGTCGAAGGTTAAGGAGGATCGAGATGAAAAAAAAAATCACGCGCGCGCACGCGTTTGATAAATGAGCACTCGATGCGAGAGGGTGAGAAAAAAGTAAATAAAAGGGATGGCACATTCTCGTCGATTTTTTGTTACGCGGAAATATCGAGGGATGGAAAAAAAACAATTTTTTTTTGGTATTAAATGGAGAGAGAGCGTCGTTTGAAAAATTTGTTTGAAGACACATACACTGACCTAAGCTCGCGCACTGGCTCCAGTCCCACCACGCCGCTCGCAAGTCAAGTCAAGTTTCCTCGCGAGAGAGGACCGGCCGCCTCCGCACTGGCACGCACTGCACCCACGACTGGAGCGCGAAGCAGAGCTGTACCAGAGAGCCACCCCACAGATAGAATGAGGGAGAGAGAGAGAGAGAGAGAGAGGGAGAAATGCCTGAAGGGCCACCAGGGGGCGACACCCCACCGCGCCACCCCCTTTATACTATCTTTCTCTCGCGCGTTTTGTGTATATATACGACTCTCTGCATCAAGACAAGATCGTTGCCTGTTTATCTCTTTGCATGCGACTCTGCTCTGCTCGCTGTGCGTCTGATCATTTTGGATAATGTTACGGATTTTTTTTTTCTTTCCTTCCTATTTTTCTTTTAGTACTTACCTTTTTAAAGCGCTTTTTTTTGCCTTCGAATTTACGATAACCCTGCTATCTCTCGTGGGAAATAATGTTATTGCGCGGTATACATTTCAATGTGTGTTGCGAATGAATACGTTTTGAGAAGCGTGGAAAAAAAATTGTCGGGACGGATTTTTTTTCCTTTATTTTGCTTTTGAGCTAATATATTTATACGTAAGTTTTGTAAAAAAAAGTAATAAAGTTTCGCTATCGGGGTTTGAAATAAATCAAGCCTGTCTATATCGATGCGATAACAACGTACTTGTAATTCGCACGGCAGCTGTACAACTGGCTAAGAGCGCTGCTATTTTTATTTTGCAGTTCTTTCGAATCGATTCTCAATCAAGAGCTCTCGGCTCGCCGTATCGGCGCGCTCAATGAAATCGTTTTTTTATTTTTGTTCTTCCAACTTTGATTACTTTTCGAAAATCGTACAGCATTCTCCAACGAGAATTGATAAAATTTCTCTCGAAGACGCAGCGGTTGTTTATACAGCGCGACGACGAGGTGTCAGTGGCAGTATATCTGGCGCAATATCTATCCGTGCGCGAATACCATATAAAAGCCAACTCTGAGAAGAAAGAAAAAAAAAGCTGGATATTGACTGGATATCGGCTCTCGATGATATAATTGAAAACAGCCCTCTTTCTCTCTCGCGCGACACACATTGTTGTTGTGTGTCTGGCGCGAAAAAGTATATAGCCGTTAAACCGCGACGACGAAATTGGCCGAACGAGCTTTATTAGCGGTCGAGGGGGCGAGAGAACGAGACAGAGAGAGAGAGAAAGACAAAGGGGGTAGGGAGGATAGCCAGAGACTTTGGAGTAGAGTCTTGGCATGCGACCAGTAATCCCCCTTGGATCAGCATTACCGACACTGCACTTTAAGCCTCGTCGCCTCACTTGGCTTCGGCCGCCAACCGCTCAAGCTTCTCGATAGCCCTCTTGTGCCTCGACTCTCATCACTTTTTTCCACTTGCCGGGTGGTTTTTTTTTTCTCTCTATAGCGACAATGCATTTCTGAGTGAAACCTCGATTCTTCTTACGCCTCGACACCCACCCCCCTCCAAAACCGCCACGATATACAATGCTAATGTGACGTTTGTCCTGCTACTTTTTTTCCCTTTCTGCCCTCCGCACCGACATGCGTCGTCGTAATTAATCATGTCTGCGATGAGATGATCTATGCATTATTCATATAATTATCAATTCGCTCGCTACATGAGAGCTTTCCACCGATAATATGGTTTCTCTCGTTGCGTTGCCTCATTACCATTTTCGATTGAAAAATTCGGATATTTTCAGTTGTATTACGAAGCTTTTCAATTTGCCGCGCATTCATACAACGAGCGAAATAAAACGCTATCTCTACTTTTAAAATGCTCTTCCGGTGAAAACACAGAAAAAAAAAGTTTTCCCGAGAGATTGACAGTTTTCTCCGCTATATACCGCGCGTATTCTACATTACATCGATGTTCTTTATATCGAGTTTCTGCCATATTTCCATTTGAATCTTAATGAAGACGGAAAGCTTTGCATTTGCGATGCGCGCATGCATCACGTTCCACTCTTTCAAAAGAACTCCACCCATACTACTACATCATCCTCCCGCACGTATACACACTCGTGTATATACTTAGCTCGGATGTTTATTCTCTCCGTGCATACAAATCAAGCTCGACATTCTGCATTCTCAAATTCAATTATGAAAACTAATCAAAGTTTTTTTTTTTCATTCCTCGCCTTCAAAACTCACGCAGAACAATATGCGCGCGAGTTATCAGATTACTTTTTTCCTCCGAAAGAGGAGCGAGAAAAAAATATGGAAGTTTGTCGCCTCGACGCATCCCGGCAAGCGACGCGCGCGCGCGACAACTCGTCAAAGCGCGAAAATGAAGTATGAAAGGGCCAAGTGCAAAACTCATTCCATCCCCCTGCGCGCGAGAAAGTTCTAAGAGCCTTGCGGCTATACGTGTCTTCTTCCATGAAGGTGGCGCCTGAGTAAACTTGTCATTTCTGTGTTGCTCGATAATGTACAAGTTTTTCTCGAAAAAAAAAAATGCTTTTTTTTTTCTCTCGCGTCGAGAACAAAAAAAAGGAGAGAAGAGAGGTCGCGCGGAATTTTTCGATAAAAATGCAAATACGATAATCGGCTCGGACGCGCGCACATGCCGCAAGTACGGGCAACAACCAAAAAAAAAAAATGCCTCGCTTTTGCATGCCAAGTTGCAGCTGCCTAAACGCAGCTGCCTCGCTCTATGTATTGGTAATATGCTCGTCGACCTTCCGCCACAAAGGGTAATCGCATTGAAGGAATTGACATTCAGCTTTATGGTCTTATTTAGCGATGGTAGCGACGACGACGGTGGCCCTCGCTACGTGGCTGTATTCCACGAATATATATTAAGATACTCAAAGTCAAACGTTTGCCGTGCGCTGAAATAGTTTCTTCAATTGGATGTGCGCTGCATGAGAAGCGAGGCTACATTTGAATTATATTACAGTTGCGACGAAATGATATGCTTCATTCATTCATTACATTAATTTTAATTGAAGACGCTTCTTTTGAAATATAATTATCTTTATTCGAAATTATTCAGTGAGAAGTATCAAAATAATCCAGTAAATTAAAAAGCAATGAAAAAAAAAATCTCAAAAGCGGAGTCTGAAAATAAACGATATGTGCATTTACAAAAACAAAACGTTCAACTCTTGAATTTCAATAGCATAGAGAACAAAAAAAAGTTAACCCGTTATCATTCAATTTTACCCGTAAAAAGAGAAGAATAAAAGAATAAATCTCTGACCTGATTTTTGCCTGAAAAGCGTTTCCGTATAGCCAACAGCACTACTACCATCACCACCACCACGAGGGCAAATGCCCCGTCGTTTTCTCAATTGAAAAACGCAGGCAAAAGTCACGAGCGTTGCATATCGATTTCGAATTTACCGCGGAAACTACGTACGTAGGCGTACGTAGCGAAAAAAGAGGGAGAGGGAGAGAGGAAAGAAAAATAAAGGAAAAAAGCCACAGAGCGTTTTACGAGAAACGATTTCCAGCGATGGGGAAAATTGTGAGAGAGACAGAGAGACAAAGTGTCATAGGTCATCGAAAGTTCCCTTGAGAGAGAGAGAGAGAGAGAGAGAGAGAGAGAGAGAGAGAGCGAGAAAACGGGGATGAGGAGGGATGAGGCTAGGAGGGAGGAAGAGGCCGGACATCCGGGGCGCGACACTGCAGTGATTCGGCAGTCCCTCGGAGGCCCCCCCGTTTCCAGAGCAGCAGCTGCCAAATGCGACGCTACGTCTAAACTACAGGGCTGCGGTAAGGGGCCAATCGGCCGATGTCACGTCGAGCATTAAAGGCATTCCGCGCAAGTGTAATGACACACGTCGCACACTTGGGGGGGATTAGTTAAGGGATTTCATCGAGATTGCTACCAGCCGCCAGCTCCACTACCTTCTTCACCTTGTCCTAATGTTGCGCGCAAGCTTTTCACGTAGTTTTCTTTTAGCACTTGTCAAGTATATTTTGCTATATTATACGCAAGGCTGTTGATGACATTTGTTGAAACAATCTTGTTATTGCACTGATACTTTTTGTTTTATAAATTTTTACTATGTACAAAAAAATATTTTCAATGAAAAATTCGAAATTCTTTCACAGAAAATTCCACTTTGTTTAGTGCACAGTCATTCTGTCTCTACAGAGTGGTATGCGGAAATTGACTTTTACTCGTTAAAAAAACTTCTTCTTTCAACTAGTCCTCAGCAACTTGCGCTTGTAAAAGTTAAAGAAGATGAGAAATATTTTACTGACGCTAAAAAAAATAGTAGTCGAGTGCAAATGCCAATTACTCATCAAAAGATAATTTTTTTTTCTGACGGTTCGATGAAGTTTGCGTTAAAAAATAAATTTTAACTTTAACATTTTTATTTTTCAATAATTGCAATTACTCCATTCGCTTGAATTTTTAATTACACTACAATGATTGAAATCGGGGAATATATTGATCACGAAATGTGCCTCGGTAATGAATCACATCTACGGTACGGACAATCGCCAAAAGACATTCGTTATGTTGTTTACGTAGAATAGGACGCGCATTATGAAGAGAGCCCTTGTGCGCGCGTTGTAATACGTGTAATTTATATCGATGTTCCTAGCGCTTGTACTTTATTCCCGTGAAATTCATTTTAGTTCAATATGCTAGTACGAAGTCGAAAGCGATTTACACGTTTTTTTTTGTTGTATTACAATTGTTTAATCGAGGAAATTAATTTGGAAATTAATTAAAACTAAATTAGAAGACGATGTCTGACCAATATCGAGTTGTACTACTTGTTCTCTTTCGTTGCTATTTTCATATTTTTAGACGATTCAATCATACAGGAGTCAATATGGAAAATCCTTACAGTTTTGCAGCATATTGACTATGCATGAAATAGTTAGTTACCCGTACGCCTTAAAATTGCTAACCCGTCCTACAGTTGCCATTGAACGGTATATGTATACGCTGCGTTAGTGATTGAGGCTTTCGCCGAAAGAGTGAGCTAGCTACATCTTCGTATAAAATTCAAAGAAAAATGTTCAAAAATTTCCGGTCAATAAATTAAAATCAGGTATTTCTGAGGAATACTGAATTGATAAATTGTCGATTCTAAAACTTTTACGTTTTTGTTGCGATCCGATCAACTATTTTAAAATAAATAAATATACTACAAATGACTGAAATAATATGATTTTTAAACATTTTTTTTCATCGAAGTTCTGCAACAACTTTATACAATTCTTCAAATACTTTGTCACGGTCAAGAAAATGTTTTTCAAAAAGCTCAGCATAGTAGATAAACTTGAATGCTTGCAGCGCTTGCGCACTCGAACGCTTACAGTAGTTATTTCCCGATGCACCAGTTTATACGTGGAACATGTATTCTTATCCGTATAAATATATCAGTAATCGAAGGTAACACCGCTCATTCTTTAATTATACGTTTTTATTAATAATTCTGAGGCTATTATTGAATAAGCAGCCTTCTATTTTTATAAAAAAATCCGCAATTATTTCAAAATTATTCAATCTAACCTCTCACAAATAAAATATTGTTTTATTTATTTATTCAGTTGTATTTTTTTGCAAACTCAGGTACGTTCGCTAAGAAAGCGTTACATAATGTTACGCGAGATCACATCTTCAGAGACGATATGGAACCCTCTGACGATTTTCGATTGCTCGACTGATTATCAATTTGCCGTCGTAGTGTTAAATCAGCCGATATCAATACATCACGAGAATGTGTTGCCTTTGTGGGAGAAAGGTAAATCGATCTATTGCGAATCGTTCGACCTGCTTTCGATTAAAAATGTCATGCACAACAATGTTGATGTTATTACGCATAAGCGTGTGTTACAGTGACAGTGGACGGTGGGACAAATCGATGGATGGATTACTTAGGTGACAAAGCAAGCGATGTTTTGTCGGGACAATGCAAAAAGTACCTGCCTACACTGGTGACAGGTGACATGGATAGTATCCGGCCTGACTTGCTCGAACAATTGAAGTCCACGGAAACAAGTATAATTTATACCCCAGATAAACAGGAGACTGATTACACCAAAGCTATCATTCAACTTGCCCGATACACTTCAACGAATAACATACAAGTATTCGACTTTCACACAGCTGATCGTTTTGCAAGTCAATGATGGATTATTATTTTTCGACAGCTTGATGGGATTTATGTTTTTGCTGAAACTGCCGGAAGATTAGATCAGATCGTGTCCAATGTGAATACATTGTACAAATCTTGTAGTATAATAATAGATAGTGTGCCTGTAAGGTATTTCAGTTTATTTTATTTCGGCCAACTTAATTAAACATTGCAGCTGAAAATTCTTTTTCTTCGTTATTGATTAGGTGATTCAAATTGCTTCAGATTCATTGACTTGGTTGTTGCAGTCGGGAAATCACAAAATAGTCATACCAGATATTTTGATAGCAAACAAAAATTGGTGCGCTCTGATTACTTTTGGCACTTCGACCAATTGTATAACAACGACGGGTCTCGCGTGGAATTTGAGTAAGTCGTAAGTGCAAATTTTATTTTCATCTTGGCACGAGAATTATAATTCATCGCGTTCTTCACGTTGCAGATAAGAGTTGCTTGAAATTCGGCGAATTATTAAGCACTTCAAACACGTACAACGGCCAACCGGATGTAACCATTACAACCGATGTCCCAGTAATATGGACAATGGGAATTGAAAAACTAGTCAGATTGAAAGAGTAGTCGCTTGTAAAATATTATAGAATTACGCGCAGCACGACAGCAGTGAATAAATTTTCTATTTTGTTACAAAAAATAACGCTCGTTTTCTATTTTTACCGTGTCATGCTGCATAGAAAATTGTCCTTGAAAGAAAAAATAATATGTTTCACGTGCAAGCTAATCATCGATATCGATCTAGCGAAAAAAAAGTGTAAATTTAGTTTTGTCAGAGAACACGTGGCACGTAAAAAAAAAAAGAATTCAACCCCCCCTCCCCCCTAAAAGAGAACTCCTGAACCATTGCCGTCATGGAAAAACTGAAAAAAAATCGACGTCATCGAAAAAATTTTAAAATACACATCGACGACGACGACGATGATTCCTCTGACGAAAGAGAGGCACACTCGAGAGCTATAGTCGCTAATGGAGTGCGCCCACTCAGTTTGTTGCGCAGATACACGGTCGTTGGAGAGTATAGACCACCGGCTGGCAGTAGACTATAAGTTAAAGAGAGAAAGAAGAGGGGATGCCGTGTGCCGCCAAGGCGATCAGCTGTTGTATAGCTCGAGTGTGTGTTTACAGTCGTCCGCGCGACGGTTTCATACTTGCGTCCGTGGTCGTCGTGCAGTAGTGTTTCGCTACGCCCGCCGGCGAGTAGAGGCAGCCCAGTGCGTGCAGCCGCAAGTGGTGGTGATGGTTGTTTTTTAGTGGTGGTGGCCATGGTGATACCCCGGTGAATTTTGTTATACCATCGCTCGATCGTTTTCCTTTTCGCTGTTGCTGTTGCTGACGTTTTGTGTGCTTATTTTCTTTTTTTTTTCTTTTTTTTCTTTCCATCCTATAGCCTCCTCGCGTGCGGCTTCTGTCGATCGGTGAGTGTTTGCTATATACTTTCCGCGAAAATAAAACAACTATTTTTTTTTTGGTCCTTCTTTTCAATTTGAAAAGTAACTTTTGACGATTGAACGAAGCGACAGCGTGGGTATGAACGCTCATTCACGCAGGCGATTATTTTATCAGTGAGATTAGAAGTTTTTTTTTTTCGTCTGTCGCGGCGAAAAATATATTCTCTCGTCTCTCTTTCTCTCACTCGGACTTCGTCTATGTTAAGTTTTTCATGCGCCCATGAGCCTAACGACCGGGATTATCACTCGTAATTGACGCGTGCTCGTAACAGCACGATTATTGCCGGCAATTTGTGACGAACTAATCGAGAAACAGAAAGAGAAAGAGAGAGAGAAGTATTTCTCTCTTTTTATTTCTCAAGTACCAAGCGAACGCGTCGAACAAAAATAAAAGCGAATCGCCGCGTCGCGGTTTAATATCGAAAGCAATCGCGTTTAATACGCGCACGCAGCATTACATAATTCATTAAAAAAAAATTATGCGACAGTCGCTAATTGGCCATGCGAGCGTTCTATATAGTACATTTAAGCACCGAGCATTGCGCGTGGAGAAGGAAATAAAAAAATGCAAAAAGCTAGAATGTAAACTAGAGCGCCAATGAAAATTGGTGGAATGTGATCGGAACGCAAAAGCGTTCATACGTCATCGTCGACGAAGCATTGTTGCGCGCGCCCGCACTAACTAGGCAGGACTCTATTTTCGAGCTGGAAATAGGTTGAAAGAGAGAGAGAGAGAGAGAGAGAGAGAGAGAGAGAAACCACGCGCAAGCGTTCTCGCCCTGCATCAAAGCTTGCAATTGGCTACGACTCGTTCGTTCTTTTTTTTTTCTTTTCTTTCTTTCCTCTCAATTGCCCACTCTCTGTGGCTTCGTTTTCATACACGAACATACATACAGTGCGAATAAAAATCTTCGCTATGTGCGAGTGTTTTCAAACGCATTTTACGATTGCACGCGCGTTTAAATGGTTATTTTTCAAAGTAGAAGTTTATAGTGCCAAGAGGAATTATCGTTAATTCGAATTACGACTAATGCGTCAGAGAGAAAGAGAGCGAGAGCTTTAATGAGTTTTTAGATATGAATATTAAAACGGAACGAAGTGGCGGTTTTGCTTCCAATTTTAAAAATAGCTTATTTATTAGCTAGAATGTCACGATCGATCTACTACAGTCTACGAAATTCAATGAATATATCGAGGAAGTTGATTTTTTTTATTACTAAATTTATGAGATGATAGTTGATAACCATTTCGAAATAAATGATTAAATAGCATCGACAGGCAATAATACGATTTTAATGAATACTTCTGGAAGAAAAAAAAAGTTGATCCACGTGTCCCATAAAAAAAATGGTTTTCTGTAAGAAAGAAGGCTATTCATTTGTTTCATAAGCTCATAATAAAGAAGAGAGAGAGAGAGAGAGACATGACTAATATCGCGTAAGCTACATTTCTCGATAAAGTAAGTAGAGACACGAACGCGCCATTCGTCATATCCAAGCGATCCCTTCCACATAATCTACCCTAGCCTTCGCAGCATGAAGAAAAAAAAGAGGGAAACCGCCCCGTTAACCGAACACAGTTGATACGTAAAGCACAGGTGTAATATATATAGTTTGGATAAGCGTTCGAAGAGTATGGAGGGGAATGTCGCGGTAGTTAGAGTCGTATAAAGCTAACGAACGAACCGGTCGTCGGCACCGACTGGCCGCGTTGACCCACTGAGCTCTCGACGGCGGCGCGGCTACTCTGGTCACGCGCTGCAATTGCGCTAACAGCACAAGCCACGTGCACCATCATACCACCACCACTACTACTACTACTCCCATAATACAAACGACCGCGAGAGAGTCATCGGGGTAAAGTCGCTCTTAGCATACATCTATTTATCGACTATGTATACTACAGTCGGGTGGTTAAACTGTGAGATTCGAGCTGCGCGCTGGGGATCACGCGAGGTGTGGCTGGTTTCAACTGGCTTGAACACGACAACCGCTAATGTAACTTAATTATTCGCATATTTCATCGTTCGCCTGTAGGTCGACGGAGTTGTAGTTTCCTTTGTAAACAAAAAAATTGTTATAACAATTTAGCAGCGATCTTTCGTAATTCGCAGTCCGCACCATTGCTCCAGGATGTCAGTTGATAATTAACACGCTGTTTTATAACCCGGCGCTGCTGAACAACGGCAAAGAGATAGAGAGGGCGGATGTGCTGATCTCGTGACGGTAATGATTCTCTCTCTTTCTCTCTCGAGCGCACCGCAAGTTTATTAAAACGAAAAGAGCTGATTAATTGATATACCATTACGCCATGCGCGCTGAATAACGAGAGGATATTTGATCACCTGTCGCGATTCGAGAGCCCGCGACACTGTGTACCGTATTAGTTATTTTGCACGGTTCAATATTTGGCTATATACGCGAGTGCGCGTGAGATTTAATTTTGTATGCTTTCGTGCGGGCTATAGAATCGATTTGGGAAATACCATTTTAGTATGAGAATCATTTGTTTTTTTTTATTGTTTTTTTTGCAATTTATCGTTTCGTTTCAACTGAATCAACATTAGAACGAGGAACATTTGCGATGATAACCTTGCATTGTTGATAGGTTTTCTTTTTTCTTTATATAAAGAAAGCAATTATTCTGTCACCAGCCAGCTTTATATAGTGGAAACACGCTTAAATTTAATATTCAAAGCCAATTTGCATTTCACTTCGATGAAACTTTGTGATTGCCGGGCTGAAAGTGCAGTATATTAAAAATAAATTATTCAACAATCAAAATATAATTACGAGCTATTATTAACACGTAAGAGAAGTATAGCTGAAATGATGATAAATTTATTAGGCGAAATTTTTCCATTTTAATTCGCACATGACTGAAAAGCTTGATAAACAAGCAACAACACATTTCCTAGATTCGTCATTGCGCTGATGTTCGAGAGGAAAAAAAAAGACGAGCTGCAAAACTGTCGATAAAGTATCCGCAATTTACCAAGCTTTCGACCCAATTGGCAGTTTAGCCGTATAGCACGCAAAAGAAGACGAGAGACCGAGCCACCTATATGGTTAAAAGGATTTTTAATCGGGCACGACAAAGGAGCGGCGCCTATACATAACTATATACACATTCTCGTGTGCAGGAAGGGGAGTGTGTGTGTATTATCGCATACAAACACACATACATATACGTGACGAGAAGAGCGACGAGGGTGCGGAAATAGCTTACCGCGATACTTTTCGATCGTATATCGAGCGAGCGAATTCTATTTATAATTCGCTTGTAAATCGTAAATCGTTACCGCGATCCCACGCGTGCGTTGCGCTCGTTTTTCTTTTTTTATTTATTTTTTTTAAGCCGCGCTAGACAGACTTGAAACCCGAGCCTCGTTTACACTTCCGGGATCGTCGTACTAAAGAGCTTTTGTCCAAACGAAACGAGCTTTTTTTTTTCGTGCGTTAAGCCGATGCAAAAACGTTGCCTATCGGAAAAACTTTCCGGAGCCTGCAGCACTGTATTATTACAATTTTTATCGTTGCAGTGGCCATGATTCAGCATTAAACGAGAAGTGCATGCGCGCGATGGAATTATATACCTTAATGAAGTGGCAAAGCTGCTTCTCCGCTTTTTTTTTTCGTCGAAAAAACGAGTTCAAGGATTTTTTTTTTGCGTGATTAGCTTCATCGGCATCGTGCATTTTATATCTGTCGGGTTGAAATTTCATCGTATAAGTTATTTTTCTTTCTCTTTTGGCACAGAAAGAGACGACACCATCTTAGTAGTTGTCACGAGTATGGGCGAATGGAAAGCTTTTTTTTTTCAACGCGCGCGTTCGCATAGTTACAAGTGACAATAATTCGCGCCGAGCACACATACGAACACACACACACACACACACACACATACACACACGCACATAGAAGATTGAGATAAGATTATGCCGATGGCCATTAGGGTCATTCAGTCGCTGATTGCCAACCAAGGTCCAACATCGACGCGATTCTCTGTTTAGGCAAGCAGCGAGCAGCGCGTGATGCTTTTCTCACTCGTGTTATATATACATGTGATAAAGCTTCGCCTTGACTTTCGTAATTGATGACACGCCTCGGCGATCCGTCTCGCAGTTATGAATTTCGTGAATTGTATATATACATGTGGGGTCGCCTCTATATTAGTACCCAAGTGATTGGCAGCATCTCTTTGCTGATTATCCGTATGAAAGATAAATTTTTTGATGGATCTCATCGATAATAAAGTCACGCGATAAAGGAAGATTTTTTTGGTGATTTTTTATAATTTTCTCGCACCGCTTTCGATGAATATTTCATTTTTTTTTCTTTTAGCATCGATTGCGTGATAATGTTGTTGAAGGTTGAGAGGTGTATTGGCGATAAAACAAGTCTTAGTGGCAGAGTAACACGCATGTAATGAAAAAAAGAAGAAAAAAATCCGCGAGGGGATAACCCAAACGCGACGCGACGAAGCGAAAGAAGAAGAAGAAAAAAAAAACTTTCCGAAAACGGCCAAGAAAGTCCCGCACCCTCGATTTGTCCAAGCCTGTATGGCAAACTCATTGGCTCGTTTATTGGCCTTCAATTTCCGTGTCGCGCGCCGTCTGGCCGCAGCACGGAAAAAAACACTATAGCTTTTTCGTCCTCCACATATCACCCTCACCTGTATTACATCGCTTGCCTCTGTATATACATATATGACGAAATCCTTAAAAAAAAACGCACTTATGTGGGGTCTAGAATGGCAAAATTTTTTTTTATGCTAGGGCTTCCGGACCTTTTTCCTCTTCTTTTTGAAGGTATATAGTGTCGGAAAATGCTCGTGAACATTGGAAAAGTCTGCAGGAACTACTTTTTTTTTGGCATTTTTCCATTCTAATCAAATGGGCTTTTCTCACAGAAAATAGGCGAAAAACGGCATTTCTTCAAATATTGATTTCTCGGCTAAGACCGCTAGAAACATTTTTGACCAATCAAAATGATAGCAAAAAAAAGACCTTTACGTAGAAAAAAGTTTCATTCAAAAATAATTATCCGGTGACAAGTTATCAAAAAAATTGCACAATAATTACATTTTTAGTTTGTTATTAATATCGGGAAAATGCCGAAAAAAATATAGTTTCTGAGGACTTTTCCAATGTTCACGAGCATTTTCCGCTACTATATACCGTCAAAAAGAAGAGGAAAAAGGTCCAGAAGCCTTAGCATTAAAAAAAATTTTTGCAATTCTAGACCCCAGAAAAATGTATTGTTTTAAGGATTTCGTCATATATACGAAGAAGAAGAGAGCTAGTAGACCGTCGTTCGTTCGCGCCCCTGTTAATTTTAACGAAGCCTAAAGGCTCACTCATCATTGTTCGCGGGCGGACGATCGATCACTCACTCTGTCTGGCAGGTGAGTCGCGACCAACGAAGGACAAGCCTTCTTTCTTCACGTAAGTGTGTGTGTGTGTGTACCTGAGATTATTGAGCTATACAGAAGAGGGCAGGGATATGTTGAACCTTTTATTTTTACTTTATTTATTTTTTATAAAATGGATCGATAAATATTTAAAGAAAGTCTTTTTGCATATTTATGGCTTCTTTTTAAAAATAGGCGCGGCATTATTCATTTCTACCACGTCGATCTATCTTAAAAACACACACACATACAGTTAGATTGATTTGACATTGTTGTGCAAAGGCTGATTAATCGTGTAAACCTCGCGGAATCAATGGTTATATATCTTCGGTTCGTACAATGAAATGTTTATATCCTTCGCGGGCGCCACTAAAATTAGCCCCGCATAAGGTTTATTTAATTTGCCGAAGCACCAAAAAATTCCACGTTTGTTATTTCATTCTCGAGCTTTCGTATAACGTCGCGCGCGGTGGTTGTTCGAATAATGGAAAAAAAAAAGGTAAAATAATAGCGAATCCCATGTATCGACAACACTCCGTGCATGTGAGCGCGTCAGGCATTTTTCTAAAAATGAAAAATTTTCGTTTCTAAAACTCGAGCGCGAAACACATGTAATATACTGCGTGCTTACGTTTCAACCCAGTATAGGCGAGAGTGCGAAAATACATAGAGGCAAGGACGCTCGCGGAAACCGCAAATTAGTAACTAGACCGCTGACCCACATTGCCCTTTATGTTCTCTCTCAGCAAGAGACGTATTGTATAAATAAAGAGTACACGTATAGCGTGCTTCGTGGGTATTTTCATTTCAATGTCGCTCGGCCGCGATAGCGGAAGCGCGCCTCTATGTACACATACAAAACTCTCCAAAATGTGTGTAATGAAATCATCGGCGTATTTACATTAGAGTGTGTGGCGAGAGAACGGCACGCGAATAAACTTTTAAGTCTTCCGATACGAATAAACGCGAGTCCCGCAGCGACGCGACAATGAAAATAAAACAATGTATATAGGCAGTTGCGCAATACATAAAAGTATATATTTGTTTTTTTTTTTTTGCTCGGTGAGCTCCTCCCTTGTCGACGGCAGGGACTTACTTTATCGATCGCTAGGCTGGCGACTCGAATGTACACATTGTTGCGCCGTATTGTTACTACTCGGGCACTGATCGTTATGTTAGCCTTAACTATATAAGTTTAAGTGGATAAGTAGACACGGTCGATGTTACAAATGAGGGACAAGCGAGGCTGTTAAATGGCAGTCGATCAAATATTTAATAATTGCATTTTGAAAATTCCGAATGCATGATGTATTTGAAAAAAAAAAAAAACAAGTACACATTACAAACACAGTAAACAATAACACCGAAGAATTAGCCCGGGAGCTGGGTAGGTTCCCGTGTGCAATAATATGTCCAAGGACAAAAAAGGGTGATTCTTATGTATTTTGAGCCGCTGAATCCGAATATGTCGGTCCTTTTTTCGAAAAAATTGAACGCTTTGTTTAAATCGCCATTGTTTAAACAAATTATGAAAGAATGATTTTTTCGACTGGGACTAATTTTTCTAGGTAGAAAAGGTCTCTTATAATTTTTTCATAAAATGCGAATTTCAAAAGTTATGAATCTTTAAAGGTTTAAAATTTGACGATTTTTACCGACTTTGGATGTTAATAACTTTTTATCTAGTGCATATTTTTTGAAAATTGAAGAACGTACTTGTTCCTCAAGAATTGCCCTACAAATTGATGTGCTTCAAAGTTCAGTCCGGGCCTGATAAGTAATTAAGCAATAATATGCAATAGATAAAAAGTTATTAACATCCAAAGTCGGTAAAAATCGTCAAATTTTAGACATTTAAAAATTCATAACTTTTGAAATTCGCATTTTATGAAAAAATAATAAGAGACCTTTTCTTCTTAAAATGGGCCGAGACTAGAAAAAATAAGTCCCAGTCGAAAAAATCATTCTTTCATAATTTGTTTAAACAATGGCGATTTAAACCAAGCGTTCAATTTTTTCGAAAAAAGGACCGACATGTTCGGATTCAGCGGCTCAAAATACATAAGAATTATCCTTTTTTGTCCTTGGACATATTATTGCACACGGGAACCTACCCTGCTCTCAGACTAAATACTAATAATCGTTGGTTTTTCATTAATAACTGAAATTGTAAATCAACCCCTTATAAAGTAAAGGGGTCCCGCAAAAATTGCATCCATACGAGATCATATCTCGACGATGCGGGTTTATTTAATGTCAAATGGTGTCAGCATCAGTACCCTCGCTAAACGCTCATTGAATACTATGCTCCCACTAGACAAGGATGTGAAGTGTCCCCGAGACGCTTGGGTATATGCTCGAACGTAGTTAATTCGCATGCGAGTAAAATTACGACATCTAGTGGTCACTCGGAGAAGCGACTTTGCCGACGAAGGGCTTTTACGTTTACAATAGAGCTGTTAATTCAATAATTGTTGTTTATTGTCTCTTTTCACCGCGCGCTTATATATGTGTAATCAATCTTGTCATTGTCAATTAATTTATAGCGGTATTTTTATTTCGGAGCTCACGGTTTTTTTTGTTCGAACCGCAGAATATGCAAAACAATCGAATGCGCATTTATCGTTGGGTATAAATTAGCATATAGTAACCAGTTTTAACTGGAGATTAATACGGTGTGCAATCACGCTTTTTTATTTTATTTTTTTTTTCTTTAATTTCGAATGCCACTCACGTTTCCGCACCCAAATGCCAGCGACAATAGCGACTTTTCCGAGTGGACTTTGATGGACGCTATGATAAATGGTCGCGTACGACCGAAACTCGGGCACGTTGTTCATGTCGCGTGCGTTTGCCATATATAGCGCGGAGGTCACATTGATCATATTTCCTGAAAATTTCGCGCGACAAATCTTTTTTGATAGTCGCACTATTCACCTTGATAATGCGCCAATCATCCATTTATCTATTTCTGTCTATTTGGAAAATGTAGCTTGGAAAAGTAGTCAGAACAACATGTACAGTAAAATGTTTTCATCTGTGGATGGTAATTCACTCAAAGTAATTCAATTAATGAACTCTAGCATGGATGACGAATGTATTGCATTAATTAATTCTCGGTGTATTTTTAAAAGTCTGGTTGAATGCATTACCTTTATAAAGGCATATAACTTATCTACATTATCATGTCAGAGTAAATAATACTTCAATATGTCAAAAAAAAAAAAAAAAATTAAGTTATCTCGAGGGAAAAAATTCTTTTTAAGTTAAAAAAAGCATGAAGGTTGTGAGCATTTGTTGCTCGTACCCGCACAACAGTGGCCGTGTACGTATGTTGTCGCATCAGCCGTGAAACGTTTAAAATGGGTAATAATAATTTCGTGTTTGCATAATACACTTCGCTCGATGGCACTGGAGATAAGGATGAGCTGTTTGCGTAAGATACTCTGCTGGCAATGATTACTCCGAAAAAAAATTCGACTGAAAATTAAATTTTTCTCATTAGATGTAGCGTTTCTTACGAAAGATTAATTTTCATGTAATTTTTCTTTTTTTTTTGCTTTACTTTGATTCATTTCCATTAATTATTCGGAAGTGTTGATAGAACACAATAGGTAGAATCAATGATGTCTATCTGTATCGCAAGTATTACGAGGAAGGTTGCATTAAAGGATGTTAGGAGGTCAGTACTGCAAAGCAAATGTGAACGAGATTGCGATGTGATGAAACGTCCGATAATAAACAGCGAATATGCCTGTGTTTTTTTTTTGCAGGACGTTGAATTGTTTGCTTGTACTTCGGTCGTTACATATGATTACTCACTTGTATACGTATATCATTTCGACTTTTTTTTTTCAAGCATGTACTTTGTGTCAGAGTAGAATTTATGCCACATTTTTTTTCAAATATGAGAAAACGACTTCTGCGAATACATCATTAAATGGCTTTAAAAAAAACCAACAGCTTCTCTATATACCTGGTTTTTCATTTTAAATTTCAAAAGACAGCAGCATTCATACACAAATTTCACAAAAGGCCGTCAAAACATAGCGGCGCGCATATATAACTTTTCTGACAGAAAATAGCCGTTACGTAAACTGGCATTTTCACTCGGTGCCGCCCGCGGGTGTATTGTTAATTCGTTGTTTATCTAGCATTTCGAATCTTGACTCACCGAGCTGTATTGTTTCTTCTTTTTTTTTAATGCATCGAATTTTCAATGCCTTTCATCCCGGAAGTCGAAGTAAAATAAAGTCGTATTTTTTTTTCCCCACTAGTTAAATACTCATTGCAGGCGCCGCGTGCACGCGATAATTGAGTTTTCGATTTCGCATCGTAAACAGGAAAATTCAGTTTATTGCAGTACACCTCTAGAAAAAGTGGCATACCGCAAGCGAATCGAGAGAAACAGTCGCAGTCGGTGGAAAAGCCGCGAGGAGAGAATAAGATAAGGCCCGCGCTCGCGTTATACACCCGAAAAAAAAAGAAGGTAGGGGAACTAGTCTCTTATCTGCATGTGACGACTTCTCCGACGGAGATTGTTCCTCCGTTTTTTTTTCTTCCCCCCTTGCCAAGCCGCAGGTATGTACAATACAGTCTGTGAACACTCGGCAGTTGCGAGACCGTGAACGCTCCGAGTGCTTCGAGTTTTTCACTATTTTTTTTTCTTCACGTCTCTTCCTGTGAGTTTATTTTTCTTTTTATCGTAAGTGTTTTGTTTACTGTTGCGTAAGAGCGAATAGAATGCTGTGCATTATATTGTCTGTGCTTTTTTTTTTAAATACAAGAAATTTAAAAAAAAAATGAAAATTGTTGTACGTAACTCTCTTAATGGAAGCTTCTCAGCGTAGTCTTATCGCGGAAACCTCGTGACTCCCGCAATAAGTGCTTCAACTATAGAAAAAAAAAATAAAAAAAAAAGAAACTCGGTAAATATATTGAACTATTACACGCTGCTTTTTCCGATGTAGAATACAACGCGAGCGAGATCTTAATGGAAGTTAACTGGCTTGAGTGTATATATCGAGAAAAGAGAATTAACCCTTATTAGAGACGGACGCTCGCGGGTAAGTGAACCTAAAGGGATGAGCTTTGAGCGACGAGTCGATGCCCTATACACGCTTATATCGCGCAAGTCTCCTATACGTATATATATAGATGCGCACTCGTCGTTGGAGGCGCGTGGTTAGCACGTGAGCCGGCTACACCCTAACCCACGACGTATATGCTTCAGTTGTTGAAAGCGGTTCAACGTGATTCAATGTATTTATAAAGAAGCTTTTTTTTTCACTTTTATTCTTGGAAATCGGAAGGTAAGAACGCTTGATATAATTTGTTGTTAACAAAGCGAATTATTACTTTTTTTTTCTACTTTCTTGCGTGATTATCTTTTAATTTCTTCGATTAACAGGCTGTCTGGAGAATTTTTTTCGTTCTACACTTGGAAAAATTCAACAAACTGCGCAAAGTCTCGTAACGATTATATACTGTACATTTCAATTAATTTGCTTCTTCAACTAAGCGTTCCAAGTTGCTACTTTATCTTGCTTGATCGCGTGCGAGAGATAAGACAACGCGCAGCGTTGTACGAGAACAATTTATGTAATAATCAGCGCCATCGTGATTAATAAGTCGTGAAGGCGAATGCGAATGTGCGGCCTTTTACGTTTGCGTTAATTTTCCGCTGTCAAGTTTTCTATTCGTTCGTTGGCAAAGTAGACAACAAAATTGTTGCTTTTATAATCGTTTATTATTTTTTTTTCTATTCGAACTGGTATCTTCATTGTTACAGTCGATCGAGGGATTATTTTTATAAGTATAGTGAAATCACAATTCCACGCGCTTTCACCACGTGATGGATCGATTATTGCGCTGTTATGTGATCATCGTTTATTATGCATTGTTTGTTCCCGATATAACGTAATTTATGCAAACTCTTGGGGGTTCTTTGTACTTCAATCAATTTACCCTTTTCCCTGCTTTAGAATACTTCGATTGGGCGTCTATTCAAATTGTGAAATTTTTTTTTTAATCGTCAGTTTTTTTTTTTTAAATTCAAGTGTCATCGTGAGTCTAACAGAAAGGTTGAGCAAAGGTAGCCATCAAAGCAGGAATGTTAATAACCTTTTTCATACCACCGTAGATAAGATTATACTGAACAAGATACGGGATGTCGGTCAACGGAACTACACAGTCGTTATCTTGTAAAGAGCGGCTAATTTTTAAATAATGCCGAGTCTCTGAAACATTAATAAAATCATTGAGTACGCGAATTTAATGAAGTTTACGAAAAAAAACTATCTGATAATAATATCGAATTGAAATTGCGTTTCCGCTAATCATTTTATAAAGTAAATTCAAATCCAATTATTTTTTACACGTCCACAGTCAATACATAAGAATAATGTGAATTAGCAAAAAATAGCCTCTATTTATAATGAATATGAGAATAGATGGAGAAGCGACAGGAAAAGGGTCACATGCGCTCGCTCGCGAATAAGCAGTGCGTGACAGATTCAATGACCGTAGTTTATCCGATTAGATGATTTGTGGCATGACTTGAAAAAGACATTCCTCTTTCTCTCTCTCTCTCTCTCTCTCTCTCTCTCTCTCTCTCTCTCTCTCTCTCTCTCTCTCTCTCTCTCTGGTTGATGCAGATCACATGCGTGGTTGAAAAACGTCCGAGTATAAAATATTATTGCTTATCAGAATATGTTCAATTGTCGCAAGCAAAACCTTCCGTTTAGCGAATCTTATCGTTCGTTGAAAAATTACATATTAAAAATATAACATTCTTCACTTTTAAAAAGTTTTTATCGAATGCATAAAAGTAATATTCAATCTGAAATTGTCAATATTGCCTCCTACTACATTATACATGCAGTTTGAAAGATAGACCACAAACAGAAAACTTTCGAAGTCAACACTGCAATCAGATTTCCCATAAATCAGAAACCTCGTTTCAATTCAATCGGCAAACAACCAAAAAAAAAAGATTACGTCTTAAAAAAAAAGAAAATTCAAGCAAACAATTTTGAATTGCAGGGGTAGCAGGTGAAAAAAGAGAAGAAGCGTTTGAGCGCCCTCGACGACGAAGATGGGGGCGATGTTCAGAAGCGAGGAGATGGCCTTGTGCCAGCTGTTCATTCAGCCAGAAGCAGCTTATCTCTCGGTCTCGGAGCTCGGCGAGACCGGTACCGTTCAATTTCGCGACGTAAGTATCCACGTCGATTTTTTTTTCTGTTCTTCTGCTCATATTCGTATCGTGTTATAGCCAATATCAATCTTCGAATAATGTAATCTTTTTTTTTTCACAGCTCAACGGCGACGTGAATTACTTCCAAAGGAAGTTCGTCAATGAGGTGCGTCGCTGCGACGAGATGGAACGAAAGCTCAGATACATCGAAGCCGAAGTGAAAAAGGACGATGTGCCTATCGAGGACAATCTTAGCGAACTGCCTCGTGCGCCTAATCCTCGCGAGATCATTGACCTCGAGGTAAGTGAGCTTTTCCATAATACTGACTGTAATTGAATTTATTCTCTTCGCGTACGCACCTTTCGAGCTTTCCTTTTCATCGCTCCAAATTCGAGACAAGATTTATACATTTTTCTTCAAATTTGTACATGACAATTCGAACGAACGCAGGCGAGAATCGAGAAGACAGAGCACGACATCCTGGAGCTGAGTCAGAACGCGGTGAATTTGAAGAGCAATTATCTGGAACTGATGGAGCTGCGCCACGTGCTGGAGAAGACCCAGGTGTTCTTTACGGAGGTAGTTAATTGTATTTCGGCAACTTGTCATTACGAGCGTAACACCATCGTATAATCGGTGCTCACGTTTTGTCGAAGAATCAAGGTTCGTTCCTTCTGTATCAACAGGAAGAGGCCAACGACTCGATCACTCGGGCGCTCATCAACGAGGAGACCCAGACTGCCAGTCAGCGCGGACGCCTCGAGTAAGTTGTCGCCGTGCGCGAGACGACCATTCCCCTAAGGAGACCAACAACAAAGTCTTTGTCTACGACGCTTTTTTGATTTTTCACAAACTCGTGGCCAATAGTCGATTTTTTTTCATAGGTTTTTAGAATTTTAAATTGAGTGTGAAAATCAAATAGTAGAGTAGACAGAGAGTGAAGGAAGGAATTGATTGGAGGGGAAGGTTGAACTAGCGAGATCAAGCCAGGACGACAATTGGATCGGATTTCAGAGGGAAACGGTGAGCTTTTTCGAGCAATCCCGTAAGTTTGTTCTTTTCTTATTTGCAGATTCGTCGCTGGAGTGATCAATCGCGAGCGTATGCCGGCATTCGAGCGTATGCTGTGGCGTATCTCGCGTGGCAACGTCTTCCTGCGTCAGGCAAGTTTGGAAAAGCCGCTCGAGGATCCTAACACGGTAAGCTCGTCGAAAAAACGTCGGAAGAGATGCAAAAAAAAGTAGTCAGGAATTACCGTGGTAAATTTTTTTTTTACAGGGCAACAAAATCTACAAAACTGCCTTCGTAGCCTTCTTTCAAGGTGAACAATTGAAGAGCCGTATCAAAAAGGTCTGCAGTGGATTCCACGCTTCTCTGTATCCTTGCCCTAACAGTCACTCTGAGCGTATGGAAATGCTCAAAGGCGTTAGGACTCGACTTGAGGATCTCAATTTAGTAAGTGTTTCTCGTCTTTGATCCCAATCAATGTATATGTATTGACTAATTTTTAATTGTAATTACTCGTACAGGTATTGAATCAAACTCAAGATCATCGTCAACGCGTATTACATAGCGTCGCTAAAGAACTGCCAAACTGGACTATTATGGTGCGTAAGATGAAAGCAATTTACCACACGATGAATTTGTTCAACATGGACGTATCGAAGAAGTGCCTTATCGGAGAGTGTTGGGTGCCCATGTCTGATCTCACTATCGTGCAACATTGCTTGACTGAAGGATCGGTAAGTTTTGCTAATATTTTCATTGCTTAAAAATGAAGTAC
This sequence comes from Galeopsomyia nigrocyanea, assembly GCA_035047105.1. Lineage (NCBI taxonomy): Eukaryota > Metazoa > Arthropoda > Insecta > Hymenoptera > Eulophidae > Galeopsomyia > Galeopsomyia nigrocyanea. Next base: position 8,243,005 of record JAWWMK010000040.1, on the reverse strand, counting down.
ACCTTTGAAACAATTTTTTTTGTCTTCATTTTATAGCGTCTCTGCGGCAACTCCATCCCTTCGTTCCTTAACGTGATTCACACCGACGAGGATCCTCCAACTTTCAATCGAACCAACAAGTTCACAAGAGGTTTTCAAAATCTCATCGATGCCTACGGTATTGCTTCGTACCGCGAAGCTAATCCCGCACTCTACACCATTGTGACGTTCCCATTTTTGTTTGCTATTATGTTTGGCGATGCTGGACACGGTAAGTAAACACTTTAAAAAAAAAGCTCATCAAAAATGATATTTTATAGATATTTCAAAAAATATTTATGTTGCAGGCCTCATAATGCTGTTGTTCGGTGCTTACATGGTCATCTGGGAGAAGAGATTACAAGCTCGAAAGTCCAACAACGAAATATGGAATATCTTCTTCGGTGGTCGTTACATAATTCTTCTCATGGGCATGTTTTCCATATACACGGGCATCATTTACAACGATGTGTTTTCCAAATCCATAAGGGCTTTTATCCCCTCATCCTGGACTGTACCACAGAATATGACGTTCAATGATATACAAACTCATCAGATTATGCTTGATCCCAAAATCTATTACAGGGGCGATCCTTTCCCAATTGGCATGGATCCAATTTGGATGTTCGCCGAGAACAAAATTATATTCCTCAACTCTTACAAAATGAAACTTTCCATCATATTTGGTGTTGTGCACATGATATTTGGAGTTTGCATGAGCGTCGTCAATATCTTGTAAGTTACAAAATTTTAATTCTCGAAGGAATTGTTCTTTCACGTGCTTATAATTTTTTGTTTTTAGTCACTTCAAAAAGTACGCCAGCTTTTTCCTCGAGTTTCTGCCTCAACTTATCTTCTTGATTCTTTTATTCGCATATTTAGTGACACTGATGTTCATAAAATGGATGCTGTACAGTGCGTTGAATAGAGGTGAGTCCTATTTCTCATGTATTACCAATCTCGTTGGAATTTCAACTACATTTATTCATTTATTTACTTTGAAGGGGTTTGGAGCGAAAGTTGCGCACCGTCGATCTTGGTAACCTTCATCAACATGATGCTCTTCAAAGAGACCAAGGCACCTGACGATTGTCGTCAGAACATCTTTGATAATCAGGAATTGGTTCAAAAAATTTTCGTATTCGTTGCATTGGCATGTATACCAGTGATGCTGCTTGGAAAACCGCTCTACGTACTCTGCACCAAAAAAAACAACAAAGGAAAAGTTTATGTGAGTTATCAACGTCAAATTAATTTTCTTCCAGCAATACAATGACAAATGTTAATAAACTTGGAACAATTTTCAGACAAACGGCTCGGCAGGTTCACAGGACATCGAGTTGCAAACGAGCAATGGCGCAACAAGTCAAAGCACAGCAGCAGCAGCAGCGAATAGCAGTGGCGGTGGTCACGACAGTCACGACGATGAGTTTAGCGAAGTGATGATTCATCAGGCGATTCACACAATCGAGTACGTGTTGTCGACGATTTCGCACACTGCCTCTTATTTGCGTCTCTGGGCCTTGTCCCTCGCTCACGCCCAATTGTCCGAGGTCTTGTGGAATATGGTGCTGCACTTTGGATTGGGCGCCAGGGAAGAAGAATACGTCAAATCTGTCTTCCTTTTCGTTATTTTTGGCGCATGGGCATTCTTCACGCTGGCTATACTCGTCATGATGGAAGGCTTGTCGGCTTTCCTTCATACTCTTCGTCTTCACTGGTAAGATGTTGCGCAATGATCGATATTTGTCCTATTTTTTTTTTGTGAAAGATTGGAGTTTTACAAACGCATTCTTTTTTTACTTTTAGGGTTGAATTTATGAGCAAGTTTTACGTTGGCCAAGGATACGCTTTCCAACCGTTCTGTTTCAAGAATATTCTCGATGCAGAAGACGCAGTAGAACAAGAATAAGAGAAAGAAAAAAAGTAAAAAAAAAAAGTAAAAAAAGTAAAAGATCGCGTCTCGTCGTCGTCGTCGCGTTCGTAGACGAGACTTCGATTTTTCTTTCATGAAAGGTCTTTGTGTATTCGACAGACGTACGTGCCACACGTGTGTGCTTACTTGACTTGAGACTGATTGCCTTTTTTTCGATTTCTCCGATCAGTGTGTTCTGCATGATATTCTTGACTTTTCATGCTGAGAATAAACGATTCACGAGCAGTTTCTCGATTCATTTTTTAAAGTTAAATAAAAAATTGCAGTATCCGGAATTACAATGATTGTACAAGCACAAATATGTCTAGATATTCTACACAACCGCTGCTACTATTTGATTTTTACGATTTTTACAAACGACATTTGACTTTTAAGATTGACGCGTTCGTGGAGATTCGCAGAATCTTCGGAAAATATCTTTTAACTATATCGTCAACTTGTAACTAAGCATGTGAAACGTTAACTGTGCGAGGACAGTATAACGCAAATGTATAATATTGCAGAATTGTATTTTTATACTATCTATACATACGAGTTTCAAGGAATGAGCTGATTGTTTGTTCATTGGCCATTTATTTTCTATGAATAAGATAAGTGTATATAAACAAGAATATGTTGTGTATACTTCATCGAATGCACTATAAATTGAAATTGAAATTATATTAGCCCACGTATTTTCTTATAATGTACATTCTTATATTCCATGCTTGCGATGCGATGTTTCGGTGAATGAAGCGAAAAGTGTGACCAAAGATGAAGGACCAAAGTACATTATAAAAAAAAAAGTCGACAATAAAGAACATCTATTTGAATACGAAATCACACATCTCAAGATTTTATTTTCTGAATATACATTCGATCGCATGGCGCGTTTTGAGTTTGTGATTTCAAGCGACAAATATGATTGATCACACCCCCGCAACGTTTCCATATATATGTGTTTTTTATTCGTCATAGTTTTTAGGCGCACGAGACGTGAAAATTTCTATCATCAATTAACTAAGGGCGATTCAGTCGCGAGATTTAGCTAAATACTCGGAATCGCCGCGTTAGATCTTGAACTATATCGACCTATCCATCGCGATTCAAATCTTGTTCGGCACGAACGAGGCCGCGCGCGCGCGCACGAAAATTGAATGCACCACACACAATTATGATACACAATTCGATCATTAGTTTAAAAAATGTCGGCATTATTTTTTTATTTCTCGATAAGATGTTTCTTATTCGCGATAATTAGAATAAATAATGATGTAAGATATGTACCAACCGCAAACAATTTTTTTTTACTCCCTTGCGATCGAAATTCATCATATATTTCCGTTTAATTCAGCGCGTCGTAAAGCAAAAGCCCGCCGTCCAATTATTTCAACTCCTGAGCGGTTACTTAACTCCCGAGTAACCGAGAAGCTAATCAAGTTTTACTGCACCCAAGCGATTCGACGTCTCCACCGGAAACATTTCGCTTCGCGGTGCATCTCCATCTCCTCTCTCTCTCTCTCTCTCTCTCTCTCTCTCTCTCTCTCTCTCTCTCTCTTCCTTCCGCCCGCGGTGCGCATAGTATTACGTTTTGCATGCGACTATTCCACTAGATTCGTCGCAGCTGCTTCTGCTGCGCTGTCACACGCAGTAAAATTGATTTGCACGGGTAAATGGGGCTCAAGGAAAACGACGTAAGTTTCTGTTATTCCGTGTCAAAAGCTCGAAAATTCATATTTCTGCAGAGACTCAGAAACCGACAGATTTTTTATTATCTGAAAAGGAAAAAACGCAATTCGAGTGAAAAATCCAGCGATAAATTCCGCATAATCCACGTGGGAAAAAAAGACCGCAAATATATAATAAATCGTGAAAATTCGCTTGGTTTGCGGCGTTAAAAGCGCTCATCGCCGCGCTAATCGATATTCCACACACTCAATCTGCCCCATCGAAGCGCGTTTCCGCTTTGACGCGTCTCTCTCTGCATCATTTCCACACACATCTACGTGCCCGAAGGTGCGATGTGCCATGCGAATGTGTACATATGTCTGACACAATCGAAACGCGCTCACGTTCCAATCACTTTACGCAGCATCTATCTGCTTCGATTGATAGATTATCGTTTGATTGTCGCGCTTATAATGCTTCGCTGCCTATTGTGTTGCTTGCGGATTAATCTCAGATTGCACGCGAATCGAATAAATGCGATTATATCTGAAATTTTAAATCGTTAACGGTACACGCCTCGTTAAAGATATCAGATTTTGAAAGAAAAAAAGGTTGTTGGCATGCAATTCGCAAAAAAAAAGGCAACTGCAATCATCGAGAAAGTACAGTTAGAAGGAAGGAGGAGGCGAACCGACGACGATAAATTCCACGAGGGCAGAGTGCCAGCTATAATGAAATTCGCGATGCCGCGCGTTCGTATAAGAAAACAAAAAAGACGTTCCCTTCGAAAACCAGTTTGCACCTATACATATATATATATGCTGCACTCATATGCCCACGCGCGTTTCGCAAAATCTTTCAAATGAACACGCAGAGAAAAAAAAAGCAATTGAAACGATTAATCCGTCATTGAGAGGCTAGATACGCAGCTCGTTGAGCTGGATTTGCCAAATCGCCGTGTTAAAGTCGTTCGTGCGGTACAAACGAGAATTATCAGGCTCGCGAAGAAGCGCTTACGTATTAAAAAATCGCGCGCTGTATTGTGCACAAGTGGAAGCTAAATCCAGTGAGCTTAAAGGCAGCCGGAAGTGAGTACTCCAACTAGACAAAAAGCTCGAAAGGAAGAATGAAGAAGAAGAAGAAGAAGAAGAGAAAAAAGGGGGAGTTTGCGCGGCGAATTCAAGCTTGCGCGCGCAACGTTTGTCCAAAGCCGGTACAGAGTGAGAGAGAGAGAGAGAGAGAGAGAGAGAGAGAGAGAGAGAGAGAGAGAGAGAGAGAGAGAGAGAAACTGTACGCGAGCGAGTAACTCCTCTCTCTCTTCCCGCGGCAGTAGTCTCGCGCCTGTCGCAGTAACAGCAAGTCAGAACATACACACACACACACACACACGAACAGACAACCACCACGGAGCATCGCGCGTCATATGGCTGGGATAGCGTCAGGTCAGCTTTTGTTATTATTGTCAATCTCGTTCATCGATGGCCTTTTCTTGAAGTTTACGTCCGAAGTATTTTCACGTAGTCCTTCTACATTGCTTGGCGGATTATGCAATGATGAATTATTGAGAATTACTTGCTCTTTCTTATCACTTCGCGTTGATCTATAAGCTTTTTTTTTTTTGGAGTTTCAACGTGGTTATGACATTGCGACAGCTGTAAACGATTGATAAATCTCCAGCTTTTTTATTTTCATCTCGTCGGCTTTTTCAACAGAAATTTTCGACTTTGACTAGAGAAACATGAAGGAAAATTTACGAATTTATGTTTACTTACACGCGTAACATACATTTACAATGTTCCCCAACGATTATTCCCAAAACATCATAGTACTATAGGAACACATCTCTTATCATTTATTCATTACTTTATTTATCATTTTTTTTTGTAGTGAGATACCGTCATCGTATAAAAACACCCGACGAAGTCACAACATCAAACAGGTATACATAGCGAAGGAAAAACCGTTATAGTACATACTAAATATCCACAACGTTCGCGCAAGCTGTGCAAACCGAAAGCGTCAAAAGAGCCATTAAACAAACTCCGCGGCAAATTGTGAAATAAAAAAAAAAGACATGTACATACTAGCTATACACGCACACGATACATTACATACACGTGGCTTAAAGCGCCGGTTGCCTCGTAAAAGTCTCGTTAAGCGCGCGCTCGCTCGCAAGCGTAACGAGAATTTATCGTACCCACCTTGTCGAGAAGTAAACCCAAAATTCCCTTCGCGATTGTTTCACCTTCTTTCCTTATTTTTTTTTTTATCGGTTTGCTTTATATTCATCGTAATTTATTACGCGCGCGGTGACGTTTTTTCTTTTGCTTTCCTCGTGCGCTGCTCGTTTCGTGCGCGCGAGGAGAAACGCTTTTACGGCATGCGATCGCCGACTATCGTTTTCATACGTGTCCAACTGAAATATACGTATTTTTTTCTTTCTTTCTTGCTTTGCCCTCCAAAGTTTCCATCTGTTTTTTTTTATATATATCTTCGTTGACGTAAGCTTTTGCCTCATCTATGTACATTTGATTTGCATATCCGATAATAATAGTTTTATCAGTTGAGCTTTCAAGTGGCTCGAGAACATTAAATAATCTCGTAAAAATAAAAATTGTGTTTCCCGTTGTTGCTTTGAAATTCAGTCTGCAATACATTTTCGTAGCTCGAAACTGGAGCAAGTGTGTAACTGTTGAAATTTGGTCAAAACAACTTGGCTAATTTATCAAAACAGTGAATTGATATACGATTAGAATAAACCAGTGTAGCCAGATAGCCTCGAACCTATGTATCTTCTCAGTTAATTAAATTCGTCGTTTCACGTTTTTTTTTTTTTTTCGTAAGGTCGAACTATCCGGATGTAGCTTTTTTTTTAATCTAAGAGCGTATAGATAAGATTTTTCAAATGAAGTGTCATCCGAAAATAAAGAATCTCTGATTGGCGTACCTCCCGTTGATAATGCAGACTCTCTGATCTATCCACGCTCGGCTATAAATATCTCGCGAGACGCGCATTTTTCATTTTATATTCATCGATTCGTTATACGCTTGGGAAATATACACATCGCGCACCATGAAATTACCGTTCTTGCATTATACGTAAACCGAGAGAGAAAGCCTCTGAAATGTTTGCGCGCGCTTGTCAGGAAGTTTCCTAGGCGGCTTTCGCAACTTTTTCCATTAGCCAAAAGCGATGAAATAGACGAGGGTGTATGGAAAGGCTTCCACCCGGAAAATCAAGTCCATGATTACAGGCCAATATAGTATAGTTGCAGAAGAGAGTTACTCTCTCGGTTGTAGGGTGCATACAGCGTATATTGCGGGCCGGAGTGAAGGTTTTACACGAGCAGAATAATGATTCAACTTGCTTTTATTCAAAATGTTTTTATAAAAATAATTGTCTTCTACAATACGTCTCTAAAAAATTGCTTCAACAACTTCTCACACTCTTCTTTTACTATCGTCAATGCGCATTTGTATATTATTAAACTTTCATGCTAAGAGAAGTACTTTCTTTTTTTTTTTACCATCGCACATATACGAAGGCGATAAAAACTTTCATAATTTTGAGTTTTATGGCACTCTGCGTTATTAAAAAAAAAAAGACTTACCATCGAGGCACAGAGTGATAACACTTTCATTTTTATCAACTCGAAGAGGCGAGAATCTATCTACTATATATTAATATTTCTCTAATCTAAATATCGTTGTAAATGTATCTGAAAATGAATGACCTAAATCGATTACATAAGTTTCTACGTACAAATCCAAGCTGAGAACTCTCGACAAGAGAATGAGACAGGCAGTTCTACAGCTGAAAATAACACATAGTTGACCATACAACACGCCGACATTATTTTCGGACACTCCAAAATTATTCAGCTCTCGCGACGCAATTGCGAATATGCAACACGTTTCAAAAAGGTCAATTGGATATTACAAAAATACGTGGTTCTCGCAACTGAACTCTATATGTAAAATTACAATTCGATCAACAATTGCAAAAGAAATTAATTAATTTCCATTACGCTGCAATATAGTCGCAACCTTTGACACAATAGAAACAAAATAAACGTACAGCACACCGTCGGTTTTGTCAAACACAGAGAGCGCACCGCGACGCGGCGATGAGTCACCCCGCAGAGCAATCCATTACAAACGACTGTCATAGCTTTTGCAATTATTATGCGTGCGCATTACATTAGGTTTTTTTTTCTTTCATTCTTTTTCATTTCTGTTGCACATACACATATCGACGGCGGCGCGCTCTCCATCAATCAGTGCGATGATTGATCAACTATACAAATAACAACACACACAGACTTTTCCCTCGGTGCACCGGGTAAAGACATACACGAGCGTGTCGTGTTTCGCGGAAAAAAAAAATAACGAATAGAACTCGCAATTTAATCATCGCTAACTTACAATTATAGTTCTTTAACTGGCGTTCATTATTTCGGTGGTTTTTCTTTTGCCTCTGTCGCTTGATTAGAAAATGAGTGTAATTACATCAGACAAATGATGTACAGTACAGGTATGTACATCTACAAAGTATACGTAAGCCCGTCACGTTTGATCGTTTTCAACAACATCACGTCCAACAATATTTCCTCCTACCCGCGAGTACGAAAAAAAAGCGATTCTATCAACACTTTTGATACTCCTTTTCGTCGTCGACCTTCTGCATGGCAACCTCGTAGGGTCTCTTGTCCCTGATCCTACGATTGAAGCAAGAAGCGAAGGCGGTATCACCTTTGCCAAAGTTTTCACCATCCTCGAGGGTCTCGGGCATCGGCTGATTCAGCGTCTCGGGCAGATACAGCGCCAAGAAGCCAGACAGCAAGGCGATGAAGCCAAACACCGTGGGTGGCACCTTGGGATTGAAAGAGTCCAGAAGCATGATAATCGGGGTGAGAGCACCGCTGAGACGAGCGCACATGGAGCCGACGCCGAGGGCGGTGTTCCTCAGAACGGTGGGGAAGAGCTCGGCGGTGTAGTTGTAGATGATGGCGAACGAGCCGGCGATGCAGGCTTTGCCGAAGAGGACGAAGGAGACGATGGTGGCGGCGCCGCCGGGGCCGTCCTTGGGAAGCGCTGTGGCGGCGATGCAGCAGATGCCGCCGAGAAGCATGAGAGTGCTGATGAGACTGCGCCTACCGGTGCGATCCATCACCAAGCAGACGAAGATGTAACTCGGCACCTCGACCAGGCCGCTCAGGAACATCATGAGGTAGGGGTTGCCCACGAGATTGCCGGTGTTCAGCGACAGCCCGTAGTAGACGATCGAGTTGGCGAACCAGTTGAGGCACACGTTCAGCGTCTTCATGCGCAGGTTCGGCGTCTTCAGCAGATCCGTGGCGTCGTGGGAAGCCTCGTTCTCATCGGCCGCGATGATCTTCGCTTTGGAAGCGTACTTGTCGACCTCGAGGCGCACGTTGCTGCCGTTCATCGCCAGCGCTTTCTGCACGATGGCCAGAGCCTCGGTCACGCGGCCTTGAGCCCACAGCCATCTCGGCGACTCGTCCATGAGCCACCAGTGGCCCAGCAGGGCTGCGCTGTGCAGCCCGTAGACGATTTGCAGCCAGAAGCGGTCGTGGATCACCGAGCCCCAGGCGGCTACCAGCATGAAGCCAACGGCGAAGGCCAGCTGGAACATCAGTCCGCAGACGGTTCGTCGCGACGAGCCGACCAGTTCCATGGTGATGACGAAGCCCGTGATGTACGCGCCCGCCGAGCCGAAGATCCCGTAGAGAAATCGGACGATCAAGAAAGTGTAGTACTCCGGTATGAAGGCCACGGAAACTCCGAGGATCAGCTGCGCCACCGACGACACGTAGAAGATGATCTTGCGTCCGTACTTGTCGGCCATGCTGCCGAGAGTCACCGCCCCGGCGAACACGCCGAACATGTAGGCCGATTGAGCGATCGACTTCATCCATCTTCGAGAGCACACCATGTTCCACTCGATGGCGCGCGAGCTTTGGAAGTAAGTGGGGTCGTAGGACCAGGCGTCGCAGCTGTGCGACACGTTGTTCAGGTCGGTGAACGAGCAGCTGTCGATCCTCAAGGTCGAGTTCAACAGTTCGTCGGGTATCTTGCACTTGTGATCCGGCACGGCGGCGACGGTCACCAGGGTGAGCATGTGCAGGCCAGCGGTGAGTGCGCCGATCACGTGCAGACCGAATTGCCAGGCTTGGTAGCGGCCGAATTCGCCGAGGTGCGACATCACCTCCTCCAGGTCGTTGTCCACGTTCGACATTGCGATCGATTGATTGATTGAGATCTGCAAAATGTTGTCGTGAGATTACGTTTTGAGCGACGTTTTCAAATCCGCGGTCATACACGCTTGTATATACCGTACGATGCGCGACCTCGTATTCTCAGCGACTGTAATTTATTGACGCGAGCTTGTAAGAGTGTTTGTAAAATATGTCTTTGTGACACCTCCGCGTCGCCGATAAATTACGAGTTATTGGCCACTAGAAAGTTTGAAGGAACTGTGGAAATGTAATAATTTAGCTCGGGAGGTGCTTTGAAATCGAGAGAATACCTATGTTTTTGAAAATTCTAAAATTAACAACGGAAGCAGTCTATTTCTGTTAGTTCACTCGAATGATTTAGTTTCTGCACGTGCGCGTAAAAAACAAAGAAAATTGTCGAGTACGTTCGCACACTCGATTTTGGAAATTACAACTTGGCGATTGGCTTTTCCGGATGTAGTAAAGTCGCATGCTACTTTTTAACGCGCGTAATCCGATCGCGTGCGAAACCTTCGAAAAAGAAAACTGATCGCGCGGATAAAGGAGTAAATCCAAACTTGTAACTCACCACACGTAATAGAGAAGCCTTTCTACAAAGCTAAAAAAGAGACGAAAAAAAAGAGATCCGTACGTCCGCGCTCGTGTGATCTTCCTCGCCGACTGCGTCTATTGCAATTCGTGTGTTTAGCAACGATGATGGTAGTATAGTGGCTGATTGGATTTTTTGGCGGCTACGCGCTGCTTCGGCTGCTGCTGGCGCGCCTCGCCATCATCGTCACCTGCAAACAAGTCCGCAAAGTTTGTTTTCTGCTTTTCACGAAGGTCAACCACTCGCCTGCGCGCAGCTGTTTATTTGACACACTGCATCTCTTTGTTCGATAGGCGGATTGTAATTTTTTTTTCTTTTTTGCCTTTTAAATTCCGTTTTTTTCCCTCGTATTAAGATGATTTATTCGCGGGGGATATCGATTCATCCCGTTAGCGAGTGCGAAAAAAAAAAACGATAAGCGAGCTTGCAGATAAGTCAAAATTAATTTGTTTGGAATTTTTCGTCGGATAAGTGATAATTGCTTGTGAAACATGCATGCCATAGAAATCTCGAGTGGCTCGCGCAGATTCGTATATAATAGAGACATCATCGGCCGACAAACACTTTGTTATCGTCGAATTTATTTTGTAACTGTCCGCGCTGCTTGTTTTAACGGCTTATTGCGTAAAATACTTAAAGCTACATGGTTACTTAATAAAGTACTAGCACACTCGCGGAACCGAAACGCATTTCCAATTTTTAAGATCCATTACATAAGCTATTAATTATTATAACTGAAAACATTTTCGAAAGAAAGAAAAAAAAGACTATAACAATGTTATTGATCGCGCGGGCATTGTTTAGCGACCTGAAGAGGCCGCAAAAAGTCACGTATAATCGTGCATAATTCGCGAAGTCCAATTATTCTTAGCCAACTAATATATCAGTTCAATACTCGAACTGTATCATTGCTTAAAAGTCGCGCGCGTGCGATATCTTCCTCAGTATTGTTTTCACCGTGCGAGTTGGAATTAAAATCGCGCCCGTCGATGCATTAATTCATTATATTGCAGCTACCGCGCCTTGCAACATCATCGATGTTAGATTAATGGCACACGTCAATTATTAAATCGTATTCTGCCTATTGTAATCTATATCTTGAAGCAAAGGAAAAAAAATTTTGATTTGTCTGTTTTGCCCGTGTAGTGTGTAACAACCATAGTATTGAAACGTTATTCAAATTGATGTCAAACTGGTTTCTCAAAATGATTTTTTTCAAATGAGTATTCGTGCTTAGCAATTGCCAATTAGCATTTAACGTGTGGATTTAGCGTCAAAGTAGAATGTAAAAAACAAACTTTATTTTCATCTTAAAAATACTCGAAGCGAAACAAAAAAAAACAATGTTATAAATAATCGCGAACAATTGTGTGCAACTGTCAAATTTTTCGCGTTTAAAAAAAATACGGAAACACGAATACATTAACACCCCTCAACCGTAGAAATAACATATTTGCCTCTCACAATATCACTCAGCAATACGTCCACTTGCGAAACTTTGCGACTGATAGCTTATTGATTGAAGAACCCGAACTACCCGAAGCTCTGTCACCTTTGATCTCTCGATGTGTACTGGCCACTCGACGAAGCTGAGCTCTGGCATATAGAGTGTAATTGCGAGCGCGCAATTAACGCATTGCTGCACTTGCCTATTTTTCCTTTTTTTTTCTTTTCGATTGCCCAAGGATGACGACGATGATTTGCAATGGACTTTTTTTTTTTGCTTGCTCGACATATGCTTGGTTTTTATTGCGAGTGAAAGTCTGCTTGTCAATGAGCGCAGATTATATGGCAAGACACTTTGTATACAATATATTATGCAGTTTTTTTTTTCTTAATGTTTTTTTTTCCTCAGCTATTCCGAGATCAATCGTTTAAAAATACATTACGAACCAATCTATTGAGGACAGGTATTTTTTTTTTTTAGAAATGCTATTTGTCCTAATTGCAAAAAAAATGAATTTTAATGAAAGTACATAATTGACTAATATTTAAAAAAAAAAATTAAGAGTCAATTTCGTAACAGTTTAAACACTTTGTATTTTACGAAAATTGCTGACTTATTATGTTTCAGATTAGAAGAAACCATTTACAAAATTGTTCAATTCCGTTATCAACGCGCGCAAAATTAGAAAACAAGTTTTGTTCAATGTACTTCCATACAAGAAACTAGAACAATTGACACTTGAACAATTCATTTCCGACCAAAAATCAAATTCGCAAGTATCCGAAAATCAAAAAACAAAAAACTCACGCTTACAAAATAAACTCGAGATTCGAAGTGGCGAAAGAAAATATATTCTCGTCGACTATTATTACACAAGCCACTTCCCGACGAAATTCGCTAATTGCTCTCGTCGTCAACATCAGCAATTTTCGTATTGCCCGCGCGTCTGTATATCTGCTTGCTGTTCTCGAATGTGCCAAGAAATAGACATGCGCGCTTATCGTACGTTTGACCCCCAGAATTCGCCCACGCAAAGCGTGTGCATCGTCTTTCCTTTACAAGTGTGTATGCGAATGCTGCTGCGCGCATCTCGTCCCGTCGTCCGCTGTCCGCGTTTTAATCGTCGAGTGGAATTGTACCGGCGATCGCAGAAAAATTTATTTTTCTTTTATTATTATTATTATTATACACTTTACCTTCGAATACGTATACCTGTGAAATCACAAATTTAACTTGGCGCGATCACGCGCGCGCGTTGCAACACACTGTACAAATGCGTTTCCGAGTTTCAAGCGAGACGAAAAAGAAAAAAAAGCAGCTCATTGTATATTGGCTTATCAGTCGACAGTCGCGCGTATTTGCGAATATTTATAAACGCGCGTTCCTCCTAAAATCCTATTTTTAGGTTGTGTTCACGCTGTTTCCTCCTCTCCAGCAGAGAAACTGGTTTTAACGGCAATTCGCAGACGTATTGATTTTTTATTTAACCCTCGCGTATTTCGGGAGTCATCACGCGCATTGCGAAAAAGAAAGCTACGAGATATTTCGTTGTTATACAAAAACCAAAAACAAAAAAAAAACTCACAAACATCAATTGAAGAAGTGTATAGAGCGACGAACTACATATATATATATATGAGTCGGGGATGTATATTAGAGAGCGATCAGCACGTGCGCGTACCGGCTCTGAGACTGCACTGCGCTCGCGCCCCGAAAGAAGCAGCGAGCGAAGCCGCACACGGCCCGTGTTCCCGTTTCTTTTTTGTAATAAAAGCGCTACTGCTGCTGCCGCCACATCACTCCACTCTCTCCGACTTTGTGCTGCTCTCCCGCGGGGCACAGAAAAGAGAATGCTATTATACTGGGACATTGAACTTGTTATCTATATGTGTAAAAGTCACGTGAGATATTCGGCAAAACAGATTTTTTTTCTTCCTTTTCGAAGGCCTTGCCAATCATACCGTAAAAGGATATAATAGGATTCTGCCAACAAAGAACGATCTCACACTCTCGCATGGATTTTTGCATTATTACTTTCGACGGCCTCGAGTCAGGAAATGGATAATAAATATCAGAAAAACTCGCTCTTGCAAAACGTTATCTGTGAGTTTTAAAAGTAGAATATCGGTGGCACACTTTTCTATGTAATCGTCAGGGCTTGTTAATAAAACAATCTCCAAAGTCGGAGCAAAGCTCAATGCAAGCAGTTGACAAGTATAAATTAGCTGTCTGTGGCTTTTCCTTCTTCGATACGGCGTTGCTTTCAAATTGAAAGATACGATTGTTTTCTCACCCATCGCCGGCTGAGAAAGAGAGATGCTGCTCTGATGAATTTAGGACACTATATTTCAATCATCACGCGATGTTTGATTACATACGAAGAGCAGTCCACATCGTACAAAAGCGCGTCTTTCATAATTCCAAACTGATATAAATGCGTCATCAATTGAAAACTGCCAAAAAAAGAAGAAGCGAAGAAACTTTGCCCGATAATTTCGTTTGTTTCGTCGCGAATTTTAATCGCGGGGCAACTTGACTTTTGCGAATAATCCGCAAGTTAAATCAGCAGCCAAACATATCCACTAAACACACTGTGACATAACAAGTCAAAAAGGATGTGTCGGTTAATAAGCCTATGCTGGTGAATCCGATTGACCTGTGTCGCGGTTTTGTCTGTCGCCGCTGTACGTCGCATCGATGATTAAACGCGTGCCTCTATACGTGCGAAATAGTACTATAAACAGGATTCAATGAAATTGCACAATTGCGCGTACGCACGTATATACCTCATCCGGCAAGTACAATTACCTTTCACTTCAGTCAGGGTTATACACCTCGATAGGCGCTTTTTCTCTTTTTTACTGCGCACTTTTCAATGTCGCGAAAATCGCGGAATGTCGATTGCGATTTGCATCGCGGACATGGAAATTTCTTATATTTATGAGAAGCTTCGGTTGCACAATTGGAATGTACACGAAATGCTAAAAGAAAAAACTGAGATAATAATACTGTGCGAGGAATATTTTGAAGATCATAATAAAATGAACAGATCGACGAATATACTTTGTTTTTTCGCCAAGAGCGAGTAAAATGATCAAAATTATTTTAAAACGGAACAATTAATTAAAACCTCTGAAAAAAATACGTCGTTACGGTTAATACCTTGTCCGAAGTCATTAAACTTAATCGCCCAACTCATTAACGCCTGTTAACATTTTAAGTGTTGTTGTTTTCACAAAACCACGAAATAAGATTATCAGAACACTACATGTATACAGAGTCCGGTAAAATCTAAAACTCAAATCGATCGCGCGTGGCGCGCGATAAAGCACAAACAACAATGTCAAGTAGCCCTCGCCCTCGCGAGCGTGAGTTTGAAGCTTGCACGCTTCCAGCTCATTAAGCATGAAAAGAAGGAAAAACGGTACGCGCGATCGCTTGGAAAAAAAAAACAGCCAAAGCAACGCGAGGGTCGACGCAAGAGATGCACAAAAGAAAAGAGAAAAGAAAAAAAAAATACGCACCACAGCCGCGACTGCTAACGAGATCAGCTTCGTAAAGTCCGTTACGTAGCGTGCACTCTCTGGAATAATCGATATATCAATGCGAGAGATACCTTGGCCTCCTCGCTAATGGTTTTATAATCGGCGCCGAAAAGAACGAAAAAAAAAAAATTTGCGACGACTCGTGACGAGCTTAACTTGCTCGATAGTAAAACTAGATTAAGTTTCTGTATTGCGAGCGTGTATGCACAGCGATTGATCTTATCGCGCGAAAGATATTTGTCTCGAGCGTTGGAATCGCGGGACTGATACGCGAATTTTTCGAGATTACCGCGATAGCGTTGTTTAATCAATTATACGTCTGAAAGCAAACTCAAACTAAAATTAAATTTACGACCATGTACTTTGTACTTCATTTGCAGGGAATCTAGAAGTTTATAACTAACAAGCAGGTATAGATACAGAAATGTGTCAAGGTATCTACGTATTCTGTCTACGAAAATTCAAACTTCAAAGGGGAGAAAAATGGGGAAAGTATTTTGGCATCTACGATATAATGACTTTTACTTGACGATGGACGTGGACGTTGGTGCAGGAGCTTTCATGACCTGCTGCATGTCGATAAGTGAATTATTAAAGGCAGAGGCAGCCGAGAGCGCGAAAGACTGATTCGACGCCAAGCTCCGTCAATCTTCATTCCCTTTGGCTGCTTCTCCACGTAGCCTATATGCTTAAGTGGATTGCTCGTTTCGCGCGCATCTCCTCTCAACTCGGACGACATCTGTTTTGTGCCGCTCAGAGCTTTTCGTCATTCTCGCGCCTCTCGACCTCCGTTCGGTCGATAACGACGATTATTGCTGCTATGCGCTGGTGAATTATTTTTTTTTTCTGCAGTTTTTAGCTTGAGATTGAATGTTGGTCGATGTTGTAGAGCTTTTTTTTTATACACTCTCTAATAGTGTGGAATTTTATTTGTTTTTATAAAGGAAAGGCAATTTTTCTTTTATTTTTTACGTTTCTGCAAAGTGAAATTCAATTCAGGAACGCACGTCGAAAAAAAAACTGTAAAAACAGGAAATATCGTAACTTTGCTATATATATATAGAGAACCAGGCTACCACGTTTTCACATCAAATTCAATAAGTCGAAGACTCGATCCACTGGAAAACTCGAAATTTCCGTTACAACGCGACTAGACATTTTTACACGACATCGTAAAAAGTCCTTGCGTGGTTTAGCTTAAGGCGATAAATCTTCTTTTTACGTCACGCTTATCCCCTGGATGAACAAACCCAGCGCGATAAATATTTTACTTTTCGAACGAAAACTGGAAAATCGCGTGTAGAAAATAACCGCGAGCGTATGTGGTTCGTGTCACGCGACAATAGAAGCTGCGACTCATCGTAAGTCAATTTTATTCAGGTGAAATCGTTTACCATTTCAGGACGAGAAAGGAAATACGTCACCGCGATATGTATATGAAAATAATAATGGAAAACCCGAGTGAAACCTTGAACGATGATTGCAAAATTTAGTGTCCGTGGCGCGCTTTGTTATCCAAATAGCATGCGAGGGTTTTAAAAACACACTGACGTGTGGTAACTGTATATAATTTGATCCGAAAAATCTTGTGCAACGATTCGCATGGTTGTTTTAACGCTCTACAACAACAACAAAAGCGTAGGATGTGGCGTGAACGAAAAAAAATATATATATTGATGGAATTTTATTGAGCACACGTCGAATAGTCTCACTGCCCACGTGAAAAAAAAATGTTTGGTACTATGCACAGGGCTGTATAAAAAAATGATTCTGTACAATTTTACATCATGA
>JAWWMK010000040.1:8182803-8225672 GCA_035047105.1 Galeopsomyia nigrocyanea | reverse complement strand
TATATACACGTTTTGTTCTTATTCGTTCACTTTCGCTTCGAATGCATGAAATTTCATTTTTATTTATATGGTCTCGCACGCGCGGGGAAATTTCTTTTTTCTTTGGACAATAAAATTTTTCCAATCGGAAATCCCGAAGTAATAAATCGCGCGCGATGCCTATATATATACATATATACATTGGACGTTTATTACGCGACGTTTGTGCGGCTGTCAGTTATTATTTCCGAGGGATTTTCACGGACGGTGAGAGTTGACTTTGAGGATGAATAATTGAAAGCGAGTGGGGTCGTAGTGTTATGTATGACTGAAGGAAACTGCACGAGGAGATAGTGAGTGAAAGCAGAGAGCGAAGAGGGTCAGCGTATGTATGTCTGTGTGTGTGTGTGGATCTGGGAAAAATATTGTCGTTATAAATTTTTATAAACTCACCTTCTCTCCGCTATCGCTGGGAAGGTAGAAGGTAAGCACCGTGAGAAACGATATACCCATGCATGGAATAATGATGTTGACTGTGTAGAAAAGCGTTTTCCGTCGCATTGTTATGTTGAACGTGATGTCCAGGTAAGGCTCGTCGCAGCATGTGTAAAATTTTTCGTTCCTGCGGGCAAAACATATGCAGAGTTTATTTTTTCGATACGCGAGTATAGATTTTTCTTCCCGTTGTCGTTGCATCATTGTCATGAAAATTTATGAGCGCGGCACTTGTTTTCAAAGATTAAATTTAATACAGAGGCGAGCAAACAAAAGTTGAAAGCCTCCAAACTCGCGTCTCTGAAAATAAAAAAAAACCAACAGCTCGTGTAAAGGAATTAAAAAGTCGCTTTTCAACCTCTCGCATCGGTCGCTTTATACTTCAACTAACTAGCTTACTCGTGTTTATTTAAGCACTCGGAAAGAGAGAAAAAATGATTCGCGCGTCAAGTTCTACCCAGCAAATTTGCATGCAACTCGCACACGCGCGCGCGTTTTATTTAAAAAGAAACTCACCTAACCGCAGGAACTTCAAGAATGTCCCACTCGACGGACATGTAGAACTCGGATAGATCAACGCCAACGTCGACGACGTTACTTCCAGTCTTCTCGTCCATATGCCTGAGGTCCACCTGCCAGGGGCCGCAACGGCCGCAAAAAAACACACAAAAAACAACGATGAAGAGGATAAACCAACGCATCTTTTTTTTTTCTTTTTGTTCGATAGTCATACGATGTGTTTCATTATTTAATGGTGTTGTCTGTTACATGTAAGTGAGCAATGATTGTATGGCACAGCTCAAGTGTTTTTTTGTGGTTCAATCATGTCACAAATGCATATTTAAAAAAAAAAAAACAAAACAAAAACCTCGAGGCGCGCGTACGCGAGACAGACAGATCAGACGTAAACACAGTCCTTTGTTGTTCGTTTCCTTTTCACTTTTTTCATCGATTATTGCGGATATATGTACATCAGTCTGTCGCGAACGCGCCCTCGCTCGAGGTTTTGTTACACAGTGTACATAGCTAAAGCCAACGTGAAACCAACACAGTGAACTTGTCAACGTCTTTTTGTTTATACTTTTAATTCAACAAACACACATTCACAGTTTAACCATCCCTTCGATTTTCCTCGAAAGTAAAATACGCAAGTCAAAGAGATAAAGAAAAAAAAAGGAAGAGATGGTTTCTAATTCACAACTTGCGGTCGTTTTGTTCTCAAACATGGAGCTATAAATACCATCGGGCGAACAAAAAAAAAAAGAAAAAGAGAAAAAAAAATTAAACGAACTCTTCCGACACCGCATATATATAGTCGCAATGCATCGATCAGTCTACTACTGCAGATCACGTGCTACGGAGCGTCGCTCGTCTCTATCGGGGAAAAGGCAAGCACACAGCCTCCCAAGCCCTTTTCCGTCTGTGCTTTCTATTCTCTCGCTCTCTTTCTCTCATTTAGCCCATCAGCACGAATTATCGGAGAAAGTGTCTCGTGGCACTTTAGCTTCCTGGCCGGGGAGGGCCGCGAGCGAGCAAGCAAGCAAGCGAGAGTCTTAGTGTCTGGCCAAGTCAATGTCGTCCAAAGGATCATCGACGGCCTTTTCCCCGATAGATCGAGACTTTATTTGTCACTTCGCGCCTCCGAAGGCTGCTGCTGCTGCGCTACAAAAGCTTCTTTTCCTTTTTTTTCTCTCTCTCGCGCTTTCTTTTTAAACTCTCTCGTATAATGAACTTTGATATTTATTTATTCTGAAAATTGACGAGTAAAATACTGGAAAATCGTCGACTGAGAGAGATAAAAAAAAAGAAAATAAAGCTTTTGTGGAATGGCGCGCGCGCAATGTGCGGCTCGATAGAGCGCATAGTGTCGGAGGCGCGAACTGCATGTACATAGATATATATACACACACAGGCGTGCTGGTTTGTGCTAAAAATATATATATCTATATATACGGATAAGTGTGTATATATACTGCACGCTCATATGCCCAAAAAAACGCAAAAAAAAAAAGAAAAACAAAAAAAAACACAAAAACATAAAGTGCAGGCTCGTATGTACGCACACAGAGAACGCAAAATAACAGAGAGAGGTGTAGATAGGTTTGGAGATAGAGTGAGAGAGAGAGAAAGACAGAGTGTAGAGTAGATAGAGTAAGCGAGTGAGAGAGACAGAGAAAGAGAGATAGGTATAAAGTGAGAGAGTGGGAGAGAGAAAGATAGAGAGAGAGAGAGAGAGAGAGAGAGAGTGGTGATAGATAAACAACAACAAAAAATGTTTTTTTTTCCACTCGCAGTTTCCCACAGGCAGCCACCTACGAGAACCGCACGCAATGTATATTGATGTCAAATACATGGCGACACTGTATGAAAGAAATCAAACATGTAAATATATACATATAAATATGCGTCACACGTCGCGATACATAATAGATCCTGCCGATGCCGTCTGAGATATATAGATACAATATGGGTTGATTTTAAATCGAGTCGAAGTAGCACTGCATTGCTATCCGAGAGACTGTTGGATTTTCAATTGTACATTCGCCGCGTCGATTCGTCGTTTGTTGCTCGATGCGTGTTGAACTATCTCTCTATCTTCCTCCCTCTCTCTCTCTCTTTATTTCTCATAGCGACGAGATTATATAAGTATATCTTCGTTGTGTTTACTTAGCTAATTATCATGATCTCCTTAACAAGCCTCCATTGCCGTGTGCCCAAAGCGACGTGTTTCGCTCTCTCTCGAATCGCTCTAAGCTGTATTTCCACGGTATATTTCGTATGCAGCAAATTATCTCGTTAGAGTAATTACGACGTGCTACAGAAACCTCAAAACTTAAAAGCTCCGTTGTAACTATAGAAAACACGAACAACATACATATATGTCCCCTTGAGAGGGGGGAGACAAACGGTTCGCCTACGGAATCCCCAATGAGAATCACGACGAGCGAAGTAGTAGAGCTCCGACTTTGGTCAGACGTGTCGCGCGCGAGGCAACTAATTGAGCGCGTCTCTCTCTCTTTCTCGTTGAAAAACGAGTCGAAAGTTCATCGTCCCGATGTACGATCGATGCCGCTCGTACGGACAAGTAAGGTGCGACGACACTTTTATTCACCTGAGAGAGCAGGGTCTTTCGTATCTCGCAGACGGAGCAATGATTTACATATTTATTTTTACTTTTCGCCGATAAATCTATATCATTGGTGCAGTGTTGAGGTGAGCAGCAAAAGCAGCTGCACGCCAATGACGTACGAATTGCGCGGGAGGGCTATTACGAGGAGGCGGGCGGTTGATATCAGACTCTGCTACCTATACATAGCACTATACCTATTGCCGAGAGGTGGAGTGAGAGTGAGTGAGAGAGAGAGAGAGAGAGCGAGAGAGGGTAGGAGAAAGAGGTTCTTTTGATGTGTAGCTCAAAGAGGTGCTTGATGGAAACGATAACTGCGCTTGAGCCTTTGTTAGGACTCTAATCGAGATATTGTTCGAAACAACATTTCCAGGATTGCGGAGCAATGTGTTCAAAAGAGAGAGAGAGAGAGAAGTCATTGATCGCCAGACCTTTTCATGCTACAGTTACGAAAGACAATGAATTTTTTTTTTTTGTACCTTTGTATTAGAGATTATGGACTGAGGATTATTGGCGATTTACGATATTTTTAGTAATACGAGAGATGGAAAATTTCTTGGCAAAAGTCGATATCGGCGCGAGATTATACTTTGCCGAAAGAAAAAAAAAGAAGAAGAAGAAGAAGAATCTTGTCGCAATAATAATTATTTATCGTTCACGGCCACTCGAATAGGCTTAACGAGTAGAAATAGAAAAAAAATGTTCATAGATACGACGTGGCCAGATTTATTTATCTCCAGTGAAAAGCCACAAAAGAAAGTAAAAAAAAGAGTGAGAGAGCGAGAGAGAAAGAGAGAGAGCGCAGTGACAGCGAGAGGGGGGGGGGGGGGGTACGGAAGTGATTTTTTGTCATTAAGCAGTGTGTGGCTCTCCGGACGAGTCGGTGGGTGATCGATCGAACGGAACACGTCCGTCGGCATTTCGCGCGGGATTTATGCGGGCTCCACTCCCTCTCTCAAAAGCAAACTGGCGTACTTTATGTATAACGTCCTCTCTCTCTCCCTCACTCTCTGATTTACCGTCATGTCTCGATATTTCTTTTTGTGTATGTGTGTGTGTTCGTTACCGCAGAAATTATCTTTTTAATTCGGTCTGTCGAGCAATCATAGCTCACACAGAAGTAAAGTTTTGCGATCGGTATGTCGAATTGTTTTTCCCGCTGCAAAAGAAAAAAATAAAAGGCGGAAGGCAAGACGAATCGGGCTAATGAATTCCGCGCTTCGAAATAACCTCAGCAGATCGGACGATTATCGAGCGACCCACTTTCTCTCGCGCGCGCCCCGCAAACGCCCAAGTACGGACCGACCGAGAGGGAGAGAGAGAGACAATGCGATGGCGAAATTTCGGGGGAGGACGATTCTCCTCTCTGTGTCTGTGTAAATGTGTATGTATGTGTGCGAAGATTGCTAAAGGATTTTTTCACTGAACGCTACTCGAGAAACGAAGGCGTGAAAAGCATAAGGGTCATCTGATGAAAATTACTTTTGCCTCTAACGACGCGCGATTTTTTACGGAGTAATTAAAATCAGTGGATGTTTTTCAAAGGAGGTATAATTACGACTGGCGATGAACTAGTTTTTCAAGAACGAAATTATGTTAAAAAGAATTCGCTTTTCGTCGTGGCTTTAATAACGAAATTTCAATGTACAATATGGCTTTGTATTTGTTTTCAGCGCTGATAGACTAATCCAACTGGATTTTTTATTCGTTGCCTGGCAGTAGCATTTATTATCCTCTGAATTGTGTCCATTGCGAGAAGAGACATTTTCCAATAAATGAATATTATTTCGGTGCACACGAGGTTCTATTGAAAGCCGCGCCGAGCAATGTATTTATTGTGTTTTCATTCGCGTGGAACGCATCGAATGTTTCACGAGTAAAGTCTATTCACGAGAATTTATGAGCATTTTAAAAGTAATTTTAAAAACGCGCGGTAACTAATCAATCAAACTTCCGGGCTATCAATTAAGCCTAGCAGCGTTCTTGCGAGAGACTCGAAGATAAGGACGGTAACACGGAGGAGGCACATCTAATTGAAGGAGAACGCGAATGGAATTCCCGAAATAGTTTCTCTCTCTCTCGCTCTCTCGACGACGACGACAACGAGGACGTGGGTCCACTGCAGCCGCAATAACGATTTTACATGGCGCGTTTGCGCTCTGAGTCCGTGACTTTTTTTTCTCTCTCTTCAAAGTCTCAAACCACCACGCCGGCACGCCTGATGTTTTTAGGGTTACCAGGCCATACTTATCTCTTCTTAATTTTTTTTTTTTCTTCTTTTCGTTTGTTTGTTGTTGCCGTAAATCAGAGGATAATACTTGGGTTATTTTGCTACTCGCGGAATTTCATTAGCGCGCGGTTGCTATATGAGCCTCGTACATCATGGACGGTTTATTAGGGTGTCTAGAGACACGAGACTTATTAAGCTTGATGATTTTGTTTTATGCCGACGGACGCTAATTAGATGCTCTATTTTTTTTTTTTGGGAGACTATGCGACACTGAAGAACTGCCGGTCACAAAAAAGAAACACACGACTGTATGTAGATGGTTTTTAGATAGATGAATCAATATTTAAAGATTTAGCGAAGACTATTGGATAGTCGAATTGTATTTTTGATGATACGGGAATGTGTATCGCGAGTATCTATAATGACGTAGATCAATAAGTTTTTCATCTATTGTTGGATACACAATGATATTCGCTCGAAGATAGTAATCAAATTTTGATACGCCAAAAATCCGTGTTTCGCTCGCTGAAAATGAAATAAAATGATTTTTAATTAATTACTCTGCAACTTGAAATTGCATTTCAATTATGCAAGAAGTATCCGTGGCTTTATAAATACAACACGTATTCCACATAAAGCTTATCCCCGAATGAAAGTTCTATCGGCCAATGCATGTCAAATATTTTTTTTTCCACGGGCCACAGGGAAATTCCCGTTCGTTTTCGGTCTTGATCAAAATTACCAAGTTTTAAGTACGAAAACTCCACTTTCGAACTACATTACGTCAGTATGAATAGCGTTCAAAAAAAAAGATGGGGGTTTGGGGAAGCTTAAACTTTTACTCGGCGTTGTATAAGCCGCGCGCTAAACGCCTGAATGCGCTTCATTAATTAACTGTCTAAAGCATATTTCGAAACAGTTAATTAACGCTAATGAATAAAAGGCCGCAACGCGGACTTTTGATATGCGTATGAGAGCGAGCGAGCGACCCATTAATGGCCTCGTCAAATGCCCGACGCGTAAAACAGCCGCCAGCGGCTATGATTATTCGCTTAGTCGGCCAACGAAATATCCTCCTATATGTACGAACGTAAATATTGATTCTAAGCCGTCCGCGTCGCGTCGAGCTTGCGAGACTGGCTTTTCTTTTTATGACTTCGTATTTTCCTTTACAGTGCTGTAAACCGGCTTGCCAATGAATTCACACTGCATGCGATAGACTGTAGAATGTTATTTGAAATTTAAAGGATGTATATCGGTACTCGTAAAGTCCGTTTTAACATCGTTCGATGTTGTATGCAGAGCTTATCGAGTTTAAGCAGGTTTCCTTTCTGGCCGCGTCAATTGGAAACTCCTGATCGATTTCATCTTCTGCATCGTAAATATATTGATCGCGGACAACGAAAATATTGCCAAAGGTGCAATTATGTGAACATCGATTTCGTGCGTAAATTTGTGCTTCGTTTTTCTTTGTTTAAGCATCCCTTTTGTTTACATTGTACTTTGGCATACGCTTAGTATATTAAACTTGAAAAACTTGAAAAATGAAATTATGGTTTATGTACTTTCTTTTCTTGATTGAATCTATGTTTTAGAGAAATGAGCATTTCATTGTCAAAAGTCTAAAAATTATTTAATATTTATTTTATGAAACGTTGTTTTAATTATGTGGTCGACTAACCAAACCAACCATTTTTTAAAAATTAATTTTATATCAAGTTTATTGCTCGGCATGCAGTAGTTACTCTAATACTATTTTATATGTGAGATAAGCTCAGCTTTGCAACTGTACCTATCAGTTGAATAAGTTTCCAACCAACTGTAAAACTTTGCATCATATCAAACTCGTGTGAATAATTCCGAATTAATCTGGTTGAGCATACAAAATTAAAATAAATCGCGCTTAAACATTTAATGTTTAATACTTCATTGTTATCTTTGTGTTTAAATTTTGATACTTTTTCGGTTTTAAACTATGCAAATTGGTATAGTGCAAAGTGAGTGAGGAAAAAGGGAAATTTTCATAAAATCTACACCAATAGGAAACCAGCATTATTAGTTTCGTTCAAATAGAAAAAGATCTTCCTTTTGTTGAAACTCACATTTTAGAATGCTCGGTATAGTATTATAAAGATATCCAAGAAATTTTAGAAGGTACTTTAAAATTACGCAAAGTAATGTGCATTAATGCAAATTAGTTTGCCTGGAAAGCCAAAAGGAGATTATAAAATCACTTCAGCGTATGTGTGAAGAGCATTAAACTTGCAAATTCGAGCCGCATCTTGCACGTTTTTGCTAGCGTTGGAAAAATCCTCATATGGCATATCAAGTAGGTCTATTCTCTCACACCCGAGACGATAATGATGATGAAGGCAATTTTGCTCTAAACGCTACCTCGTTCAAAGATCGTTACAAGCTTTCTCAAATTAGATTCTTTTTATCTTTTTGCACGAAAATTAAGTCATTATGTTGAGTGTCATTTAATGGTTGGAAGCATCAAAAGTTACTCGGGGAATTGTTCAAAAATGCACTTTTTTTTTTGGTCTTTCAGCATGCACACTGCCACGATGCAAATTTTTAATCTATTCGTAAAGTTCTGTAACTAAAAGCTTTTGAAAACTTTGTCAAACTGCCTAGAAATTTTCGAGTGGAGAATCGCAAGGCTCTTTCTTTTTTTTTAATCGCATGCATTTAAACGTTATGTATTTTTTTTTAGAAACGAGAAAAATGGTGGTATTATAAGTTTGCTTTTTTATACATGGTTAAAATTGAAGATAAGAGAGAAGCTACTTTAGTTTTCTCGTAAAAGCTCATGCAAGATCTATAATAGTATTGCACTCGGAAGCTGCGGGGGCAAAATATGGAAAATCTGCAAGTTCGGTACACTCGGTGTGCTATATAGAGCACGGATGAAGAAACAGCAAGTTTTCGGGTAATCCGAGTGAAAGAGGCTATACGATGGCGGAATATCCCCAGAGCCTTGTGCCGAGAGCCGGCGATGAAATTCTAATTACTTTTGGGCCGACTCTCTCAGTCTCTCGCTCTCTCTTCTCTTTGCCAAAGCCTACTTCGCACCCGATAGCCAATTCGCGCTACGTTTGCGTATACTTTATGAGGATCCAATGGAATTTACCTTCGCGCTATCTTCATTTTTTTTCTTTTTTTTTTATCGAGTTATTTTTTTTTATGACTACAACTCTTAAACACTTTTTCAGTGGAGTAGCCATCGATGTTCCAAACTGTTTGCCAAGTGATAAAACAGAAGCTAGGAGCGTTAAAAATTAACGTCCGCACTTAGAGCTGAATTATCGGCAATCTGCTGTCTCAGGTGCACACGCGGTATTTTAAAGTTCTTGAAGGTGAAAAATCGCACCATCGTCAGACGGACGCTTCTAAAAGTACTTTCTTTCGCTGCTGACGTTAAAAAGAGAAAAGATTTCTCCGCGAAAAAGAGAGAGGAAGTGGGAGAGAGAAAGAGAAAGAGGAGGAGGCCTCTCGTGAAAATCTCGTAATACCATTAAAATCGAATAAAATCCAAATGGAATTTTTCAAGCGATAAAAGCAAAGGCGTTGGGCGGGCTGGGATCTATACGAAAGAGAGAAAAGGCCAAGTGTCGAAATCCTAGAGGACTGACTCGAATCCAATATTACGTCGGAGAGCGAGGCTACCGAGTAAACACGGATATATATGTGTGTGTGTGTATGTCCGTGTGTGGCCTTACCAATACACATAGACTATAGCAGTCGTCCGAAATTCCAGCAGTTGTCCTACAAATCTCGGGCGAGACGTATACGAAGTATTCTAATTTCACTGCGGGACGACGCGTCTTCATCGCGAAACTATTCGCGTAACCCATTTCCAACATGCTCTCCCTCTCTCTCTCTCTCTCTCTCTCTTCCTCTCTCGCTCGCATTGCCTCTCGGAGTTAATTAAACGCTCGATCGCATGTGCCGCGCGTATTCGTTAATTAAAACCGAGTCGAGCTCTGTGCGCGCGATTTTTCGCGCTGAAAGTTTGATTAAAATTATACGACGCGCTTGGGGCGGCCATCAACTTCCATTACTATCAGATAGTTGGACAATTTCTCGCCTCGGCTCTCTCCCCAGATTGTTTTTTTTTTTTCTTTTCAGATGCGAAAATTCAGTTCAATCACGCTGAGAGCTTTCTCCCTTTGCTTTTTACCTACAAAAGATGTGATGGAGGAGCTATTGCCCGATGTGTTTCACTACTATCGACAAGGCTAATTTTCGTTTGTGGTCGCGCGCCGCGGGCTTGCTCTTCTGGATGGATTTCGCGTTCGGAGTAGTAACCTATACATGAAAAGCTTTGCTCGCTATATATACCAAATTCGCGAGCCGTAACCACAGGCTTCCGTTGCAATTGCCTTTTGTACTCGCGAAAGTTTCTTCATTTTATTGAAATAATTCGACGCTCAGTGGTATAAATTGTTGTATAAATACATTCTCGCAAGTGAAAAAAAGTAGATTGTCCGAAAGACATTCATTATGTATAAACGGATTATTCATCTCCTAAACTCTACTGAATAAATTCTATATGGTGGTACCTACGTGATTCTTTCGTTGATAATTCAAAAACGCCTGGCCTATTAAAAACAAAAGGTGATAAATAAATGAAAGAGTAATTTTTTTTTCTTAGCGTGATGACATGTGAAATGGTGATCGTTGATATGCCATGAAAAACTCAACTTAATTTCGGTTCAGGTAGATAGTGAGCGATGGTGTCTGTTGTTTTCTGCGTGCGTGAAAAAATTCAAAAAACTCTCAGCAACAAAACTTTTGCATTTTATAGATATTCTTTTTTATTTAGTCATTTTTAGTAGATTTTAGTTTATTGTATGCTTTACTTTTTTTTAACGATATTGTATACTCAAGGAACCTTAGCATGATTATTGATTATAAAGTTATTGTTGATAAAATACAGTTCATAAAAATATGAAAATATTATTGAAATCACATCACTTTTAAATAGAATTCAAAATTTTGTGTGATTGAAAAGCAGTTTGGAAAATTCAAAGAAAAGCAAAAATTGATCGAGTATACAATCTCTTTTACATTTTAGTTGATTATGTTAGTTTATCTTTTTTATTTAGTTAAAATAAGAATCACTAATAATTACATAAACTCAATTTTCTCATCGATGCTAGTCTATAGACATCAAGAGAAAATATCAATGAAATTATTTTATTAGCATGCCTCATCGTATATATATTTAATAAAACGAACATGATTTTTATTTTGAACGATCTTATATTACTATGAAACAAATTATATTTGCATGATCAAGGCAAATGGTCTATACTATGTATGTACATACACACATACAATTTTTTCAAGCAGCTGCAGGTGTAAACTATGTAATATATAATCGTCAAGCGTTAAGCAGCATCATATTATATTTATTCTTTTTCAATAAATTTTTCTCAAGTTATTGTAAGCAATTATTTGATTTTTAACCCGAAATGAATATGCTATATATGTTGTCTGTCGTAATACCGTTTTTTCAAATATCACTATATCAATGAATGAAATCATGTTCCTACATGTAAAAAATGTATAAACTACAATACAACGGTAAGAATAAAAATGAGAACTCTGTCTAGTCCTCTGATGCAATCAAATATATCAATAATACTCTACGTTCTCGTTCCAAAAACGATCAACTCGAATAACAAAAATCCAAAAGTTGCTTTTTTAAAAAACAAAAGAAAACATGGTATATGTATCATCTCAAAAACTGCTGGGTCTAAGAAAAGAAAGTGGCAAAAAACAAAAACAGTTTCATCAATCAAAAAATACTGACTCATATTTATCATGTGTTACAGTATCAACGAAAAAAGATATATATTTCACGATGCACCAAATGTCGAGTCAATTAAGAGACGGTCTCGAGCGCGTTCGTAAAATCGTTAATTGACGCGAGGGACTAGGACAATATATCATTCCCTCGACTGCTTTCGATTTATTTTTTTGTGTCGCAACTCGGTGCTGAGTCAGTTAATCAAAAAAAAAAAAAAAATCGATCAAAACAATTCTTTATCGGAAAATGAAAAAAAAAATTGTTGAGAAAACAAACAACGATGCACGAACGATGAACGTCAACGTATTTGAAAAAAACATTGTCATCACAAAATAGTTTAACAGGAATGCACGAATATATAATATATTTATAAATATGTGTATGCATGTAATATAATAAGACGTTCAACAGCGCATCTTACGAACGAACGAACGAACGAACGAGCGAACGAAATCAATTGTTATAGTAATATCAAAACCAGCGAGAGAGATAATGAAAGTACGATTATATATTTTATAATTAAATACTCGAGACATTGTTTCCTTAGTTTGATTATCGATAACGTACGAATCAAAGGCTATTTACCTGTGAGTTGCAACCGATTGCTCGATATCGGGAATGATTATGCATGCATTAATTTTTCCAGATTGGAAGAAGTATTTAGTATTGGAAAATTTATGATCAGTTTAGTATTCGTCGATATAACTAACGTCATAGCCGATTGAAAAAATTAATGCCACTAACACATACATAACTATCTATTTCTTTTAGAATATCAGTTTGAAAGTAATATTAAGAGATAGATTTTAAGTTGAATATTGAAAAGAGTAAATAGCAAAGAATATCGATAGAAAAATATAATATATATCTATTAAAGATGGTCTTCGTTTCAAAGAAGATGTTGTCTTATAGCCTAGGATAGACAGACAATGAAAAATATATATATTTGATATCGAAGACAAAACACAACACAACAAATGACAACAGATTTGATATATAGATATAGTATACACAACGATTAAACAGACGCCTATGTAATATTGCAGTTGCAGAATCACAGGTACGTAGCCTTGAGAAGAATTAGAATTAAGGAACAAAAAAAGATGTTCAAATTTTAACGTGACTGAAAAAGACGAAAGTAAGTGAGATATATAGTAAATATATATACCAAACAAGATAACAACGTCTCAGTAATGTCAAATGTATATCTTTGCTTTGCAATCCACAACAGAAACAATAACAACAAAAATGAAACTGGAATTTCAAACAAAGAGAACGCAAAAAAACATCTCTCTCGGGCTGTGATTTGATCGGCACCTTGAAGCCGTCATAGGTCCAGGAGCCTAACTTCAAAACGCAGGTCTGAACGTCGTAGGGAAAGAACTCAACGTCGATGGAGCAGGAGGACTTATAAACTGCAGGCGGCTGCCAGACGACCAATCCCGAATAGTAGACGGTGGCCTTGGTCATCAGCGTCACCTCGTAGTTGCCGTCGGCGCTGCGAACACCGTAACAGAAAAACAGGCCCAGGGTGATACCTCGATCTCTCTTTCTCTCCCTTTCTCTTTCTCTTTTTCTCTCACTTTACTCGGCGCGTCTCCTCGGCGTTTCGGTTCTTTCGTTTCTTTTTATTTATTTATTTTTTTTGTTGCTTTTTTGAGGACTTATTTTTCACTTTCCCCATCCCCTAATCTAACACCTCGAACATCTTCTGCTACTTTTCTGTTTTGTTGCTCAAAATTTCGAATTTTTTTTTTTATGGGGTACCTATCGTATAGAATCTTAAACGTATCAAGGCCATTGAAAGCTTCTCATTTTTTCCAGCGGTGTAAATTCAAAAGATCTACAGATTTGAAAAAAAAAAATGTGCGAGAATCGAAAATTTCCCAAACATATTTTGTGGAATAATGAATTCGAAAAGAATTAGAGCTGAAAGTGTTCTAAAAGATTGAAAAAAGCTTGTTGCACAAAAAATATCTCTACTTTGACGAGAAAAGAGGAAGTCGTAAATAGTATTTCAGATTTTACAAAGGAAACTAAAACTACAGATAATGAGTCAAAAATAGATATAAGAGTACTAATAATATGCAGTCTTTGTAATATTTACATGGCGTAAAGTTTTCAATGTCCTGCAAGAGTTTAAGAGTTTATAAGAATCAGATACCCCTAAATTAATGTACAGTAGTAATTTCGTCATTTTTCTCGACAGCAATTTCGCTGATTATCTCGAAAAAAATGTTGTAAAAGAAAAATAAAAAAAATAACGAATCAAAGTAGCGTATATATAGTGAAGGAATTGTGTTGTGTGCATCAGGTCTCGACAATATACAAGATAGCATGTATAGTATTCAAATATGCAATAGACATATCTAGTTGAAAAAAAAGTATATAAGAAACATTGCATTAACACATTGTCTAGATTAACGGCTAATAAAGTCGAGGACTAGGATTCAGCGTAATTATACTTTTTTTTTTGCAGTAAGAAAAAGATGGGGATTTATAAGGGGGTAGTAAAAAGGTGTATAAAAGGGGTAATTTCCCCTTTTTCTTCAAAAAGATCTAATATACTTTGCAAGAAGGCGTGACGGAGGCGACGCGTCGACTGTTCACACATGTGTTGAGTTTGAAAAAAAATGCTTTTCAAGTGCACTGCGCGTGTGCGTATCAAAAGTGAAACGCGTCGCCTGCCGAGCGCGAGCCGTGAGAGAGAAACGAGAAAAAAAAGTGAGAAGATGGCGGTGGTGGTTTTTTTTTATTTTTTTTTGTCATAAAAAAAAGTGTGCACTGTTTTGCGCGTGCTTTGCGTATTTGCGCTCTTATAAATATTTTGTTTTGATCAAATCTATGATGTACATATTGCACCAAGTAGTAGTGTGTAGTAGTGGTAGTAGTAGTAGTAGTAGTAGTAGTACGCGCAGCTGGAAAGTAAAGACAGGATAAGAAGAGTAAAACAAAGTACGCACTGGACTATAAAGAGATAGAGAACCAAAAAACAATGCGCAGCGCAACAATACACACTCACGCACGCACATTGGGTTTATTCAAGGAGAACTCGTTTTTTTTGGGGGGGTGCTGGTGGTGGGAGAGGGGTTGGTTATTGGACTACTCGTACGTATCTTAACGATAAAACAATACAAGTTCGTCACACAAAACAGGTTGGCCGTCGTCAATACTTGCTATGTTATACACAAATTCAGCTCAGTAGACACAAGTCAGATAGTGATAGAGAAAAAATTGAAAAAAAAAGAAAAAAAGGAAAACAATTGTTCGAACGTATTTACACAAGTCAGACAAATAGACACAGATCAAAGATACGTAGAATATAGATATATATATAAGAGTGAGCTCTATTGATATACATAATGAGTTTGCTATAATATAATATAAGATGGGTTGTTGCATGCAAGTGCTCGCGGTGATGTTACCTTGAAGCCATCGTAGGTCCATGAACCGAATTTGAGTACGCAGGTCTGCTCGTCGAAGGGGAAGTACTCGACGTCGATTTCGCAGGAGGACTTGTATATCGCTGGTGGCTTCCACTCGACCAAGCCCTGATGGTAGATGGTGGCCTTCGTGGCTAGGGTCACCTCGAAGTTTCCGTCCGCGCTGCGAGCGAGCACATTAGTCGGTCTTGGGCGCTGCGCCGCCGGTGTTTACACTCGCATGACAACCTTAGCCTTTTCCGCTCTTTCAACTAACCGCCCCCCCCCCTTTCTTTCTTTCTTTCTTTCTTTCTCTTCCGCCCCAGTGAGAACTAAGTCTGCACCGCGCACCTCGAGCGTGAATGATTTAGCTTCGCAACTTTAGCGGCTCCCAACCCGTGATTTACTTGTCTTTTTTTTACCGAACTCTCGCCAAAAAACTTTTCTTCGCGACCCGGATATAGCGAGCGACAAATTGCTAAGATTTCATCCCCGATATTCAAAACCTCGATCGAGTTCTCACCGGGGCGAACCACGCGATTGCCGCACTTTTTTTTTGTATTTTTATTATTATTTTCCAACAAGAAAGTCGAAGTGAAGTTTCTTCGAGATAGAGAAGGTATAGTAAGCGATTGAAGCCTGACAAGATCGTCGTCGTCGTCGTCGTCGTCGTCGTCATCGAGCGAGTCGATGAAAGGTATAGAATGTGTATATATGTCTGTGTATGTAGTAGGCTTCTATCGGCAATGCAAGCTCGCGCGCAAGCCGCACTCGACACTGCATTATACTCGTTTATTTTCTCGTCTACTCGATGCTGTTACATAATGGCATTGTTGCCACCGCGTGTCGTTCGCTCGTGCAAGCTCCCGGCTATTCAATCCGTATTGGTATTTATGAGCGAGTGAAGATTTTTTTTTCAAAAGCTCGCAATCGGTATTATCTACTTGACAGCTTCGTGTCGATTAATTCCCGTGAGCCATTGTGTTGGCTTGAAAATTATCATTTCTTTTTTTTTTCCAAATTGAATTATTACACATGAACGTACGGTTTCGTCGGGTCTTAATTGATTTTGTGGAGTTGATTAATTCGCGAATAATAATATAAAGCTTACTGTGGTTTTGATGGAAATGTAATTAATAATTTGCATCGATATTCTCGTCACGGATAGTACCAAATTTATTTCATTAATAACTGAATTCAGTTGTCGAAAGATTAATTATCCATCGATGTAACGAATTGTATTATAGCGATTATTAATACGATCCGATTATAAATGTATAATCCTTTTCTGCAATTCGTATCTCAATTAACGAGCTTTTATTGGCAACAGCGTGTGAACAATATACTACGAGGAACACACGCGACAGACCGAAATGACGAGTTAAACGATCGAATAACGACGCGCATTTACCATCAAAAGTCCTGCGGAGTTATAAGTTGCCATCAAGCGCGGCTGCGCGACACGCTTGCAAATGCACTCTCTCCACTCGTTGCCGCGTATATATACACACGTTCCAATTCCCATGCAGCTTGCACCGCGCGATAATTCGCGCTTAATTCACGTCCGTCGCTCGCAAGTGGCTAGATGGCTCTCTCTCTCTTTCTCTGTTTTTTTTTGTCAGCGGGTTCGCGACAAATTGAAAAGCGATTGGCTTCGCGTGCGTTAGTAACGAACATTTTTCGATTTCCCTCGCGTGGCTCTTTGTATCGAAATGTTAATTGAAAGGTTGGTAAAGCGTATCATTCCTGACGCGAACATTCAGTTTAATTACTTTCGCCAGCAAGTTAGACAGTCGATGTAGATATTTTTGATAAGTTTTTTTGCTCGTCTTTCGAGGGGTGTTGGAGAAACGACGGCCATAAATCATTTTGTCCAATAGCAAAAAAGTTGGGGGGCCGGCAATTTATTTAACGGATTGTATGGGCAATCCTCAGAGCTATGTATGTCGTCTGTCACCTCTCTTTCTTTCTCTTTCTCTCTATCTGTCACGGATATTTCTCTCGTCGAGCGAATTTTCTCTACGTTTGGTCGAAGAAAAGGTCGACGTCGTCGTCGTTACGCGCGTTAGTGACAAATGAAACGGCATTTGCCACGGTCTGTTCCAAATTAAAAGAGAACTAAACGCGTCTGGCTAAGATTTTTCTCTGCACGAATTTACTTTATAGGCTTTCGTGCTAACTTTTTTTCCGGAAACATACGAGTTTTTTTTTTTTTTTTTTTTTTTTTTTGAGGTCGAAATTTAGAACAGTGTTTTTGGAAACAATCCGGAAATTCATTAGTCGCTTGGCGCAGTCGTTCGTTGAAATTCGATTTGAGTGCTACTTTTATCACCCAGTCACGTTACCACGGTTTTTTTATTCTCCCTTTTTTTTTCTTTCGGTTGCGAGAGAGAGTTGGCCGCTTTTTCTCCTCCCGAGGGTTGGAATTACATCGGGCACTTGTTTTTGGGAAGCGGAGTGAGATGCGGCTGTTATTTTTCGGGGGAAGAGAGTTTTTTTTTCTCCGACTATATCCGAGATGCTTTCTGTCGGACGGGGAAAAAGGGTGCGGTGGTTGGAAAAATAAGATTGATTGATATATTCTTAATGGAATGAAACAATCGGAAAAACGAGAGAGAGAGCGAGCGCCGATGGAGAGGAAAAAACCCGTAAAATTTTCCTGATAAATTTAACGTTTTATTGATTATACCGTAACGGATTGCTTTTTCTGTAATACAATCGTCTCATCAATGATTCGAACTCGAGCGATTAATCAAGAATTATTCTGCACGTGAATAGGACTGAATTATTCGTCAAATTTTTAATCAAAATCCAGCTATGCATTCCACTCGAATAAAATCTTCATGACAAACGAGAAATCCCGTAGTACAAAATCATCTCAATAATTTAAGCAACGAGGTCTTCGGCAGCACTAGGCAAAATTAAAAAATTAATATGAATCCCGGCTGCACGGCGAGAAAATCAATTTATCAATTTGCGCGTGTGCGCGAGGACGGGTATCGAAAAACTCGAAGACGCGGGCGCGCGTCAAGCTCGGCAAAATCCGATAACTCAAAGCCCTTCGGCAGAGCGAGGAGACACCTCTCAAATAAAAAAAGGAAATTGACTTTTTCCTCAGTCGCCGGCTTTATTAAAAGCGACACTTCCGCAGCCGATATAATCGACTTAAGGAAGCCTTGCGAAAGATCCTTCCTCCCCTGTAAATATTTATCGGTAACAATTTTTTTTTTTGAAAATACAGTTGTATAAATTTGGCGGGAGATTAAAGATTAAATCTGTTCGATTATACGAGCTTATTACTCGCGAGGTGCAAGCTACAATGTCCCTGAGGGAATCTATCTTGCCGTCTGATCGAGCGCGAATACCCAGCTGTGTTAGTGTGGACGCCCAGAATGTCACTTCCAAATCCATGCTCTATTGATCGATTAGTCGATACGTATACGTAATGGAAATTCCTCATCGCTCCTTTATTTTTAACGCGCTAAACTTTGTGTGAATTACATCAACTTGAGACTTCGCTAAAAAAAATTATCTTTCCTTCGCGAGAGACTGCCTTTTACGCAACATTAGCGCGCGTACTCGTAATCGTTGAGAACTTCTTTACGAGGTTTTTTTTTCTTCCTTTACGGCGTTTTAAAAAAAATTATCTCACCATTCTTCAACCAAGTTCTTCCATTTTACAAAGTTATATTGCTGGAAATATTTGCAGAAAGAGCGAAGCGTACGGCTTCGAGTGAGAGTAAAGAAAAAAAAAAGCAATTTACCGGTGTTAATGCCGCGCTTCTATGCTAATTACCAACTACTCTTCGACTTCAAAAACAAAATCCATCAAGATTAGCGAACTACTAAACAGCCATCCAAGTCGAACATTAAAAAAAAAACAAAGTCCTACGGCGAAAACTTTCAGCTGCCTTTTTTTACTCTACTTCGCGACGCGTAAATCGAGTTGTAAAACGAGTTTGGCCAGTTAAAAGCCGGCGCGATTAAAGCCTTTTCTCTGCACAGAGCTTCTGAAAGAGAAAGAGAGAGAGAGGGCCAAAGTCAATCCTCAAGCTATATATACTCATCGACTTTTGGCACAATGCGCGTGGGCGCGCGACAGAGAGTGAACCGCAAATCCCTCGAGAGAGAAAACGGAATAATGGATTGATAGCGCGCCGTTATCGGTATGCGTGCACTCTCACTTTAATGGACTTCTATATACACGTACAGACGTACACCTTTTCCCGCACGATCTCTCTCGCAGTGGAAAACTGCTCAAAGCTTAACCCTCATTAATCTCGGGGCGCGCGCTCTTTGACGCGACACAAAAGACACTGCCGGAGGGCCAATTTGCGACGATAGATATAAAAGAGAACGAGGATTGATTTATGACGTGAAGATTTTCTCTCTCTGCTGCTGCTGCTGATGCTGATGCCTTCGTCTCTTTTCTACTTTTTTTTTTATAATTTATGGATAGGCGATCTGACGCTAATTGAATTTTCTACTTGCTGATGGCTTCGAAGATCTCAAAGTGAGTTGCTCTGATTTTTCAAGCTGACGTAGTTGGATTGAGAGAGAGAGAGAAAAAAAAATCAATCAAGGGAAATACACACTTCTTTTTTCGAAAAAAAAAACCAAAACAAAAACAAAAAGAGATTTCATTAAATCTAATAGCGGGACTCGGCGTACTAAATAAATAAAAAAAGGCCATCGGTCGATTGCGTATCTTTCCTCCCTAGGGCTCAGTATGCGTACGAATAAAAGCGCCGCTTGAATTATGCATTGCTTGAATATAGTGGATACGCTTTCTCTTTTCGCTGCTACATGGATTTACCATCGACGGACAATTCGAAGAAGTTTTTACATCTTCTATTTTTTTTTTGCAACATTATTGCGCGCTTTTATTCCTCTACAGCAGATGAAGCTGAAGCTGACAGACTGAGTTTCTGATAGAGTGGTCACATGTTCTAAATCCGAATGTTTGTTGAGTCGCGTGATACGCGAGAACCGTCTTTAGTGACTTTGACGTATGGAAATTTGGTGTGTCATCTCAAAATGGCATTGAAATTCATTAGAAACTCGTTCACTATTTAACTTTAAGAAATTCAAAAGCAAAATAACTTTTGAAAGAATCTGTACAGTCGTTGTCCAGACACGAGAAAGATTCTCTTGAGCATCGACTTTCGGTGTTTAAACTGTGATAATATTATACTATACATATTTCAACAAGCCGCACGTCCGTCGGTATAACCTCTGGGCTCCGACGAGTCTGTCGGAAATTCGGTCTGTCAGCTTCAGCTTTATCTCTAACGTCGATGATTCGCTTCGCGTCGACGCCCCATTGTTAGCTTTGATTGCGTTTCTTTGTAGAGTTCAATATCAATATTTGACTTATAGCAAGCTTTCTATTTGGCTGTTTATTGTTATAACTTTATTATTCGACGTAGCAATTTAGATAATTATATCGCAGAGATAAAGAAAACATTCGTCAGCGCGTATGAGACAAAAAAAAAGAAAAGCTTTTCGCGTCATTAACGGGCGCGAAAAGAAAAGCACAGTGACGGATCGACGCACACACACAGACAAATGTAAGGCTCTTTTTATCGCAAGCTTTCAGAAAGCCAGATTATTCTCGCTCGGTAGCTCCTCGTAAGCTTCCGACCTTACGAGATGCTCGTCGGCAACGTTCTCCGATCTACGAAATAAAACAGAAAGCAATATGCCTCGTCTTAATTTCACAGTGCAAAAAAAATAAAGAGAAAGAAAAGCAGTGAAAAATAAAACGAACTTGGTTATCCTGGCATTGTCGTTGCGATTGACAATGTCGTCGAACAGTTGCGTGGCCGACTGGTTGAAGCTGTCGCGTATACGCGCCAATCCAGCGCAACACTCGTCCTCGATCTCGCTGATCTTACGCTTGTAAAAGTTGGCGAGCTCGCTTGCTTCCAGCTCCAAATCATCGTCTTCGCGATGGCGATACGATGGCTGACTCGACTCCACCGCCGTCGTCGTCTGAATATCCGATGTCACGCTCGACGGATCGCAGCCGCGCTCTTTTCTCCGGCCAAGGAGAGCATAAGAGACAGAGCCAAAGCAAATTTCACGGGGCCGTGAGTATCTTATTTCCATGCTATTTTTCACGTATTTTATTTCGACGACGCGAAAACAAAAAAAAAAACGCAGACGAATAATACCGTCGCTTATTAAGATCTATTGACTGGAAGGACTCCGGCTATTATTCTTCGCGAGGTTAGATCGTTGATAGATCCAAATAATTTGCATTTAACAACTCGATTTGTATTCATAACGAACTCCGCGCAAACTGAAATTACTCGAGTTTAAAGTATTCACGTTACAATTCACGCTCATTTTAATTGTAATTGCTTCGCCGGGCTAAGTCGAAAGTTATCTCTTTAAAGTAATGATTTTCCCCCCCTTCGAAATTAGCCGCGTTCAGACACTCGAAAAATAATTCATCCAAGTATACCATCAACAATTCAGTGAGGCTCCTAACGAGCGTAACTCATTAAATAAACCGCCGAGGTTCTAGATAAATAACGAGAAATTAGGCGAGGAGAAGAAGAAGAAAGAGAGAAAAAAAAATAATCGCGTGGCCAAATAAAAAAAAAAAATAAGTCTCGTTAACGGCAAAGCCTCGTTACCTCGGCAATAGGCGTATCCGCGTTGCTGCTGTTGCTGCCGTTGGATGCTGAGTCGTTCGCGCTGTAACTCGGCGCGAAGCTCTTGTACCGTTCGACGCAGCTGCGAGATTCTCTCGATCGTCGCTTCCTCATCTTCCTCGTGCATCTTTATTATTTTTTTTAGATACTTTATGAGATATAGCGAGGTTAACTTTGGCCTTTTTTTTATTGCGCCTTGAACGTTGCCGCGCTGCAGTAATGAAGCTTGCGGCTCTTTTTTTTTACCTTCTTATTCTTAGACGAAATAAATGTATAACGCAATATTCCAGCGGGGCGAGATAATAAGCTTGTGCATACTCGAACAAAGCTTTCTTTTTTACTCTCTCTCTCTCGACGTATATATTTAAGCTTTCCAGGTCGCGAGCGAGCGTCTTTGAGCGAGGTAACGTCTTTGACGTAAAGACGTTGCAAATAAAGACTTTTTTTTGCCGTGTGGTTTTCTTTTGATATCAAACACGTTTTTATTAATAATACCGCGTGGAAGCTCGAAAGAACTCGTCCCCTTTCTAAATATACATACGCGACAATAATTAGCTCCTACTGAGAAGTGGGACGAGAAAAGAATAGATCAGTCTTAATTTTGAACGGATGAAAAAAAAAGAAGCCTGTGACTCCATTTCCCTCTTTTTTCTACCCTGAGTAATTACGCGAGAGGGGGCACGTTAATACGAGATGAAAAACGAGCCGATGATTGTCGTTTAATCGAGTATGCTTTCATTATCGAGCTATCAGCGACAATTCCATCGATGCTCAATTGATCGCGATAAAAGCGTGAAACATTTTCCAAGTCCTCGTGACTGTAAGGAATTTCGCAAAAGATACAGTTTACACGAGAACGAATAAGCTCGTAAAACGAACAAAAATGCGCTTAAAAAGCAACGTTGCAAAATCGAAAGCGCATTCGAGCGCGTTTAAACCGTCTAAATATTTGACGGATTACCCGGTGCATTTGAAAACAGGGTCGTCGTCAACGTCTCTCTTTCTCGGGGTAAAACGTAAAATGTAGACGACGCATTTGAAATATAATGATAAGCAAGCAAGTCTCCGACCCGTTTCACGAGTAATTACTCTTTCGGCTATGGTCATTCAGTCGTGTCTCGTCGTCGTCGTCGTCGTTGCATGGCTCCGTAGTATTTCAAAATCATGGTTAACCGAGTTTTATCATCGCAACGATGAATAAAAGATTCTAGATAATCTCTTTTCATAGCGTTGCGTAACTTGTTGACTCGCTTTTGATATATTCGTCTTGGCTTTCTCTCTCTATCTCTTCTTTTTTATTTACTCGTAATGCTGATATATATGTGCAGACTCGGGGGTAGAGCTAGCTACTTTTAGAGAAATTAGAGTTTCGTATGCGAGCTCCGAGTATCTCGGCTCTTCTTCTTCTTCTTTTTTTTTCCGCGAGAGGAAGAAAAAAAAAATGAAAACGAGGAAAAGTGTAAGAGCACTTTAGCTCGAGTGTTTTGAATGTTCATGCATTAAAGAGCTTTCGAGGAGAAATTCCAGCCTCGAGGTAGCTATGATAATTACAAGATAATAGAAGAGAAAAAGCGAAAATGTTCGTTTATCCAAATGATATTGTCGGTAATAGATCCGTTTGCACTAATATACACACACATACGTCAATGCGCAATCTCGTATAATACGCAACGAGCACGCGATATGGGCGATCATGCTTATACGCTCGGTGTTCTAATTAGATGAGAGCGAGAGAGGGAGAGGCAACATCGGATCGGCCGATTAGTCCATGGAGGATCCGTGATTATTCCCAGCGTACAGGCCTACTTACCAAATTACTCGCTTGGAATTCACGCCCAACTCGCTAACGCTTGTTGAGCCTTTCGAGCTTTGCGATCCTTTGAGATTTGGCCTTTCACTACTATGCCAGGAATATTCGCGCGCGATGTTTCGAATTTTCAGAATGCTCTCCTTTTCGAGAGATTATTGTTACGTCTTTGTTCCACGAGTTTTTCGAAATTCCATTGGATAGTTTCACATTGAATTATCGGAAAAAGCAAGTAAATCGTCAGTTTGATACAATTGATCGATCAAGCGTTATTTACCCGAAAGGCAAAAGATCGCGCGTCACTTGGCGCTAACAAAACCCAAGACAAACAACGTTCGTATCAAAGTCCAGTAGAGCTCACAATTTGGCGCGGCTGATCGCGTCAGTACACACTAGGAACACGGCCGCAGGCCAGGTACACATAGACATAGAACAGCAGCAGCAGCGGCTGCTTATATATACGTCAAGAAGGTAGCACAGTCAAGCGAACTCGTACGCGTACATAGGTAGCTTGGCTGACCCGTTTGTTCTGTAATTTACGAGCCGCCAGTCTAACTGCTGGACAACGCCGCGTGAGTCTAATTAATTCGCTGACTCGACGCGAGATTTCTCTGTCTCTCTCTCTCTGTCTATACAGTATATATTCATGGCAATTCGCTCGTGAAATCATCATATTCCTATCCCCTCCCTTTACTTTTCGAAAAAACTCACGTATACCATATATCCAGTCACAACTAAGAACACATTTATAAAACTTCAAGTAGGATTTATGATTGTACTTGAGAGCAGCCGCACATCTTGCAAAGACTTTACCCGTATGAGAAGAGGGATGTACTTGCTTATATTCTTAATCCACCGCGCGTTGGCTCTTTTTTTTTTTTAAAGAGAAAACTCGATCAGACTCGTGCATTTTATTAGAAAATAAAATTCTATTCCCGTTGAGAAGTAACAGCAGCAATACTAATATACTAAAAATTCTAAACATAGTTTAAGGCCTCGTGTGTCGTACAACAACGACAACGACGACGACGAAGAAGAAGGGGAAGAAAAAAAAAATATCCGAGATTCCACGCCGTCAGGCAGTATATAGCAGCAGCATCACATACCAAGTAGAAACACGCGAGACGCGCATACCACTGGTTAAAATGCCGAACGCCCATATACAACGACCCAGTTTGAGCTTCCAACCGCTAACATCCTCGTCGATATATATCATCGCGGTCCATTACGATTTTTCTTTTGTTTTTTTTAATTCGTCGTAGAGATGCATGTATATAGAGATGTCGCGCGAGGACGTACGACAATTCCTCCCTTTTGACAAGTGATTTCCTCCGTCACCATCATTCTTCTCTTTTACTACGTCGTATAATATCAAAACACTTGATGAATTTCTCTCATCCCTCTTGTAATTTCCTATCCTGTCCATTGTTGTATTTCGAACGAAATAAAAAAAAACAACAAAAAAGTGCGGCAATCGAGTCGAGATTTTCAACGCTTAAAAAAAGGAGAAAAGTCGAGTGGTAAACGGGAATCTCCGGCGCAGCGCCCCGCGCATTCATGCGATATAAAAATGACAAATAATCACTATCCCAACAATCTCCGAGCGCGCGCTCGTTCAGTCGCGCGATGCTCATCTCTC
This sequence comes from Galeopsomyia nigrocyanea, assembly GCA_035047105.1. Classification (NCBI taxonomy): domain Eukaryota; kingdom Metazoa; phylum Arthropoda; class Insecta; order Hymenoptera; family Eulophidae; genus Galeopsomyia; species Galeopsomyia nigrocyanea. The sequence goes on along the minus strand of JAWWMK010000040.1, from coordinate 8,200,493 downwards.
GCATCGTCGTCTGTGGGTGAGTTGTGTGTGTAGGTCTATATAAAGAGAGTGTATGTGTGTGTGTATGTGTATGGATACAAAGAGTATTTCCTAAACACACTTTCAGCTCCAGATATATTTTGTGAGGGTGTTGAATGTGTGATACGGTGATGGCGAAGTGAATGCGAGACAGAGAGACAGTTCGAAGAGGGGTGGAGTTGTTGGTGCGTTGACACACGAAATACAAGATCCTGAGCAAAAAAAGAAACTCAACACACCAATATGCCAACAAAATACACACACGCGCACACACTCGCACGCACACACGTGAGAGAATATATAATATTGGTGGACACAGTGTATACATATGAGTGTGTGTGTGGGACAGGCCTCGTCGTCGACGACTATAGGATAGAGCGTGTGTGTTCGTGTGTGTGAGTGTGTATGAGTGGTCGTGTCGCGGGCAGCATGCTACGCCCCTAAGTATATATGACACGTCTCACCTCGACATACTCATGTATACTATATATATATAGAACAGATATACATACATATACATATTATCGCGATATATATATGTATGCGATATATTTGTCAGTGTCATAGATCGCTGACAATCGAGAGACAGGACTGCTTTGTGGCTTAGCTTTGGCGAAAGGAGGAGTTCTCTTTTGTCGTATAAAGGAACGGCGAGGAAGCGGGAGGAAATAGATGGACTCGCTGATCTCGCGCGCACGCTGAACTTACTTATTGTAGAGGACAATGTCGGGCCGCCAGATGTGATCCGATGGCACGTGCAGCATGTGTACGCCGCCGTATTCCTTTGGCTCCCAACGTAGCTTATAGTCGTACCACGACTGCAACATACAGACAGACACACACACAATGGTTAAATCTATATCTGTGTTTTTCATCATCTATCTACGCGTACACACACACTCGCACATGGCTGACTAAACTTTGATTTTACCACTGCAGGTGCCGCATTCGCTGCTGCGAACTCGCCGTATTATATTCCAACTGCAGGCTAAATTGAATTTAGCCAACAGATGTCGATCGTTATTGAAGCCCGCGACCGAGCACGCGTTTGCTAATAATATCGTGATTAGTGACGCGCGCGCGTGCGAGTACGCGGCTCGCGATAATTAGGCACGTCGAAGGGTGGATATATATATATAGGTACGACTGATTAAATTGCAATTATATGCAACGTCGAGGCTTATTTTTCATCGTGTTACTTCGCTAATTATTAATTTCTCGCTGGGATTATTATCGATCATATGATGATTACGTAATATTACAGCGAGAATATCATTAAATTACAAATTTGATTCGAGCGAGATATTGTGGGCATGAAATTTCTTGCTACTGCTGTCGCGTGTGCTTCAGTGATTTTTGTACTAATTGGAATTCCCGTTGCTTTGTCTCGGAGAAAGTTAATTACCAGGCATTTTGATCTAGCAAATTGAGTTATAACGTCGTGGCAAAGTGAGAACGAGTTATACATTTATCGCTTGAGAATTTTCAATTCCATTGCAATTAACCGCACGGTTGAGCGCGAAATATTGCTCTTTTATACGCGCTTCTGAATTATGCTTCTCATCGCGAATTTCTTTTTTTTTTCTCGTAATCAAACAACATCGTTGACAATTTTCTTTAGCGGGAAAAATACGCGTGACAGTTTGCGATTTTACGTTATTATGTATATATGAAACCACGTTGTACACGTTTAAAAATTGTCAAACCAATGACGATTAATATAAGCGAACGAAACGATGTCACGTATCGTCGGCGTATACGAAAAATATTAAACGACGAAATCTGTATGAAGCTGTGCATTCGAGTGTAAAAAAGCTATTTTCTCATCCGCGTTGACAAAATCGTGACCCACAAGTAAAATCAGCGCTATATATATACATATACACTACTCATCTCGCACGCGTGGGCGCGTCAAAAGTTTTAACTGTCAAAAACCCGCGCTCACTCGCAGAAACAACAACTGGGAGCTCTTAAAATAGTTTCCGATTCAAGTGCGAATAGTATTTGTCGAGAGATACAGGAGGCAGAGACAGAAAAGGAATACTCGGTTGTAACATGTCGTTTCCTCGAGCGGAAAATTTACGTGCTCCCGAAAATCTTTTATGTTTCTCTCTTTCTCTCTTTCTCTTGCTCGCGCCAAAGGCAAGATTGCCAACGAACGAGGAAGAGGAATTCAACAATGGAGGACAGGAAACAGCTCCGAGGGATGTGCCTGTATATCTATATATATAGTTCGAGATGTCCTACGAGACAAGAGCGTGTCTATCCTCTCGACCGTGAAACTGCAGCATCTGCAGAAATTCGTAGCCGACCTGTGTGTAACGAGATTCGCGCCTATTTTTTTGGGGCAGCTCTTGATAAATATAGATATAATAGCCGACCTGTGTGTAACAAGATTCGCGCCTATTTTTTTGGGGCAGCTCTTGATAAATATAGATATAATACCCTTCCGTGAGAAAAAAAATTGCCCCGAAAATTGCTTGTCTCGCGAATGTCGGCGAACGAAAACTTTTTCGCGAGTTTCGGGTATATATTTTTCAAAAATTCATCCGTCAGTGAAGAAAAATAATAAAGTTTTATAGCACACTCGCGGCAGTTTTCCGAAGCAGATGTTTACCACCACGTCGTCGGGGCCGCTTGGTTTAATTTCACGTCGAACTTTGCGCCAAAACTTACGAGTCGGCTTTTCACGTGAAAGTTTATGAAAAACCTGGGCGCACCCTCGCCGCCGCAGCTTACGCGTGATTATATATACAACGGAAGAAAAAGGAAATAATAACTCGCGAGAGTTTTAATTAATCTCGCCAGAGAATATATAACTTCTACCTACGAAACAAACGAAAAAAAAAAAAAAACTTGTCCCGACAACAATAATAGAACAGCGCAAAAAAAAGCAAAACAAACAGTCGCGAGTAGTGATTTCCAGTCACGGTCAGCCAGAATTAACCGTATCTCTGCAGATGACGTCGATTTTTTTTCCATCCGTTGTTTTCATTCCTCGCGCGGCCTTCGCTTGTTTGGCTTTCGTTAGCGTGCTTCGCACGACAAATGTAAATTTGGACTGCCTACTGTAACTGCGCTTGTTTACGGATGCATCGGGGCACATACACACAGTTCATTTTTTTTCTCTCTTCTTCAACCGTTCGAACACACGGTCGCGTGTTTTATAACATCGACGCGAGCTATACTTACTTATGTATAGGCGTGTATTTTCAATTAGCGAAGATAAAAGGCGCGGGGTAGTAGTGGATTTTAATCGAATCGTCGAGCGAATTGAACGTATACAACACTGCGTCTGGCAGTCGGAAAATTAGTACGAGAAAATATCTCGAGGTTAATTAGACTCGTGCCGCGCTGAAGGCTTTCGAGTGATTCCAAGTGGACAATTGACTATAAGCAACAATTCACGTTTATAATGGAGCTCATAGCTATACTCGCGCAAAAACGTCACCTGCACTGGTAAAATATCACGAAGATTAATAACAATGAAAAAGGCAGGTATAACTCACTTGTTCCACCCAGAGGTTGGTCGTCATGATCTGGTTCTTCAGGTTCTGAAACAGACGAAAGTCGGTTTATTGTCTCGGCAGAGTAGATAGTTTTGCTGGATGGATGGAGGCGCGGAGAGGCTAACTTGATAATGCGCACTACAAACCCGAAGCTAATTTAAATTTTTCGCAAGTTACAACTCCGAGCGCGTCGGCAACGTCAAGAACAATGGCTCGGCAATTTGCGAGGCTCCGAGTAATTGCTGTGTTTCGCCTCAGCTGCCGCGCAAGCTCTCTCTCTCTCTCGCTCTCTCTTTGGTCCACTGAGTTTGACCGCGACGTTTATCTCAAGTATTCGCTACGCGAGAGAGTTCATTCATTCTTTTGTAGGCTGTAAATCTTACGTATTTCAAGTGTTATTTATTTTATCGAGAAAATCTTTATTCGATCGAGGCAGAAAGAAAGAGAATAGAAAAGAACAGCAAGCAATTTGCATAACAAGCTTTTGATAGTTACTTTTAATACAAAAGTCCCATTAGGAATCCAGCAGTGTTTGCAGGTCTCTTTGCACGACAATTACAGGGAGTATCCTTGTGAAACAAACTCAAATGAGAAAAAAAAGGAGAGTCACCATCTCCCTCTTTCTCTCTCGCTTGCGCGCAGAATCGTTTCACTTGCAAGCTCTCGGCGAGTAAGAGCGAGAGAGAGAGAGAGAGAGAAAGAGAGAGAGAGAGAAAGGGAAAAAAGAGGACAGAGTAGTCCGCGAAGTAAACTCCCTCGCGAAAGCCTGCACGTAAAGCTGCAATTTCAAAGTGAGAGAGGAGCTCAAGTGCGTTTTGCACGTGGCTTAATTTAATTGCGTCTTCGCGGCGCCGCCGTCGTCTCGCGCCCGCGCTCTTTAATAATGGATTTACTACCACCACCCCGCGACAAACTGCTCTGCAGCAAGCACTTACGTATCGGAATTGAAAATAACGAGGCTTTCTCGCTCTCTCTCTCTCTCTCTATCCCTTTCGGGCGCGACAATCAATTCTCATTTTCTCACCTTCGATCGTTGCATGTATACAATGCAATAACCCAATCACGACATTGATTTCTCGGTTCCATTCGTGCAACTAACGACAATTAATTTCTCTCAGCGCTGCTACTCGAAACCATAACAAATTTCGTTTGGGAAATTCAATTTCGCACACAACTTTAAATCCTTGAAAATCCCCGCTACGTTAAAGCCCTTTTGCTTTGTTAGAGAGAGACACAGAGGAAAAAAAAGCATGGCAACGACTCAACTGTGAAGCAGAACTGGATATAGTCGGCTGAAATTCCGAATCGGATGAACGACACAAAAAAATAGAATAGACGGACGCGAAACAAATCTGGAGATCGTGTTCTTCGACGCTTACAATTGCAAATTGCCGATCTCGGGAAAATATTCGGCCGCCCGCGAGCTTTTAGTCTCGAATAAAAAAAAATACGCAAAAACAAAACTTGAACTGTAGCAGCAGCAGCAGCAGCAGCGATGAACGTATAAACGGGAGAGAGGATGACATCAATTTGCAGTGAAAAAAATCGCTCTTGTTTGCCGTGAATGGACTATTCTTCGAGTGGTGTTTCAAATAAAATTTCTTTCTCTTTTTTTTTTTGTTTTTGTTCCATCCCGCTGAAACCCGCACTCGAATGCACTACACTCGCTGCAAAAAACTTCGTAATGGCATTTACATCGTTAAAAAGTTTTAACCTCGTTTCGACGATTGTACCTACCCAACTAACTGACAATGAATTTTTTTTTTTAATGAAGTCGTACCATACACGTACTCGAGAATGTTCGATAAAATGCAGCCCTTAATTCCATCCCGCGGAATTCTACGATTCGCGTTTCGCGCGCACGCGGGGAAATTACATTCTTCCTAACGAAATTCGCCAACAATGAGCCACGAACTCTCCGCTCATTGAATTCATCACGGATGTTCGTGCCAGTTACAAAACGATTCATTGTAGTAGTAGCACGCTCGCTATACGCTCGTAGAGAAGAAAAAAAAATCAGAGAGCAACTAAAAGTCAAACAAAACTCGTTCGTCTGACAAAAGCTGACTGGCGCCAACTTTCGCATACTGTATACCTTGGGAAACTCACACGAAACAGCCACAGAGTGTTAGCCGATGCATGCGCCTCGGATATAATGAAGCCTTCTTCCGTCGTCGTCGTCAGTTGTTCGGAAACTTTCTTGAAACTTCTCTTATCCCCCAGGTTTTTTTTTGTCTCGCGAGAATGAATTATTAGGTGGATGGTGGCTCGGAACAAGCAAGTAAGCGAGCGAGCGAGCCGTTAATAAGCCACTAAAGCCGGGAAACAATATCCGTGGCCAAAGGTGGATAGTGGGGGCTTTAATAATCCACGTGAGCATGGGGGAGTCAGGGGCTGAAATTGCTCGATGGAGATATTACTCCGCGCGCGCGCGAGAGAGATCAGAGAATGAAAGAGCGCCGAGAGTCACGTAGCTGTATAATTCGCGCGTTACCTACTCCTTCAACGCCCCATACGTCTCACGATAAATAAGCTCGGCACGCTAACTTTCCCTCATTCGACTCTCCCAAGCTCTTTCGGCCTAATGCACATTATACATATACACGCGCCAACTAACAACTGGATTTCGAATATAGGCTTTTCATTCGATTTTTTCTTTGTTTATCAATTAGAAAAAATTACCGCGTAGTTAATTTTTTCTATAAACCTTCCATGAAATTAATCGGTTGCTTTTTCTCGTTATTTTATTCACACGGTTTTTTTTTGTTGACGTGTGCTTTAGTGATACGACAAGTTAAATTTATGAATCTGCGCGCGAAACTAAAAGTCATGCGCGAGAATATTCTTGGTAATAATTAATGATTCCATGCAGCAACGCCACGTCGTGGCACAGCATAAAAAAAAAGCAAACAAACAAGAATGAAAAGAGAAACAACCACATAGTGAAGCGCGTGCACGTGGTTTGGAAGAATGGGGTGGTGGGGGGTGCATCTCTCCTGGCAAATCAAAAGAGAAACGAGTAGCTGGCCCTTTCACGCAAATATATACATATATATATATATATATATATATATATATACACACGGCCACGCGTGTGCTCGACCCACTTTCGTAAAAAACAACGGGCTATGAATAATGCACGACACGCGTTATCCGGGATTTTCGCAAAAGAAAAGTAATGCCTCCAGAGGGATCATCGACGACGCGCAGATGCTTAGAATTTTATTTTATTTTTTATTATTTTTCGTTTGTTTGATATACCATTTAGATGTTCGACTGCAAAAAAACACGAGTATATTCGTACTCGAGAAATCCCATTTAAAAACTTCAGTTCGCTCTGATCAATATCAATCCTAAAGTGGATTATTTATCTAACCGCGTTAAAGATTGTTTGCGAATTAATTATATTTGTACCTTACCCGCGAGCGTGCAGCGGAATTATTGCAAGCGTGTCGTAGATAAATTTCCAGCGTTGATTCTCGGAGCGTAAAATAGTTTTAGCGCGCGCACGTGGTGCGCCGTCAAGCTGCAAAAAGTTTACTCACGGCAAACGTTTATTTCGCAGTCCGCGTCGGCCGTTGAGTATTATGTATGTACACATATACGTCGGTTAATAAGCTACAAAGCTTTTCGCGCGCTCTCGTTTGCTCCGCTTATACACGCGGTTTGTGTGGAGTAATTAAGTTATTACACTAATTATTACGTACGTTTATAGCGCGATGCTCTCTCGTGTTGTATTCGTTTATCACTCGAGTTATATACATATAATCATAATCATATTGAATTTGTATTTAGTGAATGTTTAAGTGAATAATAGTTAGCACGCGAGCGAATAAATACGACCGTTAACTTTTATAAAATGAAAACTCTTCAAAGTCCGATATACCACTTCGGCATGTGATTGTCCTTTTTATCCAGCGAGCAGCTTCAATAAACTGCAAAAGTTTACCAAGCCGGGCTCTCGAGTGTGCAAGTAGAGTAGACCAAGCGTGATCAGACGGAAAAGAGAAGAAGAAGAAGAAGGAGAAGAAGTAGGGGAAAGGTAGAGAGGAAAAAAAAAGTAAGCTGTGGAGAGGCTGCTTAATTTCGCGCAAACGATCGATCCAAGCATCCGGAGCATACAAATGTCGACTGGCTGGCTGCTGCGAGATTAAAGGGGAAGTGGCATTTCCCAAGCAAGGCTATATATAAGGCGCACTACTACTACCTTTGTCGTGTGCGAATACTCGACACACATGGCTTAGCTTTTTCATTTTCCCGGCCCTTTGAGCATTTTAACATTCTGTCGAAAGTTCTCGGCGATGAAAATTTAGCTTGTGTCTAGTAATTAAATAATTTTGCGAATCAGGAATTATAACGAAGACGATCGGATTTAAAACTTGCTTAATTATGCGCGCGAGACGTGGGCGAAGGTATAGAGATAGACGAGAAGCGCGCGACGGTGAAGAGGAATCAGTCTGCGCGGCGAATTGCATTAAGTCTCTCTCTCTCGCGACGATCCCGGAGGTGCTGTGGCTGCGCATTATGAGCGAGAATTTGCAGCAGCGAGCGAGCGAGCAGGCAAGCTTGATGAGAACTTGAGGCTTCTCTCTCTCTCTACTCGGTTTTAATTGCTGGATTTTGATACTGTTTTTACGGCTTGTCGAGATGCGCTTTTGTCAAGATTAATAGCCATGCCGTTGAGCTTTTTTAATTTACGCCGACGGATTTTTTTTTTCTTCGTTGTGGTCTACCTCTCGAGAATAATAATTGGAAGGACGCGCGAGATAAGATTTTTTTTTGGTCGATCTCTTCTTTTTCCATTAATAATTGGTAGAAAGTTGAAAAGCGAGATAATTGGCAACGAAATCATTGAAAGCGTTCTCGAGATTGATCGAGGTGGACGTTGTGAAAATCGGTTTGAAGACGTTAAATATTTCATTGAGATCCGTCCTGATTGGAAATTTCTCATGATTGAAATTCTATTCAAAGAGAACTCGAAACTTGAATAGTTGAAAGGCAAAAGAAATTTCAATTGCTCGTGAAAGTCCATTCAGCAAATGATGTGCTGATCGATTGAAACTTCGAAAACACGCAGTGTTAAATAGAAAATATTCGTTACCACGTTCGCTGCATTGAATTGCAAAAGCAACTGTAATCCCACCCATTGATTTCAACAGATATTACTCTGAATAATATTCATAAACCTTCCTGCTATTCGGCTGATTATTCGCGTCGGATTTGGCTCACCTATTCGAAATCATGCGCGAGCGCATCGTCAATATTACTCTGCGAATCCATAAATTATCAGTGCATAATGTGCTGGCAATTCGGTAGTACGCGCAAAACGAGCAGGTGCGTCAATTTAAAAAAAAAAGAAGTCAATTCAGCGTTGAAACTCAGCTATAATCAGCGAATGAGAGATCGAAATGGCCAATCAGCGCTATTCAACGATTATGTTTGCTCGACGCGAGTAACGAGAGCAGACAACGCGCGCGCGCGTGGGGGATATGACGCAGATGAATTCAGTTGCGCGCGCGCGTATTAACATTAAATATCGATCGTGCATATACAGGAATATGGGCCGCTTTATCAATCGTTCCATTAGCGATGATTAATGCTGCCACGTGTCGCGCGCGTACAGAGATAAACTCGCTTAATACCCGTCGGAGCTTTGCCAAGAAAACTTTGTCCTCCCGCCTATTATCGTGCAAATTAAGAGCAACGCAAATATCGCATCGCTGGACCCGGCTGATTTGCATGTGGAACGCTGTTTAAAAGCGTACACGCTTTCCGAAAAAAAAACCCCGAGGGGGCAAAAAAAAAAATTTCGCAAGCTCTCCACTCCGCGTGATAATTGAATACCGACGAAAAAGCGCGAGATGAAAAATACGCGACTCCGGCAGAAAGACCGAGAGAGAGAGAGAAAAAAAAGAGATCTCGTGCATTTAAAAAATTTTCAAATCTACTCTGTGAAACTTGCATAACGAGTCGATTAAAGAAAAACAGCGAGCGGAGGAGATAGGAGAGGAGGCTAACATCTCTCGCGGTTTAAATTGCCTTCCATAGCGGCTTGCTTGAGAGAGAGAGAGAGAAGGAAAGCGGGCGCGCGGTGGTAGCTCATGAATTATGCCTCCTGAAACGAAGTTTGCGGGGAGCTTTTAACTCGATCAGCCGCCGCTACCAGTGCTCCGCTGTAGTTTCCCTAAGTACGCGACGCGCGATGCCCACTAGCGTTTCTAATCTAATCTTACCGCGAGTTACTTGCCTTCTCCCTTACGTTACATCTTAGATTGCGAACGATTCGCCAACCTCCATTTCATTGAATTTCTCGCTGACCTTATGGGGGCATGTGTGAACCCCGATAAAGCTTTGCCTTTTCACCGTCTGGTAAAAAAGAAAAGACTTGCTCTCCGGTGTAAAAGTACTTGATTCAACATTTTTCCGAGTAAATCCGGAAAATGAATGAGAGTTGAAGTAAAAGCTATGCTAAACATGTATACGAGTGTTTGCACATGCAAAGCCACGCGAGCATTTCTCTCTCTCTCTCTCTTTTCCGCGATATTTTCAAATATGTCAAAGCAAGACTTTTGGAGGTATAAAAATGCATGATGGTGGCTTTTTCTCCGAAAGGAGAGCCGTACATAACGTACAGAAGTGCTATTTCATGTAAATTTGATGTTTTAGAGGATGTAAAATTTCGCGATAAAGTTCTTTTTTTTTGTTCGTGGCATTTTAGATATTGCGTTACAACATTTGCATGTAAGTAGGAATATACGCATAAAAATTTGAATAAATCACGAAATGTTAAATTTTCTGTTTGCAAAATTTTATCTCTCGGATTACTTATGGAATATTGAATTAAATTATGAAATGAATTTTTTTTTGCAAAGTAATGAAGTAATACGAGCTTACACTTCTCTCGTGAAAAATAAATTTCCCAGCTGGCGGAATATTTTCTCTGTAAGAATTAAGCCGTATAATATGCTTTCTTTGAATATGCATAATTATGGAATAAATATTCTTTCGCCACATTATTTTACCTCTGGCTTAATATTTGCATATATCAAACGGAAGCTCTGCATATGTGCACTTTAAAAATTAAACTAGATAAAAAAATCCTTTAACTCGCTTGATAAAGCCAGAAAAATGTCTACACTCGAACACACGATTCTTATTTTGTTTTCCCGCGTACCACAAAAAAAAAGGAAAATTTGTATCGAGCCATTAAAGAACAATAAGGCTTACCATCTCCTTGAAAATTCCGAGTGCGCTTTTTTTTCATCAAAATACAACAAAAACTAAAAGCGATTATATCGTCTTTACAAATAAAAACAGACAAATAGGGGCGCGCGTGCAAGTGCCGATAAATTTCGCGCTCGCGCCGGCGTAAACATCGACGCTCAGCAAACACGAAAAGAATTGTGGCCCTCAGCAGGCAACAAGCTCTTTAATTAGTGTGCGCTCTCGAAAGTAAATAAAAAAAAAAAGAAAGCTACTTAATCAGCTCTAATTACGAACAAACGCAAACAATAACGAAAAAGAAAAAAAAAAGATTGCTCGCTGATAATGGAGTCACTCGTTATTCTCGTAAATTGGTGAATCGCGCGGGAGCGAAATCGAGCGTGGCACGTACATACATATATACACACACGCATACATCGAGCAAAATATTAGCGACCGACTGGCTTCTCGGAATTGATCGTTATTACTCGGCCGAACGCTTATCGCACTTTCCCCAAATATTGCACCGTTTGCAAACGATATCGATTCACTCGTACGCACTGCCACACTTTTTATTATTTTTTTTTTCGTGTGTTTGTACGGATATGTGGGTCGCGAAAAAAAAGATGTATTATCAAAAGAAAAGTAACATGTTTGCACGCTTTAAGAAGGTCGCAAGCTCACAGCCTCCGGGCAATTAGCTCCATGCAGCGACGAATTGATATTTGCGTACATTCGAAAATGAGAATGTCGTGTGGATCCGTTGGAATTGGATCGCGGATGAAATTTTTTTCTCCCTTTTTTTTCACTCGCTTGAGTTTATCATTTTTACACCGTTCAAACTCGCAATCTCAGCCGTCGCTCTTCGAAAAAAGGCCACGTGTATTCTATAAAGACGCAGCTGCCGCCGCGAGCTTATGTTATGTCTCCCGAGTGAAGGAAAAATCGCAACAAAAAAATTCTACTCGCAGAAAATACATACATCAATTTGCACGTCAAGTATATGTAAACGTCGGAAGAGTAATATAAAGGATGCTGGTGTACGTAGCGTAGAATCGTGTTTTGAATACAGTCAGGGCTAACCATTAAAATTCTCGAGATAAACAGTAAGTTACTCAGCTCGAGCGGGATCTCGAAATCCCTCGTTATTACCGCGCGCGCGCGCTCTCGAGCTTAGTTTCGGCTTAGTTAACTCGCAGACGGGAGAGAGAGAGAGAGGGAGACGCTGTGCTTTAATCAGCCAAGCACAACGTCGCGAGAGATGAGTCTGTCTCGAGTAATTGCGCGACGATGCTCGAACGCCCTTTGTTTACCTACCTCGCAAATCGCAATCCGTAGATATTCGAATATAACGACGCGTTTGTAGGACAAAATGCTTGGATCCGATCCAATGGAATTACACGACGTTTTTTTTTTGTTTTGTTCGCTTTCACGAAGCTACTAGCTGCTAATGCCGTTACCGTTTGATTCGATTCCCAATCGCGTTCGCATTTTAATCGACCTACCACGCGCGCCAGGAGATGGCTATTGGCTGATGTTGATGCATTTTGGTCGAGTTATTTCGCGTTGCCTCGTATACGGCAGGTTAAGTAGATTTCCAATTTATTTCGGGGGCCAATTGCGAAATCGGATTTTACGCTGAAAGCGTTTGCCCATTAAAAAACGTATTCTCTCTGATGGTAACTCGAACTGTCTGTTTTTCTTTCGCGAATAATATTTTAAATCAAACTCAGCCAAAAGAGTGTTCGAGAGACGTCGCTTGGAAAAATATGCAACTCTTTGGACAGTTGAAAAAAAAAAGCGTGCGGTATCGTAGAAAAACATTTACACAAAAAAAAAGAGAGAGAAAAAAAAACAATAGAGGACGATCGAACGTTGGAAAACTAGCCGCATGAAGCAACGAATTGGTGCATTATCAGAACGGCCGGAGAGAGGTAGAGCAAAAGGGGGGTAGATGCCGCACGCGTAATCGGAGGATTCCAAAGCGAGTTAACCTACGAGCACAGTCGCGGCACTATACTGCGTCCGCGATAGCTTAAAGCGGGAGAAAGGGTCGCTGTGGATTTGCATTCGATTCGAGAGAGCGAATGATTAAGCGCTTCAAGTCTCTAATGCGGCCAACCATCTCTCTCCCACTCTCCTTTTTGCGGCTAAAGGGAGGAGGTGGAGCGTTGTTTGCATTTTCAACGCTGGGGAATGCTCGACGTTTTTCAAGCGACTTTCTCTCTCCACGGCAAAATGGAAATTCATTTTATTCCCTGGGCTACGCGAAGAATCCAATAAGCGCTCTCTCTCTCTTTCTATCTCTTCTTATCCGTTTCTCTCTCTGTCTCTCTCTTTCTCTTTCCATATGTAACGTGAATCACGTAGGATATTGGCCTGCAGTTCTCCATGACACCTTCTACTGATATATAGTACCTACGCAGAAAACTAAAGCTGCCTTTTTCTCGAAAGAGAGAAACTTGATTTACAAAAAAAAAAAACGGAAGACTTGGTTATATGCACAATCGCACGACAACGCGGTGTGCTATTAACGCTAGACGTCGAGGGTTCTCCGTCGCGGCGACGCGACGAGAGTAACGAGGACGTCCTTACGTCTCTTTTTTTTTTCTTTTCTTTTTGCCGCAGCAGTCAGCAAGATTACTACTTCAAGTAAATTGCGCTCTTCTTCTTTTTTTTTTCCAAAAGCAAAAGAGAAAAAAGAAAAGTTACAAGGGACGTTTGACTCTGCCGGAGTGTGCACACGGCTGAGCAAGTATAAAAGAGCAGTTACGTTATACCAGCCACTAATTTCATGTCGGCAGCTCGTGCGCGCTCTCGTTAGAACTCACGAGCCAAAGCGAACGATCGTAAACGTCGTCGTAAAATGTTCCACAGAGGTGGTATATTTCAATTTCAAATTTCTCTTGGTTTTCGAATAGATCGATGTAGAAAATAAAAGTTTCGTCACAAGTTCAATCGCGCAGCAAATTGCCAATCCCTGAGTTGAAAAAAAAAAACTTGTTATGTTTTCCTTCGCAAGTTCCTATACCGCTAAGTCGTTGATCGAGAAAACATCGCCTTATACACCCTCCCCCCCTGCCTCCCCCCGTTTTTGTTATAAATCCAGTGTGCCAAAGAGAAGCTCTCCTTAATCACCTATTGACAGAAGGGGGAGTACAAAACCTTTAGGCAAGGAAGTAGTAGTATAGCTCGCGTAAGCTTTTTCAATAGTCGATAAACCGATGAGCCGCTCGCCGCGTCGCTCGATGTATAACGTTCTTGCTATAAAGCCACATGTATCGGCTATATACGTTGCTCTCTCGCTGCACACATGACTTCTTACGAGCCAATTCATTTGGCTCCTCGCCAGAATGCATTAACATACCACTTCTACTGCTTGTGTCTGTGTATACTGCTAGACATTCAAAACTGCGAATAAAGAATTATTCACGCGACGACTTAGCATGCATGTAGTTTTTTTTTCTTCTCTTTCATTCGCTTTGTAAATAAATCGGTGAATTTTCTTCTTTTTTTTATCAAGAAAACATATATTCAGTCGTGTTCACGTATTCATTTTGCTTGGGAATACTGTGTGCTGGGCTACCTTTAAAATGTAACGGCCGCTGGACGAGATTCACTTTGAATAAAGCTTTTTGGCTCGTGCTACAGAAAAAAAAAGAACATCCGTACATTTGCGAACTCTACGTGTATTTAGGCAAATGTATACACGCACATTCGCTCGCTCGCTCGTTCGTCATTATTTACCGCCGGGCAAGTGTTTTCATCGTAAATATACGATTTTCAAAAAATCAATTTCTCATACGAGCGTGTGAAATAGAGTTTCAATTCGTTACACGAATATATCCAGCACAAGTTTTGGCGCTCGCGCGCGTATACTCGACGTTTTCCAGAATCCGCGAAAAAGTGTGGGATTTATCGTTCGCGATAACGTCGGAAAGCATAATTTTAGAAAAAAAAAAAAAATTTCCACTCGCACGCTGCGAGCAGAAAAATAGAGTAATAAATTGCAAGTAGAAATACCCGAGTTTGGTCAGACGCTTGTCATCTCTCTCATTCCGCGTGAAGTAAACAAACCACCGTCGCCATGAAAGAAGAAGTTTCATCCAATCGCAAACTCTGCGATATCTCATTAACAGATATAATCCTCCTCGTTCAATATAAAGCAAAACCCTTAGCGAATGATTTACGAGCGATTCGGATTGGATTCATGGCGCGAACGCCGAGCTCTTATACATTATTCATCCCGCAGCGACGAAGTTATAATATATATGTAAGTCAAAGCAAAGACGCGTCACCAATTATCGAGCGAAACAACATTTTTCAAAAGATAATTCCCTCGAGGATGATACAGAAAAGAGAAACGCACTCTACGCGTGCACACACATCTTGCGGATCGTCGCCAATTCTTACGCCGCTTTTGGATATGCGTCGCGCGTGCGCCCTATCAATTAAGCGAATTCCCTTGTGTGCGCGCCACCGCCGCCGCCGCCGCCGCCGCGTCTGCGAAGGAAGCGCACTTTTCTACGCGTGCACGTTTTATTAATCTCGACGGTGTAATCTAATGAACGTGGATACTTTCGTGCCGAGCAGCCACGCGGAGCCGCAAAAAATTCTTCTTCATTTTCTTACTTCGCCGAGCGAAGGAGATAATATTTTTGTATATTCGTAAAAGTATATTGGACAAGTCTATGTACGTTTTGCGTTCTCTTTTTTTTTCTTACTCGCGAGAAATGTGCTCGTAAAAAAAAAAAAGAAGAAAACGCTACTTTACTGCCACGAAAAACATAACAGTTTGATGCCTGCGCGCGAGCTTGCGCGATGAAAAACTTTTAGTGAAAGAGAGCATCTTATGCGGAAATTTTACGATATTTGTATATACTTCGTCGTCGTGTCGCATTACTTTACATTATAGTAATTACAGCTTCGACGAATACTCGCATGTGCGATATCTAAATAATACCGAGGTGGAATTTAATGGAGCGAAAGTTATATGAAAAGCATATTGAAAAAGAGTGCACAAACATTTTCCCTCGTATGGAAAATACGAGCAAGTGAATATAATACTATTGAGTAACCAATTCGGTCGATCAAATTTTTCCAATCAGCCGCGAGTGCAAAATTCACAAGATCACACTCGTGCTTGCGGTGCACTGGAAATTCAGTATAATTCAAGGCAAATAACCGGCCGGATGTTTGGCTCTGGTAGTCCGCGCTTGCTATTGAATAAATAAAAGCCTCGAAGTGGACGCATCAACATTTGCACAGCATCGAAATCAACATCGTTCAAATCGAAGCCGATTAATTTCGAAAAGCCGTGATACATACTACTTGTCGCGGTCAGCGCGTGATTATCAAAAAAAAATTTTTTTTTTCACGCGCGCAGGCGTCAACGACGTTAAAAATTGCGGCTGCCGTATAATTCGAAGAAAAGCCGCGACGAGAGCGGCGAAATGAGAGAGAGAGAGAAAAGCGGTGCGCGGAAAGTTAGTTTTCCCTCGTCATATCTCCATTTAATTTGAGGGTTAGCCGACGGGTAATAGGCTCTCGGGGAAAACGACTTTATCGCTCTCTCGCCCTCGCGCGCGTCGCTTCTCGCAATTTTCCCAAGACTGCCGCTGTTAACTTACTCAGCAAGTCACGTCGATAACATTTTATCTTATTACTCTTATTATTATTATTAGTTATGCTTTCGGACGATTTTTAGGCATAGACAAAGTTTTTCACGAAAAAATAAAAAGAAAGAAAGTTGTTTACATTAACGGAAAGTGAGTGTATATTGAAAACGGATAGGTGACATTCGAGCTATTCATCACCGTTATCATCAGTTTTACGTAGATATACGCGTGCAAATGCACTGGCTGTTGCTGCCGCCGTCGCTGCTACGTCGAGTAATGGACTGTAAAGCCTCCAGCGTAGAAACTTTTATGAGTGATACTCAAGCGCTCTGCGCGCGCGACAACATCCACAAAATTGCATCTTGCTCATTTCCACGGAAGGAGAAAAGGGAATGAAAATAAAACAACTTTTAGTCAGAGTAATGAAGCGCTCGCCGAGTGGATGTGTGTCTGTGTGTATATATATACCGCGAGAGGAATCGAAGAGAACGCGCGCGACGCAGTCGAGAATTGGAAGAAATTTAGGTCGGCTTTTTTATCCATCCTCTCTTGGGACAGACAGAGGTGGAACGCCGGTAGGTGAAAAAAAAAAAACTTTTGCCGCGAGCGTGGAAACCTTACAAAGCGCTTCCGCCGAGCGCCCTCCCTACGACCGCGGCTCGAGAGCGAGACGTTATTTTCAAGTTGCGCGATTAATTCTCGACGCAGTAAATTTTCGAGCGAGCGTGCGAATAAGTGCGACTGAGAGAGAGAAAACTTGCGTGAATGCACGAGTTTTTTAGCGGGACAATGGGACTTTTTAAACTCGCCTGATTTTGTGTTTTCTTTTTTTTCTTTATGTTTCTCTTTCTGCGTTCATTGGCGTTTTTCTTTGATTTTTTTTTTTGGGGGGTACGTTTAGCGTGATTTTGTCAAAAGACGTAAAGCTTATTCCAAATGACTTTGATTTATAAAATGTGAGCATCACTGACTAATTGGATTCCATCAATTTCTAATAGATTTTAAATAAACGTTAGCTTCATTTACATAAGAATGTACGTAATAATCTATTGAAATTAAAAAAGTTCTCTATCCCAAATCAAGTTCATTCGTAATCATGATTCATTACAAAACCACTAAACGCGGTTCAAATAACCGGAAAAGAAAAAAAAAGAAACGGCGCACCGAACGTTAACTTTGAACGCTCATCATAAACCGCGACATAACCCATCTCATCGTCAGAGAAAGAGCGAGAGGAAAAGAGACCATCATCACCGTTGCTGCTGCAGTATCTCTCTCTCTCTCTCTCTCTCTCTCTCTCTCTCTCTCTCTCTCTCTCTCTCTCTCTCTCTCTCTCTCTCTC
>JAWWMK010000040.1:8130134-8182703 GCA_035047105.1 Galeopsomyia nigrocyanea | reverse complement strand
AAAAATTTGTAACGACGTTACAAGTAACGTCGTTACGTAACGGTAACGTAACTCCAGAGTTGCCCACCACTGGCTGAAACACTCGTTGAAAAAAAAAACAATGAGCGAGATCTCGCGCAAAAGTCGAGCTGGAAAATCCGCGTGCATATATAGGTATAGTGTGGGTGGGGGAGACGTCGTCAACGACGCGGGCTTAAAAGTAAATCAAGCTCGAAGGCAGAGTAAAAAAGAAAGAAGCCGAGTGAGAGAGAGAGAGAGAAAGTTGGGAAGCGAGGATGCCAAGGATCGCGAGAGCGCACATACCGCAACTCGGCCGGCGCTTTTTTAGCTCGGGCTATACAAATGCGTGCACTAGCCTTCACCTACATTCCCAGTTCTCTCTCTGTGTGTGTGAGAGTCTGTGCAGCCAGATTAATTCACTTTTTATTGTCCTGTTGCAGTTACCGAGAAGGAAATTCGGCAATGGTAAGTTCGCAGCCTTGTGCTTGCTTTTTGCGCTATAGATCTATAGAACGACAAAAGAGCCTGCGACCAGAGGAGAGATATTATTATCATCCGCTGCTTCTTAATTATGCAGCAGCGAGGCCGACAAATCCAATGGAATTTATTTTTCAATAGCGTATAGCCTCTTCAACAATGCAAGCTCACAACTCTCTCGATTCTTTTTTAATGATTTTTTTTTCTATTTGCTCTCTCGATGAAAAGCTTGCTGCGCTGCAGAAAGCTCGCGGAATTTTACAAGCACTCGGCACCTTCTCTTTCTTCTTTTTTTTGTACTTTCTTTCTGCAAAACTTCATGGAAGTGCGATCAGCACGCAGCAGCAGCAGCAGCAGCAGCAAGCTGCTCGAAAGTTTTCAATTGAAAGAGAGCTCAGAGCTCGCGTCGGGGTCGGTGGTGGCAGATGCAATTTCAAATAAAAGCGCGCGTTTCTCCTTTGGTCCACGGCTGACGCAGCCGAGCTTTGATTTGGTTGATTTGTTCTTTTTTTTCGTTGCTGCGCAATTTCTCGTAGGCACAAGGGTTTCCTGAAAGACTGTCCCAACGGATTGCTCACCGAGCAGGTCAGTGACATTGTTTCAATAAAAAGCGTAATTAGCGTGGCGGTAGGCGAGCTTAAACGTTGACGATTGCCTTGGTCGCTGTGTTGTCGTTTGCTTGTTGCAGGGCTTCATCAAAATCTACAAGCAGTTCTTTCCGCACGGGGACCCTTCGAAATTCGCCTCGCTGGTCTTTCGGGTATTCGACGAGAATCACGTGAGTACACAGCATAGTTGTGGAAGAAGAATAGTCGGTCGAATAAGCTGAGAGAGCTGGCTATTGGTTGCAGGACGGCACGATAGAATTCGAGGAGTTCATTCGGGCGCTGTCGGTCACGTCTAGAGGCAATTTGGACGAGAAGCTACACTGTGAGTACTAAATCTATAAAGTGGTATCGCGGGCAGTTGTAGAGTTGACGCTGCAACTGTTGGCTGCTTTCAGGGGCGTTTCGGCTGTACGACGTGGACAATGACGGCTTCATCACCCGGGACGAGATGTACAACATCGTGGACGCGATCTACCAGATGGTGGTAAGTGAAATCGAAGCAAGTTGTTGTAATTGAACTTGAATAAGGAGGATGACGATGATGGGCTGGTAATGGTGGATCTTAGGGCCAGACGCCGCAGGCCGAGGACGAGAACACGCCGCAGAAGAGGGTGGACAAGATCTTCGACCAGATGGACAAGAACCACGACGACAAGCTGACGCTCGAGGAGTTTCGCGAGGGTAGCAAGGCCGACCCACGGATAGTGCAGGCACTGTCTCTCGGCGGGCCTCCTCCCTCTGCGGAGGGCTCATAACTCTCTCGCTCGTTAGCTTGCCGTTACGCTTTTTGCCCCCTTTCCCCATCCTTATACCACCACTTCACACCCCGCACACCCCTTTGTTTGCCTAGCTGGCCAATTTAATTATCCGCAATGCAGCATCCTAGCTCTGGCTCTCGCGCGGCCGCACACCACCTGCATTATTCACACTACTAGCTCTCGAGAGAGAGAGAGAGCTGGCATATTTCGAATGGCGAGCGACGTTACCGCCGCAAAGATCCCACTCAACCATTTCTCTTCTTATTTCGATCCTCGGAAGCAGCGCCATCCGGGCTAATGAACAATTGACCGCGCGGAAGCTATTTTTCTTTAAAGTTTGCTCGGAAAAGCTCGCGGGCACATTATAAGTATCTTTTGTCGTCGTGGTGGATCGATATATCGAGCACTATAAGCTTTGAGCGCGCGAAAAAAAAATATAGCAGCGACTCCAGAGGGAGAACGGAGCCAAGCAAGATTGTCGAATTATATGCCAAAGTTTTCTCATCTTCGCTAATCCCTCGGCACACCCGCAGCAGCAGCAGCAGCTCTTCGCCAATCTGCTTCTATGTGTATTCATTATCCGCCGTGCTGCAGCGCCCAAAAAACTTTCGGCTAACTCTGCTCGTGCTTCTTCGCCTTTCCACTTTTTTTTTTCCACGCAACACTCCAACCTCTCTCCTCGCCGCTTGATTTACGCTCCCATTTCTCCTCCTCCCCTTTTCAACCCACGCTTTTCATTCGCTTCCTCTCCGTTTGTTTTTTTTCTTCTTTTTTTTCCACTCACTCTCTAAAGCACAATAAGCGTCGCAGAGATCTACGCACATACATATAGATATATGTATATTATGCGCTCGCAACGACAATTAAGTCGCCTATATCTCGGTGGAAGAAGCCTCCGTCGGTTTTTCCATGCCACTTGTCGCAATAATGGATATTCACGCTCGGCCTTGGCAATCGTATAATGGAAGCAGTTTTTCCCTCCGAGCAAAAAGAGAAAAAAAAAGAGAGAAAAGGAGAAAGAAAAGAGAGAGGGAGAGGGAAAGAGCGCGCGCGAGAAATGATGTGTACAAATACGCATAAGCGGATGTATATATATGCTGAAGAAGCGATATATACACTCGGCGAGAGAATGGAGTTTCCGTCCGTGGCGCGGGCGAGTCGAGCTGATGTGCCGACTCGTTGCTCGATCCCCTTTAAATCTATAGCCTCTCTCTCTCTCTCTTTCTCTCTCTCTCACTCGCAAGTAAGCAAACATTAAGAGCCACTTTGTTTCCTTGCCTGCCTGCTTACTTGCTTGACCTGAGAGAAGAAGCAGCGTCGTCGTCGTCGTCGATCTCGCGCGAGTCCCGTGGGACATTTTAACAGAGCTGTTCTCAGCTCGTCGAGCTATAGCGGATCTCGTTACATATGTTTGATCGCGCCTGTAGCATCTTTTCGCGCGAATTTACCTCGAGTATACGAAAAACGCTTTTACCGCCATATATTATACTAAAGCCGCCAAAAGCAGCTCGCGTCGCATTATCCGCTTCGATCGGCTTGTCAGATATATAAGTATCGTGCATATATGTGACGAAATCCAGAAAACAATACCTATTTTCTGAGGACCAGAATTGAAAAATTTTTTTTTCGCCGCTAGGGCTTCCGGATCTGTTTTTTCTTCTTATTTAAGATATATAGTGACAGACAATGCTCGTGAACATTAAAAATGTCCGCAGGAACTGCTTTTTTCAGCATTTTTTTCAATATTAATAAAAAATTAAAAATGTAATTATTTTGCAATTTTTGTGATAACTTGTCACCGGTTAATTATTTTTGAACGAAACTTTTTTCTACGTATAAAAGTCTTCATTTTTGCTATCATTTTGAGTGGTCAAAAATGTTTTTAGCGGTCTTAGAAGCCGAGAAATCAGTATTTGAAGAAATTCCGTTTTTTCTCCTATTTTCTGTGAGAAAAGCCAATTTGACTATAATGGGAAAATGCCAAAAAAGTAGTTCCTGCAGACTTTTCTAATGTTCACGAGCATTTTTCGTCACTATGTACCTATAAATAAGAAGAGAAAATAGGTCCGGAAGCCTTAGCGGCAAAAAAAATTTTTTTAATTCCGATCCTCAGAAAATAGGTAACTATTGTTTTCTGAATTTCGTCATATAAGCATATGCAGCGCGGCTACGACATTTTAGACTCGACGCGCGCGCATTATACTTGTCCCACGTACAGGCGATATATAGACGCTGAGCAAATAAAACTTGTTGCGCGAGCAATTGTTGTTCGCTGAGAAAACAAAAAACAAAAAACAAAATCAAGTGAAGCAGAGTAGTCGTTATATTGAATATAAATATATTTATTGTTACATCGCGATATAAAATACATCAGTTGAAGATGCGAGCAGATTAATATTATATACCTATATAGTTGGGTGTTATTACGCGCGCGCGCAGGCAATCCGTTTGCTCGTTCTGTTATCGTCGAGTCAAGATGATTATTTTTCATAAAAAGCACAATCAATCAATATATACATACATATATGATAGAACCTCTTGTATATTGATAATACAGATGCTAGAATGACGAGCTTTTATCCAGCCTACGTACTATAATAAAGACGTGCGTCATGCGTTGTCTATTGTCAATTTTCAAGTTTTTTCATATACGCGACGACTTCTCTCTTTCTTCTATTATATCTCTCACGTACTGATATCTCAATAAGATAAGCCAGCTATATATCTATCTTGTAATATGGCTTGCGAGTCTAGCAATAAAACTTTCGCACTATCTTTGTCGCTAAAATCCATATAAAAAGAATAAAAAAACAGAAAAAAAACATTCGACGCAACTCTATACCGATAATCTTCATATTGCACTCTTTCATATATACTTGCACCGTCTAAAATTCAAGTGATACTACGTTATATCGGGAATTACATCTCGGTTCCCAAAGCTCTCTCACTCTTCACTTTTCTATCCAATTTTTAAACATGCAAAATTACATATTTTTTTTCTCATTCTGACGTATCGCTCGACGAAAGTACGGCTACAAGCGCTACAATGACATTACATATAATGTACATCTTATTACTCTCTAGCACATAAACTATGTATAAACGAGATATCTTGAAAGATTTTTACAATTTTCAACGAGACGTATCTTATAAAGTTAATAATATCGTACATACCTATATACCTAAAACATGAGAATCAGTTCCTATACAACATTACAAAGTCCTTTTTCTATTTTAATCATTGATCAATTTTCATCCGATAGATATAGCTCGTTACTGAAATCTCTATCATTGGATGCTTTATCTATTATACATCACGATAATTCACGTTAATTGCTAATTTTTACCTAAACTAAACTCTACAGTATGAACAATAGGTTCAACAAACGACACCTATTTGAGTACTACTGCGTAGACAAGTGCATTTTCAAAGCTTTCAAATTTCTCTGCTCTGCATCGCAAATATAAGTCCAGTGCATTTCTAAAAAGCAACTTAGCAATATTACTATAGACAAATAAATATTCTTGTTATTCAAGAGTAGTTATAATAAGCGAATCAATTGCAAGCAATCACGCACCAAACATTCTTGTTAGACAGCGTTATTAATCCTTAACTCTACATATATAATACTCATTATATATATATATATGCACAGTGTGCGAAATGATCGCGGCTTGGAAGCTAAAAAACTTGACAAATCTCTCAAATATATCCGACAATTCAGTATAGCGTAACTTTACCGAGCCGTTTATAGTGCGTATAGCCTACTCGCAAGCTGCAATTTCAGACAATTTCTGCGTCCTTGGCGTCTATCAATCTAAATCTATCGACATATGCTGACTAAAAAAAAATCTAATTAAACATATTCACTATCTAATACTGAAATTACATAGATATACCTATATACGTATTAATCTTCACGGTCACTATATTTTACAAACTTTCTGTGATAATTATTAACAATCAATAAATAATGGCGTGTTAAGTATTTGGAAAGCGAAATGAATTGTTATTTAATGATATGCCAACGGTACACGCCTTTTTGCAAAACTATCAAATGTGCTGCTGCTGATTGAACCAGCGCCTATACGCTCGATCGTTTTATTTTTGCAAAATTCAATCAAACTTTTTTTATTTCTATATACTAATTATACGGCACGAAAAATGTTGATTGCCTTGTCAAACGGCGATGAGGATTTTTTTTTCTCTGAAACTTTGCAAACTTGATTGACTCATTACGGAACCATTCGATAAAAAAATAACAACACGGAAATTGACTATTCTCGGCAAAATAACGTGCGTTTCTCCTGCGTCACGTTCTTGCGTGTGCATTTGAACGCTCTATACAACCTCCAGACTCGAGTAACGCGAGTCATTGGAGCACGCCACATGTTATACTTTAACGTTTGAAGCAGAGTGAAAAGAAAATAATAATAATTATAATAAAAAGCTGATTGATCGAGTGCAAATGGAGGCGCGAAAAATTTTGGTGAAATAAAAAAGCTGTGTCTTGCTAAGAGATAATCGTTCTAGTTTATTACGCTGGTTTGTTACGTGTTGCGCCTTGTACAATTGTCAGGATTATGACGATGAAAAAATATATGAAAAAAAAAATAACAGTATATCTTTGAATGTTGCTCGTTTTCACGAAATTATTACGCGCATTGTTATTTTATATGGTTCCATACATTTTTTCTAAGCAATATCGTATTACGGTATGGAGACATTAATAAAATAATTTTAAGCCAATTACAATTCTCACGTCTCAGACTTTATTTACCTATCGCAATCCAAATCCTCTGTCTACGAGATTTTCAGCCAAAAATGCTAGACACCCAACGATCCGTCGTCTTACTCTTATTTTAAGAGCCTATGTTAAATCGACACGCATGCGCGCGGATCGTTGGTCGTCTAGCATCTCTTTTTTTCAACTGGAAATAAAATCTTATTACATCACTTTGATATGATGCTCTCGACTATTGTATTAAATAGAATGACACGTGGGTTTTATTGTCATAGTTTGTTAAAATTAGTGGGTAGACACATGCAATTGCAATGATTTGTAGAGGGGATAATTTGCTATGATTAATTCTAAGTATCCTATAAGTCTGTGCTAGTTTTCCTAGCGTCATTCTCTGTTTAATCTTGCGCACTCCAAATCATTCGTCGCAGAACAGTAGCAGGCTAACTTTTATCAAAAGCAACAATGGTGTCCGAAAATGGCGATGATAGAGTGAGTTGACGAAAATCTTCAAACTATTAGCCTTATTATCACTTTGGAATTTAATTTATATTTTTCATATTTTTTTTTAATTTTCGCAACAGCCAAAAACTTTTTATATTGAAAACAATATAATCAAAGGAGTCAAAACGAAATTTGATTCGACAGTAAATAGCGTTGGACCATTGATTATGAAAGTTTGTAATGATAAACCAAATCTTGTGGCGCAAGTACTTTATTATTTTTCTTAATTTTCAATTCAATACTTGAGTGTTATGAGTTCATTATTTTTTGTTTCGACTTCATTGCAAGATCGAGGCTGAAACTGGAAGGCAAACTACTTACCAAGAAATGAAAGTAAATAGTATTCGGTGTGCCTTGTGGCTGCAGAAACAAAATATAGGAAGCGGCGATGTAGTTTCTATTTGCACGCACAACCACTTGGATTCTTATATTCCTTGCATCGCAACATTTTTCATCGGCGCAATTTACAATCCTTGGCATCACGAAGTTCCTTTGAGTAAAGTCAAACAACCCAATCGTATCAAATTTAAGAAAATGTGCCCTCTAAAAACTGTCATCGATAATATTTTCGATTTTAGAAACAGCTCGACACTTGATGAGTTTAACCAGACCAAAAATTATTTTTGCGTGTGAAAGTGCTGTAAACGTGTTGAAGGAGGCTGCTCAGTTGGAGAAGGTTGAGACGAGGATCGTTGTTTTCGAAAAACACCTCGAATTAGAAACTTTAAAGGATATAATGATGCTGCAAACCAACGAAGAAGTTCGAACGTTTAAGTTGGCAGAAATCGAAGATCCAGCTGGAATCGCAATGATACTGTTTTCGTCGGGCACAACTGGCTTACCGAAAGGCGTTGCGCATTCTCATAGATCTCTTCGCAGAAATACTAGTACATTTGGTTCCATGGAAAATTCAAAAACTCTTTGGTACTCGTCTCTATATTGGATCAGCGGGACATTTTGCCTCCTACGCTCGATACTATGCGCTGCAACTAGGATTCTCCATGCTAATTTTAATGCTGTAGAAACTTGCAAAGTTGTTGAAAAATACAAGGTAATCAACGGTTGGTTAAGCCTTCAAAGTTGTATCTATTATTGAAAATTTTGATTGACGTTGGATCATTTCGTTCAGGTTGATTGGTTCTTTGTCACACCAGTCATGATGATAGAGTTTTGCAAATCGAAATCCCTCAAGAAATATAAGCTAGAGTCTTTGAAAATTGTCCTCACTGGTGGTTCAAGAATAAGCAGGGAAATATTGAAAGAATTTAAAGAAAGCCTACCCAACTGCGCCGTTGCTCAAGCTTTTGGTAATATTTTTCAATTTCAACTGAATAAAAACTATCCATCTTATTTAAAGTCTACTGTATCACGCGTCACAGGTATGACTGAACTGGGAGGAGTTGCCGCGGCTCAAGCAAAGGGCTGCACGAAAATTGAATCTGTGGGATTCGTCATTCCAAACGTGCAACTCAAAATTATCGATGAAAATTCAAACAAAGTGCTGGGACCAAATGAAATTGGAGAAATGTGTCTGAAATCGGACGATAAAATGGTGTGTTACTACCGGAACCCTGCAGCAACCAAAGCAACAATTGACGAGGATGGTAATAGCGTGAATTGCAAGATTCGATCTTGCCGTCTCATTACGAGCAAGTACGCACCTGACAAACAATCGTTTTTTTTTTTTTTTTTTTTTTTTTTTTTGCAGGCTGGCTACACACAGGTGATAGAGCGTATTACGCTGAGAACGGCGAGGTATTCGTTGTGGACAGAATAAAGGAAGTCATGAAATACCGCGGACACCATGTTTCGGCCATAGAAATCGAAGAAGTTCTGTTGCGTCATCCTGATGTTGTAGAAGCGGCCGTGGTACCAGTCCCTCATGAAATCGATATCGAACGTCCAATGGCCTTTGTCAAAAAGACACCTACGTCAAAGGTCTTATATATATTTTTTTATCTATCGAGAGTGTAACAAAGGAGAAAGGAGCTTTCTTATAATTCATAATTGTGCTTTCGAAACTAGGTGACCGAGGAAGAACTTGTCGAGCTGAGTTGCGAGCTCGGCGAGTATAAAAAACTTTGGGGAGGTGTAAAATTCATCGAGGAAATACCACATACTGCATCGGGCAAAGTGTGTCGAAAAGAACTCAAAGAATTGGCAAAACTCTGCAGTCAATAAAGTTTATATGCGCTCTGCGAACTGCAAATCCTTCTCGTGAAATTGTCGATTAATTTTGGAAACTTTTAATGTGATGGAAATCGTAGTTAGAAATAAAAGTCAATAATTGTAAAATTCCAACGTTTGTATTTAGAGAGAAAAAGAGAGAGAGAGAGAGGGAATTTTTGTACACAAGATGATGTGAATGCGCGGAAAAAGGTGATTATTGACCGCGAGCTTGCAACTATAATCAAGCTGCCTGAGGCTTGGGGTAGCCAAATTTGGTAGCTTCCTTGAACATGGCCACGAGGGAGTCCATAACTTCCTGGCCGTTGGGAATAATTTGATCAGCGGGAAGGACGAAGCCATGCCTGCCGGTGTCCCTCAACTCATAAGTGAAAGAAACTGGCACTTTCAGCGTCGCTTTTGCCCAGTCCATCGAGCTTCCACTAGCCACGTCTGCAATAGCAATGAGTTCATCGTGATTAATTGGTCTCGCATTTATCGCAAGTCACGTATAAGTGGATTACTCACAGATGGTCTCGGCGATGTTTCCGTGGGTGTATTTGGTTCCGTACCTCTGGGAGAGGGCAGTGATGGCTTTCAGGCCCATGGCATACTAAAAATATATCCATGATTTTAGCATTAGACTTGCGACTGCGCGTGAAATAAAAACAAAACAAAATCTCACGGATTCGTCGTAGTTGTCGAGATGCTGCTTGGTGTGTCCGTAGGGGAAGAGGAGGAGCTGAGAGTAGCTGTGGAACGAGATGTAGGCGAACAGCCCTTCAATGGTCTTCATGTACTCGGACATGCTTTTGGTCTCGATCTCGGAGAAGGCCGCCTTGCCGGCGTAAGTTTCGGAGCAAGGATTGTTGCTCGCGCCGCCGCCTGTACAATTATCCTCGACAATGAGTTGATTGACAATGACAAACAAAAGAGACGGATATTAATTGCAACATACTCATCCACTTGTAGCCCCAGTTGCGGTTGGCGTCAGCTCCCTTGCAGAAGAGGCCGCTCTTCGACAGAGTTTTGCGCCACAAGCGGTTCTGCGAGTGAAAAAAAAACCAGTTAGTCGGATGAGTAGGATGAAAAAAAAGAAAGGTTGGTTGACGCACGGTCGTGTGGGTGAAGACGTATCCGTCGGGGTTGAAGCTGGGGAACATGTACCAGTCGTGGGCCTCGGCGAGCTCGCGGATGTTGGGGTCGTCGCTGGTGAGGAACTCGTTGAGGAGGTAGGTGACGGTGGCGGGCGATATCCACTCGCGAGCGTGAATGCCGCCCTCGACGAGCACCGCGGACTTGTTGGCCGGGCCGAAGCTCAGCTTGACGCCCTTGATCTGGCGGCCCTGGTAGGTCTTGCCGCCGACGACCACCTGCAGCTTGTCGGGCTGCTGAGCTGCCAGCGCGTCCAGCCACTCGTAGATCTCGTCGAGGGTGTGGTAGCGGTTCCAGCCGAAGCCCGCCTCGCGAGTTAGCGGGTTCTCCTCGTCGATCAGTCGCTGCACGTTCGACACGTACGTCTCGTATTTCAGCTCCAAGTCGTCCATCAGCTCGGCAAAGTCGCTCAGCTGGCCTGGGGCCACCATCACGTCCGCCGGCTGGAATACCTCGTTTGGCCCGCTCCAGAACGAGTACTGCAAGCACCATTCAACCGCGTGTTCGCTCATTACATGCAGCTTATTCAAATATCATCTTTATGTTGCATGTTGTTTCATTCTTGTCGACGAACAAAGTACGATTCGGTAATTGCATACTCCGCGCGCAATCCCACTCAAATCTTCCGTACACAGATAAAAGTATTTCCTAGACGCGTACGTATGCCGCACGTGTGCATCATAAAAAAAAGGCCGTGGAATGTGGAACGCTAAGATTGGATTTCCACGGAAAATGCCTTTCGCTAGAGTTCGCGAGCCGAGAGATAGAGAGTTATGATAAAGGAATCCGAGGCCACTTTTTTTTTCTTTATCCAACAAGCTGCTTGGACTACTTCCGGTCGTTACTTCAGCATCGACCACACCGAACGCTTGTGTATACTGTATTATAGTGCTGTACAAGAAAAGCTGTACATTACGGGTATATCAGAGTCAATTATACACACGAGTTTTACGACGCTTTGTAATCTTTCAGCTGGGACGGCTAATTGAAACCAGTTTACGTGTACTTACGCCCTCGTTTTCATCTTCCAGCTGCTTTAGGACTTCCAGTTGCTCGACCGACGAAGGTATCACTCGGAATACCCTGTAATTCTCGAAGGAAGCTTTTTCGGCCACGGCAAGGGCCACGAGGCCGACGAACACCAATTTACCCAACATTTTATCTCTGGAATAATTCATTTTTTTTTATTTACACACGTTTACAAGTGCATTTTTCGAGACTTTCTATTTTATCAATTACGATACAGCGAAGCATAAATAAATACAAATATCAATAGTAAATTTTTGGATAGCTTTTGATGAAAAAAAAAATTTTTGATAAAAAAGCGCTCGTAGAAAATTATTCAGTTTCGAAATAAATCGAAAAGCAAAAAAAGTGAAAATGTTTGCAAATATAAAAAGCTAGTTACCCTTTGTCAAGCCGGCAGGAGATGAAGTTGTGAGCGGCGTTATCTTGTGCCGCTGGTATTTATTTAAGTTATCCCCACTATACGTGCCTTTAGAATATATTGACGATCGCGTATACGCTCGTTCGTCGCGTATTTTAACGAAATCCAATCGACGTTGATTTTCACGCACTTCACCTTGTTATCAAACAAATTCATCTTTTTTATCAAGATCAACGCTCTCTGGCAATCAATGCGCGATAGGCATTTCGTGGAATCGAGAACTCACCTGTCAATCAATGACATACGACTTTCATACGTGCTTATGTATGTTGATAAATATCATTGATCATTTAGAGAATTATATTACGCTCGTGATATCACAATTACGCGTTGAAAGGTGAAAGAAAAAAAAAACTTTTCTTTTTCAGGTTGATTATCGGAGCCCAACTACAACGAAATAGAATATAATCGTTTTAGAAGGGACGTCTGGTTTTTTTTTTTTTTTTTTTTTTTGGGCAGAGTTGCTCGATATGTAAATAAGGAGCGATAATTCCGTGGCAATGAATGACAATCGCATCTGTCCTGTTGAAATTCAAAGCAGGTACACTCGGCAGTCGGTCTATTTACAGTGAAAATTGGTTCATTTTCTCGTACTCGCGTCACGAATCGATAGTTAGATTGTACTATCATTAGCTCGGCTATTGCTTCGACTATATTGGTTCCTTATATTGCTCAACATTTTATCAACGTTTTATTTCTCTCTTCGGAAATTTATTTTCAATTTATCGCGCTATACAAACTAAGACATATTGTTTTTGACTCGCACCTATAACATTATATATTTTGCATCCAAAAAAAGATGACATTTTTTTTGTCACTATTGCGGTCTTTGGAAAAATCCAAATTGTTTTCAATTTATAATATTGTTTTGTCAGGTGCCCTTGTACTATAACTTGATAAGTTATTTCGTGTGCCAATTGCAATTAGATGCTGGTAGCTTGTCCATGACTTTGCCTTGGAGTTCTTGATTTTTTTATACCTGGAATTAATGCATGGAGACACATTCTCGACACATTAGTTGCAAGCATAAAAAACTCAATAACAAATATTCTCTTTATTGAAAAAAAATCAGACAAAAATTTTGCAGTTATACAATATTGTAAGAATAGAAAAACCTTCAAGAAATACAACGAAAGCTTTGTTTTTTTTTTAATATTTACGATTCTGCGTGCATAAAATGCATGCGAGATAAAGAAAGCATAATATTTATTAATTTATTTGACTGATCGAACAAAATCTGTTTATATAAATAATCATCATATAGATAAGGAAAGCAATTGAAACGCAATTATTATGCAGACAGCTGTAAGTGCGATACGATCCGTTTTTTTTATTTATTTTTCATTACATTACTTTTCATACATTATTTATTCCATATACAGTTGCATTTCAGTAATGTTTGATTAATAATGATAATAAAAAGTTAATGTCAACAAACTTTTTCAAAATTCTAAAATATTATTCTTTAAAAAATTAAATTTTTCAATATTTTTATCAAATCCGTATAACAGCCGACATGAATGGCGTGAATAATTATACGATTAGTCATTAGTGTCAAACATCATGAAATTATGTTAATAATTCCGACATAGGGCGACCTCTGCTGGTACTTTTGACAAGTCTGTTACGCGTAGGCGTAGGCGGATAACGTAACCGTATATAATACCTACAATGTGTGTGTGCAATACACTACAGTTGGTGCGTGCGTGTAAGCAGGCACACATGTGCACGGTAAACACGCATAAGACTGCTATCTCCATAAACAGAAACGAGACTGTTCCGAATGGTCGTCGACATGAAGTAATAAGGTACCCCATGAAAGCTGATCGTTTCTCCGAGACTACAACATCGCGAATCAGATTATCCATTCACAGCGTTTGATTGTACACTTTTTGGCTAGTTGCTGTTGAGTGTTGACAGCCAGACGGCCAAAAACAGAACAAATTTTGGGAGTGGCAGTGAAGCAAGTGATCTTAAAATAGAATAAATGTAAACAATCAGAAACAATTGTGTTCTGAAGAAAATTAAAGTGTCTTTCGGACGAATTACTCGAGTTTTTTCAAGTACTGTCGGATGTAATTGAAGGGAATATAATTGGATAAAGATTATAGATTTGACAAAACATGGTTTATTTTGGTATATGACGTACCAAGCTGGTATTCTCCATTATAGACTCTCTCCTTCCCATAACGCTTATTTATAGCATCGCGCGGCTGCAGCAAGAATACAGTTTCAGTGAATATTTGAGCTGCAGTATTTTTAATTGTAAATAAAATATTTTTACACTAAAAAAAACATGGAGGATATTTTTCAATGGTGCCGCGAAAACAATGCGATGCAAGTTCGTGTTTGGCTGGATGATACGGAAAATGACATGAACCAAGGGTAAGCATAAAATTACCAAGTGGAACATTTCAAAATGATTGGAGATCATTTCCATTTTTATTTAATTTTTTTCATTTTTTCTATTTTACAGAGATGATCATGGATTCAGTCCTCTGCATTGGTGTTGTAAAGAGGGCCATACAAAACTGGCAGAACTACTTGTTAGCAGAGGAGCTCGAATCAATGCTACCAATAGGGGAGATGATACACCCTTACATTTAGCTGCTGCTCATGGCCACAAAGATATTGTCCAATTGGTATGAAACATACAACATTCCATCTCTTAACCACACAATATTTATCTTGTATCAACTAAACTTTCTCATTTCTAGTTGCTGCGAAACAGAGCAGATGTAAATGTGACCAACGAGCATGGTAATACTGCTCTTCATTATGCTTGTTTTTGGGGAGATCAAGTAGTTGCAGAAGAACTGGTAGCTGCTGGTGCTTTAATATCAATTGCAAATAAAGATGGTGACACCCCGCTAGATAAAGCCAGAGGTTCTTTGGCTAAGCGATTACATGGTTTGTAAAAAAATAAACAAAGGTGTGGCATTGTTCTTGATACCAATGTATAATTTCAATAATAAATTTCAGACATGGCTGTAGAATTTGGGCAAGATCTTAAAAAGATTCAGTTTAAGGATCAAAGCTGGCTTGGTCTTAAAACGAGAAGTCGTAAGTTGAAATGCTATAATTAATATTGAAACAGCTGTTGAAATAATTAAGCAGATACATTAACCAAGCTTTCGTTTTATTATGCAGGTGATGCTACATTGTCAAGGCACAAGGGAATAAACATGGCAGATCTATCTCTACACACTCAATTAGCCGTTTCTCCCAGTGGTGAAACTTGGAGAGGTAGATGGCAAAACAACGATATTGTTGCCAAAATTCTACATGTACGCGAATGCAGCGCAAGAATCTCAAGGGATTTCAATGAAGAATTTCCAAAACTTCGAATATTTTCTCATCCAAATGTACTTCCAGTTTTGGGTTGTGTCAATCAACCTCCTAGGCTTGCTACTGTTTCACAGTACATGGCAAGAGGCAGCCTGCACCGCTTGTTGCACGGTGGCACAGGAGTTGTTGTTGACACAGCGCGAGCTTTGCGTTTAGCTCTAGATGTTGCGAGAGCTATGGCATTTTTGCATGGACTCGAGAGACAGAATAGGTGTCGATTCCACTTGAATAGCAAACACGTTATGGTAGGTGGAGGAAGTGATGCAGCTACATCGATGACGTTTGCAAAGCTAAGCTTTTAAAATCATTCTTTATCGTATTTCTTAGATTGACGAAGATCTGACAGCACGAGTTAATATGGCTGACTCGAAATTCTCTTTCCAAGAGGTCGGTCGCATATACGAGCCAGCTTGGATGTCACCAGAAGCTCTCAGTAAAAAGCCATCGGAAATCAATCTGGAGGCCAGTGATATGTGGAGCTTTGCCGTTTTATTGTGGGAGCTTGCTACCAGGGAAGTACCATTTGCTGATTTATCTCCAATGGAATGCGGAATGAAGGTAATGAGAAATAATTTTGCAAGTTTTTTTTTTGGAGATATGTTGTCAATATGCTTTAAAAACATATAATTCGCTAGATCGCCTTGGAGGATCTGCGCGTCAGTATTCCGCCAGGAATTTCCCCGCACTTGGCAAAGCTCATTCGCATCTGCATGAATGAGGATCCAGGGAAACGACCCTCATTTGGCATGGTTGTACCGATTCTTGATAAAATGAAACGTTAAACTTTTTTTTTCAAGAGTCAACGCGATGTGTTCAGCAATTGTTTCATCAAAAATTCGAGGAAAACGAGCTTTTTCAATGCAACCGTATGGTAATGGCGTTCAATATGAAACATCCTCGAAATATTTTTATAAAACTTTATAAAAATGTTAGAGTTTCAAAAAGTGCCTATAATCACTGATAGTAAATTTTATGTAGTTTTTAAATATCAAACGTACATATATCAAACGTAATAATCGAATTTATTAATGACTGGAATGAATTATCACAACTAAAATGATCTTAGAGTTATATATACACGTTTATATAGAAATGTTATAGTTTTATTTCTTATTTGTATAATATGCACGCAAGCTGTAACAACAGAAAGTATTTTATAATAAATATTTATTTATAGTATTCTTAATCTTTTATATATGTGTATACGTGTATAATTAACTGTAATTTTCCATGTTTTTTTATTTCCTTGAGCAATCTGCGTTTATCGTAAATAAATATCGATATAACGATAGCGATAACTGTCGAAATAGAATATATGATAGCGCATATAGCCCAGTCAAATATAGTGATAAGGCGGCGCTAAAAGAGTCAGGACTGAGCAAATTGGGATTCTCCATCAAAAATATGGAAAGGCCTATTATTTCGATTAGCGATGGCAAGGTCCAAGGGATTACTCGCGAAAGCGTTTTGGGAAAAAAGTACTTGGCTTTCACTGGCATACCGTACGCGCAACCACCACTCGGTCATCTGCGATTCAAGGTAACAAATGTTCGACAATTGCAAACGATTTGATATAGCTGTTTCGGCGTATATTATAAACTTAGGAGCCACAAAGTCCGGCGAAATGGTCGGGAATACTGGATGCATCGAAACGCACGGAAGATATGGCTACGCAATACCAGACCGATGGACCAAAACCTTGGAAGGTAATCGGGGACGAAGACTGCCTCTATTTAAACGTTTACACAAATGCAATTGCTCAGAAAAGGCCTGTAATGTTTTACATCCACGGCGGAGGCTTTGTTGAGGGCTCGGGAAATCGTTGGGTTTACGGAGAAGATTATTTTGTTACTCAGGACTTGGTGCTTGTTTGTGTAAACTACAGATTGGGGCCTTTAGGTAAAGTTCGGATAGTTTTTTTTGTTTTGTTTTTTTTTTTTTTTTGAGCTGTCGGTAATAAAACAAAGTCATTCTATTATTTGGCCCCCGTGCACTTTTTTGGCTACAGGTTTTCTGAACCTCGGGCACGAAATAGCCCCTGGCAATCAAGGCTTGCGAGACATTCTACTTGCAATGAAGTGGGTTCAACGAAATATCGAAGCGTTCGGTGGAGATCCCGATAACGTTACTATTTTCGGTAACAGCTCTGGCTCCATGACAAGCCATTTATTCACTTTGTTACCTGCGGCAAAAGGTTTGTATTGCGCGCGTCATGCATACGCTGCCATTTTCATTTAATCACGCGACTACTGTTCAATGAGAATATTATTATTGTTTGCGGAAAATCAAGGACTTTTCCACAAAGCTATTTTACAAAGCGGCACAGCTTTTATGCCCAGAAATTTATTGAAAGAAAACAAAAGACCATTCTTGAATGGTTTCAAAATTGCCACGCTTCTTGGATGCGATTCTGATGATCCCATTGAAGTTGTCGAATTCCTTCGTACTGTACCAGCGAAAAAGCTTGTTTCCGTTGAACATCATTTGTCAACTAAATGGGTATGATAAAATAATAATTAATATTTCACGTTTTTATTCATAATATTTTTAATTCTTTCGAATTTTATATGTAGGAATACAGTATATTGGGCCAATTCAACTATGGGCCCGTAATCGATGGAACGTTTTGCAAGAATCCACTCATCCCAGTTCCACTAGGGCAACTATTGCAGAATGATGCAAATATACCGATAATAATAGGAAACACTGTCAATGAATCACTTCTTTCGTTTGCTGGTACGTAAAAATAAAGTTTTAGCTATACGCAATTAAACTACTTAACTGTATATTATAATATATCTAGGGTTATTTGAAGATGAAGAGCATTTTTCATTTTATGATGATCATATAGACGACATCATAAAAAATTCGTTAATGCTGGAAAATTGTAGTGATACTGAAAAAATAGTGCGACGTATGAAAGAATTTTATTTGAAAAATCAACCGATAACCCCGGGCAATGTTTGGAATTTGATTAATTTGCTTACCCATCTGCAAATAAATTTAGATCGAAAAGTAATCGATTTAAGAAATGGACACGCTAAAGCTCCGACCTACGTGTACCGTTTTTCGTATTGTGGAAACGAGCCCACAGTTTATTCCTACGACCAAGGGCCGCAACCTGTTAAAGGTTTGATTGCGTAAATATTTCTTACCCCATCATTAAAAAATTTGCGCGCTCGTATTTATTTTGCAGGAGTTGCACACGCCGATGAATTATCATACATGTTTCACATAAGTTACATGAAAAAGGATGGAACTTTTCCGATATGCCCCAAAGAAGGATCTGCAGATAGGCTGACGCTTGAAAGATTTATAAGAATGTGGTTCAATTTCGCCGCTACTGGGTAAGCTTTCAATTTTTCCATTTTCATATATTTGATTATTGGTTTATTAAAAGAATTATTGTTTACCATGATGTATTATTTCCAGAAATCCCACTCCTAAAATTGACAATCACTACATTACGACCATATGGAAACCGTCGATCAAAGAGCATTTGTATTATCTCGATATTGGAGAAGATCTTGCTTTGAAAGACGACAAAGATTCGAAAGACTGGATGATTTATGAAACATTTCGTAAAAATTGTTTAGGATTAAGCTTGTAATTGCAATGAAATAAATTTTTACTATTAATTATACCAAAAATACTTTTGTACAAAAACACGGAGTGGTAATTGTATATAAATTAACATAAAAAATTTAAATGCATTAGTTATCTTTATTAAAAAATGTTTGAGTATTAATTGTAATTTTTACATAATTTATAATTTAGTCGAGCGTAAATAAAATAAAATTATTTATTATAGTCTCGACTCTCAATGAGTGAAATTGTTTGCTTGATAAGGTGTGCAATATCATAATAATAAACAGACGGAATGTATAGTCAAAGGGCGATTGAAAGTGAATTATCAGAAATTTTATCTCGGAAGTGTTGCGCCCTAATATCTCGCAGATAGGGGGAAAGTGGTCATGGGAATAAAGGGAAAGTTTTTTGTAAAAGCTTGATTTTAGGTCAAGTAAACGAATCTTTTAAAATGCTCAAATTTGTTTATTAAATAATATATTTCACTGAAAATTATGTAACGAATAAGATTCCATCTATCAATTTTGGATGTCAGTGGCAGGTGATCGGCTATACAGGCAGATAGATCATATATATATAGATAGATAGAGGCACTGTAAACTGTATATATAGTTATATTAGTCTATATAGACTGATGCGTACGTGACCCACGGGCCGAAAGAGTGAGAGAGACAGCGAGCGAGCGCAGGAGGGGAAATGCGGTAGGGGGTGGAGAAAAAGAGTGAGACGGAAGATAGCGCTATGAACGCTGTGCTCTCAGCAGAGAGCAGAGCTGCGGAGTCCGAGTCCCTGTGTGTTGTGTTGAGTGTGTTTCTTATACAAAGAATTTCGGTATTATTGATGGTGGACGATCATTGAATCGGAAATCTTGTGAGTGACGAGTGCAAAATCAACTGCTACGCAGTGGACAAGAAAGCCACGCGCTCGACCGCCGTCTTTTAGTATATAAGCGCAAGGGATTGTGGTGCTGTAATCGTGTGTTTTTCATCAATTTTCAACGTGCCTGCGCCTCAGCCCGTCTGCCTGCCCCTGCAGCTCGCTCGAAAACGTAAACAGACTCGTGAATCACGCTCGATCGATGCATCCAAAAGGACTTCAACTTAACGCTGAACTTAAATAACTTAATACGTATACATAACTGATACGTATACGTATCTCCTCAAGCGCTCTAAGGCTACCACCAGCTACCATCGCACCTTCAGCCGAAATCCAGGCTATTGTTACTTAAGTATTGAAAAGTGAGAGCGAGCTTGTGAATATCAGTGTGAGAAGAGCACGCAAAGGGAACGAGACGCCAAGACAAATCAAGGAAAGCTTTGCTGACGAAAGAGTTGAAGCGAAGCAGCAGCAGCGTGCATGGCAGCATGTTTTCATATTGAGATTTCTAATTGTTTGGATAGTGAAAAGAATCCACGTTGAACGAGCAATTTTTTCGGGAGAACGGGTAAGTGTGTTGATATTGTGACTCGGCCAATGGCTTAACGCTTGTTATCACAACAATTGAGGCTGCCTTCTTAGAGGTGTGCACATATACACATCAACCGCGTGTATACATGTATAGCTTGCTTTGGTTAACCTGCACGATCGCTAAGGTAGAGCTCTCCGTCTCTCTCGCACGCACGGTCTGTCAAACGGGTCATCCATTTTGTTTACACGCATTTTCCAAACTTTCTTTGCATCGTCTGCATTTTTCACTATGCAGTTCGATCCTGCTGTCAGTTTCGTTTTTTCCAATAAATTTTTTTTCTTTGTCAATTGGTTATTCGTTCGCGGTACACTTTTCAGTCATAAATTATACCTATTAACGGCGCCTTCACCACAGGCAAGATGATATATTTTTCTTCTGGTTGCACTATTTCACACTTTTTCGGTCGGAATATTCAAGTTTTTTTTTTATTTACAAAGCCATTTATATGTTCATTGATATATTACTTGATAACTTTACACTTTTCTAAATTTAAACATTATTACATCATGCATTCAAAAGATGGCTTAGTGGATAAACAAATGCAAAATATTTCAATTACTCTTTGTAACTTTTCTTTTCAATGCTTAAACTTTCAAATTTAATTTAAAGATATTATTTTTCTACTAGTTTTTACTTTTTTTTTTTTTTCAGAAATGGGGAAAACGAATCCTACAATGATCTGAATCTTGATTGACAAATTTATCAATATGTTTGGGCAATACATAATATGCTTCAAGAAATCCAGATAACGTGATTTCTAGTTACTGAATTAAAAAATACAACAATAAAAATGGTTAGCAATACATCTCATGGAGCTCCACGCATACAGGTCTTTCGACCGTCGTATGAGGAGTTTAAAGACTTTTCAAAATATATTGCATACATGGAAAGCCAGAATGCACATAAAGCGGGTGTTGCAAAAGTGATTCCACCAGCAGAATGGATTGCAAGGAAGCAGGGTTATAATATAGATGATATAAATTTGACCATACCAGCACCCATTTGTCAAGTTGTCACTGGTAAGCAAGGGCTTTATCAGCAAATCAATATTCAGAAAAAGTCAATGTCAGTGAGAGAGTATGAAAAACTTGCTCATTCCGAGAGATACAGGACACCAAAACACTTTGATTATGAGGATTTGGAAAGAAAATATTGGAAGAATATTACCTATGTTGCGCCGATATATGGCGCAGATGTGTCTGGGACATTGACAGATCCGGACGTCAAGGAGTGGAATATAAATAATCTTGGAACAATTTTGGATTACGTTAATAAGGATTATGGCATTTCAATTGAAGGAGTCAACACGGCTTATCTGTATTTTGGCATGTGGAAGACTACATTTGCATGGCATACAGAAGACATGGACTTGTACTCTATAAACTATCTACATTTTGGTGCTCCCAAAACCTGGTATGCCATACCTCCAGAACATGGACGAAGGCTTGAGAGACTGGCAAATGGATTTTTCCCTTCGAGTTATCAAAGTTGTCCGGCATTTCTTCGCCACAAAATGTCGCTGATATCTCCACCAGTATTAAGACAATATTCAATTCCTCATGATAAGGTACAACATTTGTTTACATTAATAAATCTTACTAATCAAAAATTTGACACAATTCCATATAACAAAATCTACTTTCTAGATTACTCAAGAAGCTGGTGAAATAATGATCACGTTCCCATATGGATATCATGCAGGATTCAATCATGGTTTTAATTGTGCAGAGTCCACAAACTTTGCTACACCTCGATGGGTTGAATACGGAAAGAGAGCTTCGCAATGTACATGCAGCTCTGATATGGTGAAAATATCAATGAAAACTTTTGTTGAACGCTTTCAGCCAGATAGGTAAGAGTCAATTATACAAATCTGTGTGTCTATTTGAAACTGTCAAGAGTTGTGTAACTGTTACTAATCAATGGTTACATGTGTTTGTTTTCCATCAGGTATGAATTATGGTTGAGAGGTGAAGATGTTGGACCTCATCCAGAAGATCCAAGGC
Organism: Galeopsomyia nigrocyanea; assembly: GCA_035047105.1. Taxonomy (NCBI): domain Eukaryota; kingdom Metazoa; phylum Arthropoda; class Insecta; order Hymenoptera; family Eulophidae; genus Galeopsomyia; species Galeopsomyia nigrocyanea. The sequence continues at coordinate 8,160,436 of JAWWMK010000040.1, read as the reverse complement.
AAACAGCTGCACCACCACCTACTGCAATAGATCTTTTGTGCCTTGAAAAAACAGAAGGGTCAGATACTTTCAACAGTGTTATACCAAAAAACAAGAGACACACTATTCATCGTAAAAAGAGCATCATCAATTCTAATGCAGAAATTAATACCATCTCATCAGATATTCCTGCAGATGTCAAAAAAGTTTTACAAGAAATGGAAGAAGGTGATGTTTTGGATGATCAACCAGATGAGCAACAGTTGGAAGTTTTAGAAGATATTTGGTTGAAAGCTGGAGAAATGGGTAAAAAATATTTTATTTCTGGTGTCGTGTTTATTATTTTTAAAGTCTATAAAATCCCCTTTCAAATTTCGTTTTTTTTCTTTTGTTGTTGTTACAGAGTTGACAGAGGCCAATGTTTATGATGATGGGTACAATCGCAAGAAGAATCGCAAAAGAAAACGAAAATCACAAAACCATGCAGATAAGAGAAAATCAAAATTGAAAGTCGCCTCAGCAAAACCAACTGTTACATCAGATTTGTCAAAGGAAGAGTCCGAATTGACAAAGGAAGTATTTCTAAATACTCCAAGCTTAGCTTTGCCAGACTTTACCATGGATAGTCCTATAAAATCTATTCTAAATGAACCCAGTTTAGCAAAGAAAAAAATTAAAACTAAATTGCCTAAAAAAAGAAGAGAAAAGCCAACAGTACCAAAGGAAGAATTGCTGATACCAAAGGATGAAAATTTTATAGAATTAGTTCCATGTTTGAATATCCCAGATTTCAAATCAGAAAGTCCTTCAAAAGATCCTCTCGGTAATTTGGATGACAGCATAACGAGCAATCAAGAAATTAAAAACGACATAGACTCTGCCTCTCCAAATTTGAATATTAAAAGTAAAGTCAAAGAAAAAACTCCGAAAAAGAAGAGATCGCCAAAAATCAAAGAATCAAATGGTAACAGCTCAAAAGTTTCAAAGAAGAGTAAATCTAAAACAAGTTTATCAGTGTTGGATGTTTCTGATGCACATACTTTAAGACAGCTAGTTAATGGTGGTCCCATCCAAAAAAATCATGTTAAGAATTCGAGTTTTGATTCGCCTGAATCAAACACTTTTCCAGCAAGCAACGTGCAAGACGACGAAATACACTCATCGCCTACTCGACATAGTCCTCCACTTGAGCAATCACCTAGCAACAAAAATAGTGGACGTTCAAAATTAAGTAAGCTGAAGGGATCTTTAAATATGAAAAAGAATTTTCTGAAACCTCCAGTTCTCCAAATACAAAGTGATGAACGCAAGGATAATAATGTACACACCTCCAAATCCGAGCCGGCACTCTCCAGTGGAATGAGTGCAGCTTTGAATAGCACATGGCCTCTTATGTCAAATGATTTATCTAAAGTAAAATCAGGCAACACTCTATTCAATGCAGAATCCAACGATTCTTCTAGTTTTGGTCAAAACAGTATTTTGATTTCTCAAATAGCTAATCCCTTTCAAACTAGACATTCTCTCACTGATCAACGCATCAAATTTGGTCTCAATAACAAAGTCTTAAATTCAACTATAGGTGGGACTCATTGGCAGATTGGAAATCAATTGCACTTTTTCAATGGCAACAAAGATACAATCAAAAATTTAGACGCAAGCAATTCAATTAGTGCATTATCAAATGGACAAAAATTTGTTTCCGAAAATGCCTTCTCCAACGAACAAGATAATTCTGAAAGAAGGGCTGTGGATATCTCTCAGGTGATTTTGGCCAAGCCGCCTCCATTGATGGGAATTCAGCCTGAAGCTGAAAATAATTTGGATAGTCAATTATCTCAGTCTCCAGTAGAAATGAAATTGTTAAATAGCACCGTTTTAGCAAGTAATTATAAAAATTTACCAGTACAAACATATCCAAGCAACTCTGTCTCAAATTCGTTAGCCCAAGAGCCAACGTTAAATCAAGCAAAATCCAACGCTGCTCAAGTTGACATGTTGCCCCCCCATTTGTCACGCGAAGGTGTGTCAATCACACTAGTTCCCAAAACTAAGAATGCAAGTAGTCCCGGTTCACCGCGTAAACAGGCAACTCCAAGAAAACTCAAAGTGAACTCGCTCAATAATACACCAGAGGAGCATCGTAATTCGGAAATATCAATTATTAAAAAATCGTCGTCAAGCATAGAAGAAAATATTAATCTGCACAAATATGTTGCATCGAAAATCGAGTCTGAGACTAGTTCGGACTGCAGTTCCTCTACGGCAGTGAACGAGGAGTTGAAAGACGAATTCGAAGATGAAAGTACGCACAGTACTTACACTATACCAGAACACATAAAGCCAATGCTCTTTCCAAGCATACCAGATCTCAGTGTTTTGCAAGCGTTTAATCACTATTGGAGTTCCCATGTGCCGCACTGTTCCATTTGCGCGGCGCTATCGCTACGCAACCACAAAGGCAGCAAGCCAATGTCTTTCAATTGGAAAGGATGCAAACCTACAGTATTACCGGAAACCTCACCCATATGGGTAAGAAACAATTTCGATGAGGTCCGTATCACCAAAAATTCGATGAAATTAAAAAAAAAATTTCATTTCAGGTGTCGACAGACCTCTTCGCGGCGACGTCGTTAGTGCAAAAAACGGAACCAGAAATCAACAAGTTGCTGAGGTGTCGCAATTGTCAAGTGACAGTACACGCTTCTTGTTATGGAGTGACAGTATTGCCACCGGATCTTCAAAATTGGGCCTGTGATATTTGTCATGCCGGCATGCCAAGCGTCGTAAGGATCATTGCGCTATGAAATTTATAAATTGCAAAATAGCGAGGAACCTTTGTCAAATCAAATCTCGATGTTTTGTCTTTGCAGATGTGTTGCCTGTGTCCGATCCGAGGCGGAGCGTTGAAGAGAACGAGTGATAGCCAATGGGTGCACGTACTTTGTGCACTTTTGTTGAGAGCCAGATTCAAGGATCCTGTAAATAAAGAACCTATAAATGTGCTTGGCGTCTACAGGCCCGCAGGCGAAGTTGAATGTTGCTACTGTGGACAGTCGACGGGAACGTTTTTAAAGTGCCATGACAAACAGTGTGATGCCCTTTTCCACTTGACGTGCACCCTCTTGACTGGCGCGACTGTTGCAAAGTCTACGTCCGAAAGAAGTCGACTCGAGGTGCGTATCAATAGCAATTGCTCCTCATTGATGGATTAACTGTTTAGCGATATGCAGCCGGGATAAGAAATCTGATTGCTCATGCGTTCCTATAACATAAACGAGACGGAATGTCGCCTGATCAATGAAGCGTCCTTAATTGCGCTTCAACCTTGTACCTTGTTAAAGTTATTCAATATAGTTACGACTCGTCAACGGATAAATTTCTTTTATTGACGTTGGTCAGGGAACTTGTGCATTTGTATATTTACTCACACGCTCGCCAACTCACAATGACTATCGTCTCGTTGCTCTTGTTGAATATTGTAAGGGTTTTTCCTAATGGAATCGTGGCAATTCAAACTTTTTTTTACTTTTTAGGTGCTGTGTAATAAACACGACAGTCGAGACAAAATACCGATTAGGCAAGGAGAAATGGTTTATGCTAAACACAAGAATACAAGATACTATAGAGCCCAAGTTGTTTCTATATTAGACAACATTTGCTTTTTGGTAGTTTTTAATGATGAAAGTTTTTCAAATGATCTCCCACCAGAAGATGTGCTTGTGAGTATTATTCCGAGCATGCGAAATTTCTTAGAGTTGAAACAAGAAAATTAATTTATTATAACTCTCATTTTAGGGTTACAAACCAGGTAAGATTCCTCAAATCGGCGAAGAGATAATGGTCAAGTGGAAAGAAGACGGTATCTACCCGGCTACATTTACTGGAATTGATCACATAATAACTTACACGGTTTGTGACTATTCACTTACAGACGCAAGTCAAACGCATTGCCAGATGAATCGTTTACATGCTAAATTCACCTTGAAAATGAAATGTTGCAGGTCTCATTCGAGGATGGTTCGACGCTCCAACTAAAGCGTAGCGATATATACAGTCTTGAAGAAGAGTTACCAAAAAGAGTGCGATCACGTTTGGTGAGTTAAATTTGAAACTCGACTTCAACGAGTTGATAATGCAAATCTTGAAAAAATATTAACATAACTTATCGTGTTTCTGAAAATATACTGTTGAATTTTATAAAAAGTAAGAATCTTAGATAAGCACGATTAGTCTAATCAACGCGAAAGATGTAGCGTTAATTTTTTCAAAATTTATATCTATAAATCTTTAAAAAATGAAAAATGTTCACTAATAAGAACATTTTTACTATAAAAAGAAATGACGCGTAAAGGCTATTAATTTAAAGAATTACGATTCTTTGAAGGGTACGCGTTACTTTCTATTTTTTTTTTCTTTCACTTGTTATCATTTTATTAGAAAAAAAACTTTCATTTTATTAATTTGTTATGTTTATTTTGGCTTTCTTTTTTGGTGTTTGCGGTATGTAATAAAGTCTACTGCTACGGAAATGCAGCATCGGGGCCATCTTTATGGAATGGAGAATGGGAGTGAAATGAGAAAAGTGAAGCCACCGAAAAGATTGTAAATTCTTAAAAGATTTATTTATTTATTACGAGATAAGACTTGAATGAGTGGAAATTATTGAAATGTAGAATGTTGGATTACGAAGTGACCTCTGTGTTAGAGAATCGTTTTCTTTACTAAGTTAACTGCAGTAGTTGATTTTCTTTAAAAATTGATGTTTCTTTGTAGTTTGAGTTTTCTTTTTAATTTAACAAAGACTTTGCAATGCTAGCAAAGCATTGATATCTATTGTACAAAATGAAAAGTACAGAGTCGTATTTTAAGTTGAAAATTTATGATTGTTTGTGTGTACTTTTCGCATTTTACAAAACAATCGTGTACATTTGTGAGAGAAACAAATGCGAGGGAAAGATCGCCATGAAAAAATAGTTTTACGTTAATTTTGTAATACATAACGTTGTATAATTTATGTTTTCTACGTTTGATATCTAGGTCTAGCAAGCGTTCTAAGGCAACTAGCTAATTTAAACAGTTGGCGATGATACGATTGTTATTTTGCCGTTGATAAGATATTTGTGTGAATTTTCAAACGAGTCTATTTATTTAGCAGTAGATGCACTGATCTTTCCTTCGTAATGAAATTAAGAAAAAAAAAAAGTCTGCCAATGAGCAGTTATACTGTAGATACACGTTAGACATTGCGCGTAATCGTACGTTTGTAATAAATTGCTCGGCTTGTATGTGCAGCGTCATTTGCGTCAGAGAAAAAACATAATATTCTAGATTAATATATTATAAGGACTATGATGAACAAGCAAATGAGAGCGTCGATTACTAAATATTATCTACAATGTGTGATCATTAAAAGTCTATCTGATATTTAAACAGAGAAAAAAAAGAGTAGTCTGTCATTTCTTTACCCACAAATGCCTATAATATCATGAACTTCAGCTTTGTCGTATTATGCAGATTGGCGGCGATGAAAAAGTGCAGGTGTGTGCGAAGTGTGGTAAATAAAATAAAATCGCAATTTTGCAATCGGGATAAATCTGTTTTATTGTAGCGTCAACTTTTATATACTTCTCAAACTTAAATATAATTTTTGTCATTAAAATACAAATTCAGGAACAACGGTAAATGACAAAAACTAGCGAGTATGAGAAAAGTTTTGTTGCTTTTCAATTATAATAATCATCAATCTATCTTTCGCTCTCTTTCACTCTCTCACTCTTGTTGTGCGCGTTCATCTCTCGCTCGCTCGCTCTCTAAAAAAAGATTCTCTAGAGCCGTACTTTTCTCTCGCGCGCAGTCTCTCAATCCGCAACTTACAATTTTCTCTCGTAAATACACACAAAATATAATAATAATAATAATAATGAAATAGCAAATAATGTAGCAGTCATGCGTAGAGTCGCGCATACGATATCCTGAGAAAATACCTTCAACTAAATACTTGATTGACGCGTTAGCGCGCACCGAGGCAATATAGACTGGTTGCGAACCGCCGAGTATCGGTAACCGCTTGACCCTTTGCGATACACGTATGCAATTACGTATTACAAATAATAATAATAATAATATTAATTAATACAATACAATAATAAAAATAATCAATATTAATACAATAATATATATAATATAATAAAATAATATATAACATATATATATATTATCTTAAGCGGAATGTACATTAAGTGTTTGCCACTAGAGCAAAAGAATTAAGTTACCGGGTGCAGCCTGCTTGCCGAACTCGTGCAGATCGGGCAATAAACGTTTAGTGACTAGATGAAGAATCGTCGGGGATATCTCTTTAAATAAACATCTCGCTGGTTGTCGTTGTGGTAGGTCGCGTTCTCTGTGTCTATCTCTCTTTCGCACACTCTTTCTCTCGTTGCAGTTGTAGTCTCGGTAATAGTATACAAGCATATCGTCAGTAGCCGCTCTAGAATCAACAGTGCAGCGTAGTCGGGCAACAGAGAATATCCTCAATCAGTTGGACAGTCGTGCTTAGGTCTGGGGGGCGCGCTCGGTCGGCTTCGTCGGCGTTTTCGGAGCAGCAGCAGCAGCAGCAGCAGCAATCCGTCCGCGCGGCGATCGTTGGCACGTAGCCGCCGCCGCCTCCTCTCTCTCTCCTCATCCTCGTCCTCGTCTTCTCAAAGAGCATTGGCCTTCCTCTTTTCCGACTCCGACTGCAATCGTACAAACATTCCTCGTTTTCTTTCTCACTCCACTTTTTTTTTGCTCGTCGTTTTTTTTTTCTGTTCGTGCGTGTCCGAATTTTCATGAGAGATGGTGATGGTGAGATTGATCGGATGATGATGATTATTATATTGCATTGGGCTGGCGTGACTTAAAAATTAGATTGGCGATGCGCGAATCGTAATAACCGGTGGCTAATGATGGTTGGAAGAAGGGAGGGAGGGAGGGAGGGGGGTGGGGGTTAGAAGAAGGGGGGGATGAGGTGTCAGAGGCGCATGGCCTTGCGGAAGAAGCGCTTGAGGATGGCGAAGAGGTGAAAGATGGCCTTAAATAGAGAAAAGTTGCGTACTTTGGCGGCGGGATAGAGGAAGGTGACGGCCTCGGCCTCGCCGAGGGCCGACTTGGCCAGGCACTTGTAGCCGTCCATGTCCTGCCAGCGGATGTTGGCTATGACGAGGTTGCCGTTGGGCTGCACGACGAAGCGCGGGTCCAGCAGGGGGTTGCCCTCGCCGTCGAGCCAGTAGACGTGCGGCCGCGGCTTGCCCTGGGCCTCGCACGGCAGCACCACCGTCGAGCCCATCTCGGAGAAGTACAGCGGCCGGTGTCGCGTGATCACGGGCGCGCTCGTCGCGCTCTGGCACGTCGAGTTGCCGCCTGCGCGAGATTCGGTTGGTCGTTAGTTGATTGCCGTGAGGATTCACTTGCACCGTCGCTGCTGCTGCCGGCGACTTTGAACTCACCTTCGACGCTAAGTACCGTGGGCTGGCTGATGACCATCTTGTCGCCCGACACGCCGACGCAGTGCACCAGGCTCTGGTCCTGCGGGCCCACGCAGTCGATCGTCAGCTTGGACAGCTCGCGGGCGATCGCCGTGTACGAGACGTCGGCCACGCTCTCGCGCTCCAGCTGCTCCACCTGCCTGCCCGGGTGCTCGCCCATCACCCAGTAGATGCGCGGCGGCGGGCTGCCGTCCACCTCGCACTTGAGCTCCAGCCGCTGCCTGCCGATCGTCAATCAGCCGCAGCCGAGCATCAGTCGCCGGTCTCGCCGAGTTCGTTCGCGCGCGAGTCTATAGAGCGGCGGTACTCACCCCCTGGGCACGCTCACGTAGCTGCTGGGGCTCTCCTTGATCGTCACGTACTTCTCCAGGCGGTTCCTCTGCGGGCTGGCCGGCAGGTCGGCGGCGGGGGCGCCGAGCTCGGGAGCCTCGCCGAGGCGCAGCTCCTGCGAGTAGAGGCTGGCCGCGTCCTCGGCCATCTCCTGCTCGACGTCGTGGAGGATCCGGCTGAAGCCGCTGGCCGGCGGCGGGCTGGAGGCCGCGAGGCCGAGGAGCACGAGCCCGAGGGCCCGCAGCCTGCTCGCTCTTAGGGCTTGCCGCTGCATCTGCAATTGCGATCTGCTGCTATCCTGCGTGTTCACTGTGCTTGCGCGAGGACGATGCTCGAGGCGGCCGGGCAAGAAATGGAAAGAGGCCGAGTAACCGGTGGCAGCCGGCTGCGTTTGCGCGTCCAACGAGTTATAGTTGCTCACTACTGTCGCGAGTAGATCCTTCATAATCGACGGCTGGCGACCGAATAGCCGCTCTACTCGGCTAAGCTACGCAGCAGTCGCGGAATCGGCCTCCCGACTCTCCTCTCCCACCCCGGCTCGCTCTCTCTCTCTCTCGCTGGCTGGCTGGCAAGCTCTACCTATATATTGCATCAGCAAAAAGAGCCAGCTCGAGATAGAGAGAGAGAGAGCGAGGGAGCGAGTCGCGCGCGCCAGAGTGAGAACGAGGCCCCCGAAGAGTGGGGAGAGAGAGAGCGCTGCGCTTTTCGGAGCGCAAAGTGCCGGCACGTGTGTGGGTAGCGCGATATAGGGAGAAGAGAGAAAGAGAGCATGCAAGACGCGCGGAGAACCGGCAAACTGGCCGCCACCGCCGCGTATGAGACAAGAAGAAGAAGAAGAAGACAAGACAAGACGGATGGCGATCGGACGAGAAAGAGAGAGAGAGAGAGTAAGGAGACTCACCGTCTGCTTCTACGATTCGAGAATTCGCCGGTGGATGGCTCGGGTCGAGCTTGAGAGCTTGTGACCGGAGACTAAATAAAGTTGGCTGCTGCTGCAACGGCTGCTCAGAGAAGAATGTCACTGCGCGTAAGTATGCGCAAGCTGCTAGTAGTTATAACGTAGTGCAAGTCCGTCTATGCTGTACTGGTGCCTTTATATGTGTCCTTTCGAAGGAGGCGGGTTGTAGTCGACTGCTGAGCCTCGTGTTGCCGCCGGTACATTTATACGTTCAAATGCAACAATCGTCTTGTCTCGTTTCCTTCCGATTGGCCTTCGAAAGCCAGAGTGGGGGCATTCGGTTTCCCCAGCAACTAATTCAATTCCTCATAGCCCTCGCAAGCGCGCGCCATCAGCCAGAGAGCAGAGCTGCGAGCGGAGAAAGGAGGAGAAGGGGAGCAAGAAAGACGACCAGCAAGAGAGAGAGAGAGAGAGAGAGGGAAGAAGGGATCGACGAGTCTGCTGCTCTGCTGCCGATGACGACGATGATGCTATACAGAAACCGAGCCGAGTGCCGGCACTTGCTGGTGGTCCAGCAGCCTCCAACTCGTCTTCGACTTTTCAAACCCTATACAAAACTTCAAATTCAAAAGGGCTTCCGAGCTATCGTCGTCTTCTTCTCGGAAAAGCGCGCACGGCTGTTTCGACAATTCTCTCTCTCTCCTTCCAGCGTCCTCCTCCCTCAACCCTCCCTCCCTCTCTCTTTTCAAGGCAAAGTCTCCCGGCTTTTTTTTTATTTCTCTCTCTCGCTTTCTTGTCGCCTCCTCTCGTAGTCTTCTTCTTCTTCTTCTTATGCCGCTACACTTGTCGTCGTCTTGCTGCTGTCGCCGCTCTCTCTCTCTCTCTCGCGCGTTCTCGCCGGTAGAATTATCGAGTAGTCGTTAAATTTAACGCGAGCCGGAAGCTCCCCTCGGTCTCGCAGCAGCCAGAACTCGAAAATTCTCATAAACGTGTCGGAGTAGGTGAAGAAGAGGAAGAAGAAGAAGAAGAAGAAGTAAAAAAGAAGCAAGACGGCTAGGTAGGATCTGTTGGTTGCTTCCGAGGGGGAGCAGACGACTTTGATAGAGTCGAAAGAGAGCGAGATTCTCGGAAGGCCTCCTCGGCGACGTGGAGGCTCGCGCGCGCGAGTAGGCAGTGGAGTGGAGGGCCTGCAATTACGTCACTTATAAGCCAGCCGAGAGATTGCAAGAAACGATCATTGCTCCGGCACGCGTTCCGGCTATTAAATGACGATTATTAGCCTTTCTCCTATCGGCCGCCGATCGGCACGTACGCACCACCAGCTTCATACTGCAAGAGACGGACTCGGGCGCAGAGAACTCCCACTCGTCCTGCGATCGCGCGAGACGACATTCCGAGCATTCCCCGAGCAAAACCATATTTCACTGCGCGCACTTCTTTTTGCCTTCCTTCCTTCCTTTTTTTTTCTCTCTCTCTCTCTCCTTTCATTTCTTTTCTTTTTCAATTCGAACGCCGATCGACAAAATCAGTAGCAGCGCGCTGCAGGTGCGGGGTAAAAAACGACGCGCCAAATAAAACTAGTGAAGGATGCGTGCGATAAGCGAAATTCGATAATTCGGGCGCGCGTAGGCGAAGAAATGACTCGGCTGACGACGCCGGAAAACTTATGAAACGGCAAAAAAAAAACTAACCAGGATAGACGTTCCGCGAATAATCGCCGCTTCTTCACTTCTTGAATTTGAGCGCCGCATGACCAGGAGCATGTTCATTCTCCGATTACGTATAATATTTAAGATATTATATCTCTGCACTGCTAAGTCACACGAGATCGCAGTTAATTAAATGCTTGCAGCTAGCAGTCGCAGCGAGATAACAATGATATCTGCAAGTAAGCAGTGTGCGAAAGGGCGTTAGACTCGTATGACGATAGAGACGGTATAGAAGAAGAAATGTTCTGTAAAGCCGTGACCCACAATTACAAGCTTCCTCGATTAATTAACGCGAGCGGAGAAGCAGTTTGGAGCGATCGCGCGTCCAAGCCGATTTTATCTGGCTCGCGGTCATGAGTCGCGCACATCACAAGCGACCTGTCAACCGTTGATATCTCTGACAAGTTGCCGCCGCCGCTCTACTCTTCCCATACATTTTATTACATATTCCTCAGGCGATGTTCACGCCAATCTGGCTTACTTCTGCGATAACATCCCCTCGCGTATGCAGACACAAGTCGAGTCACGCGAGTCTGCCTTTACTTGTACATCCCAAGGATTTACACATAATTAATATCCTTCTCTCTCTCTCTCACGCAGAGGAGAGAAATGTAGCGATGCTTTATCGAATTTCCATCGGCGCGAGAAGCCGGCTTTAAATCGACGTTCGTGCGCGCTTACTCACACGCCAATTACGCCCCGAGCGCGCTGCTATGGCCTATAGCGATTCACCAATTTTGCAGCTAACAAAACCGATCATTATACATACCTTCTGCGCTTGCTATTCTTGCCGACTTTTGTTTTCCAAATCGCTCTCGCACAACTATGCAAAACAATCAGACAATATCCGCCTGATATTAACGCGCCGCCGCGCGCTCCTCCACGCTTTTTGGCATGCGCGCCACCGATTTTTTAAAGCGCGTCTGATGCAAGGTCAGCCGTTCGAGCGCTCACTTTCTTCGCTTCGTTTTTCCTTCGTGAGCCTCTTTTCCTTTTTTTTTCATCATCCGCAGCAACGGCATGTGACCAATATACGCAGTTACACACGTTTTTAGTTTTACTCATATTTATTCACCTATTACACGTTTCATTCTTATACATGTCGAGTTTATCTTGTGCAGACGTGAAATTATTTATAAATAATTATTTACTGCTGCTTTGGAAAACATTTTTAAATATCAAATGTGACTCATCGCATGCAAAGTTCACTTATTTCGCGCGGGTATTTGGAAAATTCTTTTTTATCGCAATGAAGATTGTACAAAATAATACAACAATAATAATAACAATGGCGAAAAATACAAAGTTTTTTTTTGGAAAATTATTGAAACAGCATTAAGAGTATCTTGAAAAGTAGATATGCAGAGCCTTGAACAGTGACGAAACTACTTTGATCCGGTATACGGTTGAAATATTAATTGAAATCAAAAAATTCATCGTATCGTCGATTGCAGCAAAGTAGTCTCTCTCCTTCTTTTCTGCTGTATAATTTTGCGAATGATTAAAACAAGTAGATTTACTTGATCGAATTTAATTTTGCATGAAGACCTTTTGTGGCTTTTACGGTTCGCGCAATAACTACACCTGGGTTGAATATTGTAAGGGCAATCTTTTTTTTTCTAGATAAGAAGAAATAAACAGCAGAAGAAGTAATAATTACTGTAAATTTAAGATGAAATTTTAAAAAAATATAGAAATTAAAAATAAAAGTTGTACCATTGTTTCTCTTTTCCAGATTAGTCGATTTGAAAATTATTTCTACTGCATGACATTGTGTTTTCATCACTTTTAAACATAGTTCAAAAACCAGCCATGACACTGTATTAAAAATAATTTTGTTTTCTAGTATTAATGCGTTCTTTTAAAATTTGCAAAAATATTTTTTTTTTTTAAAAAAAAAAAAAAAAAAAAAAAAAACTGCTGCAATATAAAGTGCGCGTTATAATTTCGGCATTCAGTGCGACCAAGCTTCAATGTAATCAAATCGAATGAAATTCTGCAGCGCACTTTTCGTAACGTATATTCTTGAATAACAAACAGGAAAGAACAACTTATACGCGGCTTTCGGGCAGTTGGTCAGCGCGACAATTTTAAATTAATCTATTTTCTTTTCTGCTCTATTTTAGAGCGACAATAAGCTTCTTCTTGAAAAAACATTAATACACTTGAATATCATCTCGGGAATGACGCAAGTAATTTCTGAAAGCATCAATTTTTGTCCATTTCCGTTATTGATTTTTGTGCGCGAAGGTCGTGGGGTAGATTAAAGCGGCGACTAGAATAGTCTTATGAAAATTGGCTAAAGCAAATGTATAAGTATAACTAAGGTATAGATGCGAGAAGTGCACCCTTGAGTGAATCCCCCTCATGCTAGGATAATTCTTGTTGATTTAACATTGACACACACACACACCCATAATGCATATCTTTTCAAGAGATGATCTCCGATTTCTTTGAATGGTTCTCCACATTTTCCCCCTAAATATAAAAAAAAGGAAAAATATTGTAAGCGGTGCATGAAATTCGGCCGAGCAGCACTTTACAATAATTGCGGTGAGTAAGGTGACGAGCTAGCGACAAAATTCAATTCATATCGAATGCCAATGCGCATTCCGCAGCCAGGAGGAGAATTGTGCTCGACAAGCGAAATATTAAATGTGCGATTGCAATGCGTCGCAAGGCACGCAAAGCAACAGCGCGTTCGGAATTTTTATTTATAATAAACGATGCTCGATGAGGCATGGCGTTATCTAAACGGTTGACGGTCCGCGAGCACACATGTATATAGCATGAATAATTTTTGATATTTAACAGGCGCTTTAATGAAAATCACGAAGCAGCGCATCCGCTGCAACAATTGGCTTGCGGCTGTACGTAACTCGTGAAAAGTGGAGCTTCTGAGCCGTGACGGGCATCACGTCCAGCCCGTAGACGTGCATCTGAGCACGAGCGCATTTTACTATATACACATTTTGGAGTTCATGTGCGGCATATATTTTCACATTTTTTCGAAATGAATCATTTCCGAGAAGCGTGCGGTGGTCGAAGTGGTGCAAGAGGGCAAGCGAGCGGGCGGCAAAGAAGAGAAAGCCTATATAATCCGCAGCGATGAAAATTTTCATGACAACGGTCAGTCAGCGACAATTGGGAGAACTGTCGGCGTTTGACGAGCGCATCCGCTCTAGCTGGAGATTTTTCGGGAAAAACTCGAGGTAACGCTTTCTGACGCAATATACGCTTAGGCTTTGAAAGCTCCGCGCTGACATTGGAAAGTATTGGTACAGGTGATGGCTCTTGTTTTTCCTTTTTTTCTGGAAAACTCGGGAAAAACTCAAGGTAACGCTTTCTGACGCAATATACGCTTATAGGCTTTGAAAGCTCCGCGCTGAAATTGGAAAATATTGGTACAGGTGATGGCTCTTGTTTTTCCTTTTTTTTCGGGAAAACTTCTGAAATGCTCGCTCTTATCTATTTCCTATTGTAATTTTCGATATTCATATATTTCCACGAAGTGTACCAGACAGCGTATGTGCGTCACACGGCTGCCTATTCATCGAAAATTAAACGTTTGAATTGGCTGGCGATATTGCGACGGATATCAGTCAGTGTATCAATACTGGAAAGAAAGGAGATGAATTGAAGCGAAAAAGAAGAAGAAGAATAAGAGGCGTTATTGTATATGGAGGAGTATAACGAGCCGCGCGCATCATGCATTCATAGCCGAGTATATGATATGGCATATTTATCGGGTGCGATGAATAAAGAGAAGGAAAATCGGCATGAGAGGCCGCGAATAATTGCCGATATTGATTTTAGATGATTGTTTAAGGCGATTGCGTTATTTGTAACATTGAGTAGCGCGCAAGCAAGCAAGCAAGAGAGACGGGGCGCGCGTACAATGAGGCTAATGCTATTCATTGCTCCGACCAATGCGTGTGATGCACATATAATAGACGGTTAATTGAGCACGTGTTGTGCGCGCACATCTATTCAAATAGAAGTCGTAATGGAAAAAAAAGAGAGATAGAGATGCGCGAAAGGCGGCAGCGAAAGGGGAGCGCTAGAACAAAAAGAAGAACAAGTGGAGAAGGAGAATCGAACGACGACGATGATGAAGCGTGAAATGTCGAAATTGATTGCGGTCATTCGAAATAATGATTGAGACGAGAGAGAGAGAGAGAGCTTGATGCTGCTTTCGTGGAATTGGCCGTTCTCCGCTGCTCTCGATTGTCTCGATTGTCATTGCCTGATAACTCGCTCGCGTCTCTCTGATTCTCGCTCTCACTCTCTGCGCAGCCCCGGGGTATATAAATAAATAAGCTTTAATGCCTTCGTTCGGAGCTCGCTCTCCTCCTCCTCCTCGTGGTCGTCGTTGATCGTCCTCCCTTTTGTGCGAACGGCGGTGAATTATCGTTAGCGATACTTTTGACGAGCTATACACATTCAATGGCGCGCGTCATCGCGAAATTGAAACGTTCCAATTGCAAGCGCGCTATTTTTTTCCCCATCCTCGCTCGTAGTAGTCGTCGACGAGATTTTTCTCATTGACGAATAGCTGGCCTTTATGGTGCAAAACCTAGGGAGGAGGAGGAGGAGGATGTAGTGACGCGCGAGATCGGAAGATATAAAAGAAGCTAGCGAAGCGCAGGTGGTCTCTCGTGTCCCTTTTTCCGAACGACGTATAGTATGTGAGTTATTGCGTCACACGATTTCACCACTTGATAATGAAGACGACGTTGATATGTGCTGCGTGCACGCGATGATGATATATACGTGCCATCGAGAGCGAAGCAGCAGCGCAGTGTCACGCGACCACTGCTATCATCATCGCATCATGCCCGCAGCAACAGCTTTTTTTTTTTTTTTGCTAGCGCACGACTGCTTTATTATGCGTCAGGGACACACCGTCGCATTCATTCCTCCACTCTCAGCTCACTTCTTCTTCTTCTTCTTCTTTTTTTTCAGATATCAACTCGCCCCCTGCCTCGCGAGTCGACGTCATACACGGCCCTCGCTCGGCGTATATGTAGTTTTGTTTGCAGAGACATGCTGCGCTCGTCTGATTATTATACGAGTCGCGGCAACAAGTCTGCTGCGATCGAGCAGTGCAATCTCGGTAATGACTGTTAGTCACGTATGTAGGCTTCAATCCAAGCAGCGACGGGCTGTCTGGAAAAACCAGCTGAGCGGCTGGCTGACTGGCTGACTGCTGCAACTGCAGCAGCACGCGAGATGCTGATGCAACAATGTAGTGCTGCGTGTGAATTGTGCTGGTCGGCGGCGGCGGCGGCGGCGACGTAGATAGGTGATGATGCGTGTGGCGCGATGGAAAAAGACCGTCGTCGGCGGGGTGACGGGGGCGGGCTGTTGATGCTCTAATTGAGAGCGATATTCAATCAGTAGGATTGAGATGTGTATAGGAGCGCGCTGCTCTGCGGGACAGTACAGTAGCGACGTAATCGCTGGTAATTGAGAAAAGCGCGCGCAGCGAGAGAGAGAGAGCGAGAGAGCGAGAGACGAGCCCCCGGATGGCCGCCAACTCATGCTGCTGCTGTTGCCACTGAAGACGCACGTATATACGACGTCACGAACGGCTAATCTCTGAGTGGAGCAATCATCGGAGCGAGCAAACACCGCGCTCGCTCTCTTTTTCTCGCTCGCTCTTATCACAGCGGGATAGCTCATCCCCCAATTGTCCGGCACAATTATCCAGTGCTCTTATCGGTTATCCATCGATTGGCCAATTGAAGCACGTTCGGCTCTTATATACTTCTTCATCTTCTTCGTCTTCTTACATTCGCCTTGTTAGTCTCTTTCTCCTTCAGCAGCAGCAGCAGGCAGCTTTTGCATTAAAATTGCCGGCGATGCATGCAACACGCGCGAAGCTGATTTTTTTTTTATTCGCCCGCGCGGCTCTCCCCAGTCTAATCGAGTTGGCCAATCGAAAGACCCATTACGAAAACCAGTATCGGCTCGTTCGTCCAATCGTCCCAAGCACCATTTCTCTCTCTGCACTGATCAACTTGCAGTTATATATATTTATCCAGCCGATCGGTTGATTTGCATACTCGATATATCGCGGCCACCGCGCCCGACTACGTGAATTTGTATTATAATTTTATAATTGCACTCACCTCGCTTTCATCCGTGCCGCTCGTCCAATTTTTTTTCTTTTCTTCTTCTGCTTTTTTTTTTAAGAAAGAGCGATAAGAGTCGGGAAAAAAGCTAGCGGCGAAGCGGCAATCGGTATAGGAGCGCGGCAAAGATAACGATCGCCGTCACGAGTTGCACCATCGCAACACACCACCACCGCCGCACACGAGGAAATTCGAGGCTTTTTTTTTTGGTTCTATATAGTACAGCTATAGCGCGAGTCTATCGAGGAAACTGGTATATCTGGTAGGCAGCTTTCGGCTACTGCTGAGAGAGAGAGAGAGAGCGATAAGCTGCCATAACTGGTGAGAATCTTGTCTAGATTCAATAGATTGTCAAGTGGCTCGTGTGGCCCAGCAGTCATTGATTAAGCCGCTTCCGTTATGCGTCATTCTTTCCCCGATAGATAGATAGATAGATCTATACATCTCGAGACGTCCGTGGCCGTCATTCGAATCGATATATAGCGCGCCAAACTATTAAACGATACATTTATCGCCGATAAAATTTCTATGGACACCCGGCGCGGGCGATTAATAGCAGCGCCCCGCGCAATAAAAGCCTCAATTCTCACGTGATCAAGATTGACAATTAATTAATTTGGACGAGATCGCCCGGTGAATTTGGGCTGCCTCGCAATAACTCGAGCGCCAATTCGACTTGGAGCTTCCTTCCTCGCTCTCTCGCTCACTCTCACTCTCTCCGTCTCTTGCTTTCGCGTTTATTTCTTTCATCAGCCAGCAGCCACTTGCAAGCCAACGATAAAACTTTATCCGACACGAGCGTCGTTTAATTTTAGAGTTCGTCGCTGCTGCTCTGCTATATAGCGAGGGGGTTCTCTCTTTCTCTCTCTCGCTCGAGAAAGAGAGAGAGAGAACGCCAACATCGCGACCGACCAGACAGAAAGTCGTTCAATGTCCAAGGTCTAGCTTTCCACCTCTGCCTGCTTCGCAGCTCTCCCAGCCGCCGCCGCCGCCGCGGCAGCTTTCAAATAAAGCTGCTACTGCCGACGACCACGACCACCACGACTTGCAAACGTCGCGCGATACTCCTTTCGTCTCTCATCGAGTCACCCCTCTTATACACTTTCGTTTTCTTCTTGGCTTTCTCTCTCGCTCTTTTCGCGCCTCGCTCGCCCGCCAGACCGCCGAGCTTTATTTCGCGCTTTTTTTACCACTTTTATTGTTTCCAACTGCAGAGCCAAAAAAAAACATTTTATAGCTTTCTAACTCGCACGGAACTTCCACTGAGATCTCTTCCTTCACCAAGCCTCAAATAATCATTCCGCTTGCTTCTTGGAAAACTCTTCTTTTTTTTCTTCTTCTTCTTCTCATTATATTTTAGCAGAACAAACGAAAAATTGAAAAAATTAAAAATTTTGTTCTCGATTTCTACACCTCGATCGTTATACAAATGTGACTCATTCTAAAAAGAATGCAAAATATCGTATAGCCTACGCGAGACGACGGAGCTTTGCCAGCAGCTTGCAGTTGAAGTGGCTTGAAGTTGGCGCAAAAAAAGCTTGGTCGATCGAACAAGGTTAATGAATTTCGGATGTGCATGCAATGTATATACATACGTAGTGATAATCGGCGGCGGCTCGCGACAGATTTTCCGGATATCACCGGTTCTACTTTGTGTGGTTATACAGTTCAATATAGTCATCACCTACAGCGGACTGCAGTACTCTAGTTTATATAATCGGATTAAATGAATGCATGGAAAGTGGTCACCTTTATCGTAAATCTTCCTTTTGTCGCCCAATTGCCGGCAGCCGTTTGACGTAACTCACAACTCTTCCACTGCGCTAAACCGGGCTTCCCTTCCCTTCAATTCAACGGGACATTTTTCGGAATCCCCCGCGGACGTAAGTACACCTCTTCTATATATACATTACATTTGCTCTCTTCGCACATAATACAGCCGCCGGTTTTCTGTATGATTTTAACCGTCAAGCTATTTCATCATTCTCGACCGTTGGGAAAAGGGAGCGAGGCGCGCGAGTACGCTGGCTTCGCCCAAAGATGGTGCATCGACTTGCACAGGCAGCAGCTGCTCTTCCAAGAATTCTCATTCAATCCTTTTCCAAATCTTTCGTCATGCACACCAGCAATAGCTAGTTTCAGCTGCCTTTCACTCGACCACGCACACAAATCACCGATCGTCCATGCCAATATATAACTTTCTCGTCTAATTGATCAATTACACTCTCCGATGTGAATTTAACAACCGCCAACGAAGTAGATATCTGTATGTGTGTACGCTGAGCATCGCGCGAGAATTCAAACGCGACTATATAACTTTGCTGATAAATAATCTTTGAAAAGAAAAAAAAAAGTGGTCCTGGTGCGCAGTTGGTTGCGAGCCCCATATCATAAAACGTATAATGAACGTTGACTCGACGTGTCGTAACACTTGATCAGATGAGCGATGAAAGTAGCCGAATGTCAAGTTCATATTTTTTTTCTCTCTCTTCTGTTTCGTTTCGTCGTCGTATATACAACATCACATGATATTCACGCGTGCAGAATGGTTGTTTGATGTGACCGCACGTGAACTCAATTAATGCACGCGCTCTCTGAAAGGCCCCACGTGCGAATGATCAGCGTGACACGACAGATTCACGAGGAGGAGAGCGTTCGAGCCTCCAAGAGGAAATTATATAAAAACGTTTTATGATTACGATCCCCCATATACCCTTGTCACTTCGCGCGCCCGGCCTGCACGTGTCTGTATATGTATACATAATATGTATATATGTATATGTGTGCGTTGATCGATCGCAAAAATCACAGAAGCACGCAGTATATATAGATAGAGGACGTACCTATGTTGATTATTATTAGTCGAGCGAGGAGTCGTGAGAGCATTTTTCTCAGTATATTCCATCACCTCTGCTTGACTTTCCTTTTATTCAGCGCTCGCTCGCGCGGCGCACGCTAGCCGATTTACACTCGTCGTTATATGTCAGCGGCACGTTGACATGTGATCCAAGAGTTTAATTCTACGATCTGCCGTATTTAATGAAATTTGCATTTGCCACAAGGCCAACTCCTAGAGCCCACGGCCACACTTGCTGTAAAGCTGCCTAAAAATAGATCTCTTGCTCGCCTCTCTCCCTCTCTCACGTTTCTCTCTTTCGCGCGCGCGAATCTCACTGCAACGCATTGCCGGCGTATCGTATGTATTAATTGAATTGACCTTTACATTGTAAATCAATATAGTACACACTGCTTATTTTTTCCAGCTCATTGGCGAAACGTTACTTGATCGCGAGCTCTATTATTGAATTTGACTGAAAACCAAGTGCACGCGTAATCGCTCGCTTTATTTCTTCGATGGAATATAGTTTGACCTTATAATACTTAAAGTTTTACGACTCTCGTGATTTATATGAACGCGCCATAAAAAGAACAGTGCAAATATGTCTCGGTAGGTAATAAATTTTCGGTTTCCTCTCGCACTTCGTCCGATTGCGTCAGTCGCGTGCTGCCACCTACAGCAGTTTGTGGTAATCAAAACGACAGGTGTTCAGTCGATAATATTGGTGTTCTAGTTACCTCCAAAATGGCGAAATGGTTGGGGCTCGACAAACTTGCTAACTTTTTACAGTGTATAAAACACAATGGTGGAATTTTTGGATCGTTGCGCACAATCTACAGGTACGTTTTGTCGACAGCTTCGATCGCGACAATTTTCCGTTCGTTCCGTTTATTGCAAAAAACTAGATATTGCTCTTTAAACGTTAGGTAGAGGTTAGGCACAGCCAATGTTATGAAATTGAGTTTCAAGTTTTTCTTTCAATTTCAGAACGGACGACTTGAAATTTGGAGACTTGGTTGGCGAGGACAAGTATGGAAACAAGTATTACGAAAACAACATGTACTTTTATGGTAATGTCTTTTGAATGAGTGAAAGCTTGTGCTGCACGATTAGCTTGCACAAAATAAAGCTGGAAAAAGTGTTGCTCGAGTTGTTGATTGTTTTGTTTGATCTACAGGTAGGAACCGATGGGTGATTTACAGTGAAAGTGTTGGCATGAACTACGATGCTTCGCAAGTTCCAGCTGAATGGTACGGTTGGTTGCATTACAAGACGGATTACCTTCCACACAGAGATCCGCACAGGCCAAAGTACAAGTGGATGACTGATCACACACCCAACTTATCGGGGACAAACAAGGCTTACATGCCCTACAGTACCACCAGGACAAAGATCGAGCCATGGGTACCTAAAGATTAGATGAAAAAAGGGTGTAGCAAATTTACATAAAGTGATGTAGAATTCATTGTAATATCCTTCTCTTTTACTTTTTCTCTTGTCTATTTATAATTTATTAAAGTACTCTCTGTACATATAATTACCAGTGTGTAACACAGCAGCTGGATGTTGAATAAAATTGATGTGAATTAATGATTTCCATTGTTGGTCGTTATTGCTGGGTAAAGGGAGTCTTAAAAATTGATAGGGAAATAAAGTATTTGTAGGGATAAGTAGAAATGTTTTTGGAGAAAGGGGGTAAAGGCGGTAATGGAGCGATGAATCATTTGGCCGTGCTCTCTCGGCCAATCAATTCAAATCCGGCGCAAAAGCTCACGAGCATCTAAGTAGCGTAAATCAGCCAAAGTACCGGCAGCGCGGAGAATATAGTCATGGCTAGTGTGTGTTATTCGGTGTGGAACGAGGCGTACGTAAGAAGCTCTTTGGCGCGCTGGGGGGTACAAGCGCACATTGTATATAGCGTTATAGAGTGAGTTGCAATGTCGCGTGCTAATTGAAGGCATAGATTAGCTGGGAAAGCGAGAGGATTGCAAGTTTCGAGAGGAAATGTATATGTACGCGGGGTCAGCTTGTGTAAAGTCGAAAGTTATACCCTGAAAAGGGGGGTGGTTGGAAAGGGGCTACTTAGCGCTCGCGCGTTAAGTGCTTGCGAGTCAAAGTTAATTTGACTTAATGCATCTCTTGGTTTCGGTGAGCGCTTCGCTTATTAGATTAGGCTGAGAGAGAGCATAATATATGGAGCAGTGGTTCTGGGACGTAATTGCATTTGCACGATTGTTTATAATGAAGCTCACAAGTGAGAGAGCGAGTGAGAACGGGAGCGAGGGAAAAAAAAGCCGATGTTGTTCGCAGGGCGTATTAACAAGGGGGCGAACAAGATCGAGGCGTGTCCCGGCAATAAATCAGGCTTAGGCGTCGGGATTGTGCGCACATGATTGCGGATCTCTCTCTCTCTCTCATCCTCGAGGAGGCGTTTCGTTTGATGCGGCTCTAAACGCGCGCGCTCATAGATATACTGCAGACGATTGTCAACGACAAGTCATTTTGCGGGCCCGACTCTTTATTTTGATTGCCGTGCAGCCACGCGCGCGCGACAAGATAAGTGCGATATAAAGCTCGTGCACCGTGGGGGGTTTCCAAACCAAACGCCAAACGTTCCGCCACGTGGCCCCAACTCTTTTCGGATTAAACTCGTGTCCGATATACACTTGTATAATACAAGCGATGCACAGTGTTGTACACGCGCTTATCTCCCCCCGATGGCGCCGTTAAAATAGCGCAACTCTAATTGAGCTTGCACAAGTGAGAGAGAAGGAGCGAGAGGAGAAAACAGTCGTAAATATTGAGAGTTGCAAGTAGCTGTTCCTTGCGCTTTCTCTGGCGCTCATTAATATCGGCTGCGCGAAAAGAGAGTTGGTCGAAAAAGAGTCGTAAAGAGAGCCCGAGGCTGCAGCAATATCGGGCCGGGAATTTATCGGTCGCCGAGAGGCGTTAATACCTGCTTTCGCGCGGGGCTTTAAATCAATGAAAAATGTCGCCTAATTGCGAATATGAAAAAACTTGGCTCCCCCTCGCCTGCCACTTGTATATATAGATACATAAAGAGCAGTAGTAGTATACGGCACGCGCGCGCGGATATATATAAGAGACGGAGAAATGAAATTATCAAAGTTTGGCTTGCTATACGAGCTTTCGCGAAGCGTGTATATATGTATATAGATTATTTGTCGCTCGCTCGCAAGTAGTCGATACATCGGCATTTTTACGAGAGACTATAGAGCCCGAGAGTTGGGCGCTTTTATCGGGCGCCGAGATATATAGATTATATACGCGGCGGCGGCGGCGGCGGCGAGAGTGGCGGTAGCTCTGATTTATGGGCAGCTAGGCGCAAAGACAAGTGCATGGCGTCCGACGAGGGCGGAAGGGGGTGTAAAGGGGGGATGCGGAGGGGATGAAACTTCATCATAACAGGCTGTTAGCCAAATGTGCTGTCGGCTCAAAGTCGCGCCAGCAGCCACCCTCGATCACCCCAAACTATGACGCTTCCCCTGCTCTTGCTCGCTCGCTCTTTTCGCTCGCACAAAAGAGCCTTTATTCAATTAATCTACTGTTTAGTAAATTGATCCCATCACCCCGAGCCGAGCTTCCGAGAGCATCGCTTACAGCTCGTTCCCAATTAACTCTGGGGCTGCTGCTCACTTTTTTTTTCTTCTCTTTCCTTTTTGCTTCGCCGCCGCCGCCGCCGTATACTTACCTCTCCCGCGCGTACGGCCTGCCCTGCTGCTGTATAACGCGCCGTATAAAACGGAAGCAATAAGCCGACGAGGTGTGCGTGTGTGTGTGTACGACTATTGTCGGTCGGCCATAGAATTCGGCAAGCTGATTATGGCAAAGTAGCCCCTGCTCCCATATACTCGCTCGCGCTGTTTCCAATCCGCAGGGAAGATTTAATCAAGAGCGAGAAATCAATCGAGCGAACGGGAGAGAGCAGCGAAAAAGTCATTGTGGCGGAATGGAAGTAAAAGGGAAGTGCAGGGGGGAGAGGGGGGGAAGAGTGCACAAAAACGGCTGCAGAAATTGGCTCTCCCTGCCTGCCGCTCGAAGTGTAATCTGAACGACTGCACAAACAGAATGAGAGAAATGTAAGTGAATGAGAGAGGGAAAAAAGACATGAGATGATAATAATAAAAAGGCGATAATGCGGATGTATTCACTTTTAGCTAGTTTTTTCATCTTTTTTTTTTTATTCTATTTGACCATTTATATTCGACTTACGTCCGAACGAGATATTATAGTACACAAGCTGCACTCTTGGTTTGAACACCTATTTATAATTTTTACAATATTTTTTTATACAAAAGCGCGCCGCGCGCGGGGGGGCGGAGCGAGATGGATGATCCCCCCCTCGCGCCCGCTGCACAAATCACAGCGCTCTCATTACATTCTCACAATTTTCGCAATATAATATAAGTCAATTATAGCTGCATGTATAGCTCGACGCTTTGCGGATACGTACATCAACATTATTACTTTTTTTTTTTCTTTGTGCGTATACCTATGTGTATATGTATAAACGTATAGCACTCGTCGTCGTCGTCGTCGTCATCGTCGTGTAAGTCACATTATCTTTCTCTCGACATATATAATATATAATATAATCTCTGCACAGCTGTCACTCTCACTAATAATAATAATAATAATAATAAATAATAATATGTATGTATACATGTAGGCAAAGAAGACAACGAAACTCGAGTTGAAATGTACAGGAGCGGTATAAGAGACGAGGTGTGGTAATAATGCGCAGCAAATAATAATTATAAGTATCGGCGCGCAGACGGCAGGGTCTGGATATAATAATATAAGGTAAGGTAAGAGGAGTAGGCAGGGAGGAGGAGGAGGAGGAGGGCAAATAAATAGAAGCGCGTGCCGTTGGGTGTGTTGTTGCTGCTGCTGTTGCGGGTATATCTACAAAGTATTTACAAGGGAGGAAGGAAGGAAGTAGGAAGCGTTGCTTTTTGCCGCTGGCTGCGGCTGCGGCGGGGGTGGGTGTGGGTGGAAGCCACGCCCCCTCAGGCGCCACCGTATTGCTGCTGCTGCTGCTGCTGGTGCTCGAGCTCGCGTCGCAGCCGCTTGGCCGCGCTCTCCTCCGAGCTGCTGCTGCTGTGGTGGTGCTGCTGCTGCTCGTGGTCGCTCGTCTCGCAGCCGTCGTCCGCGTCGGCGGCGACACCCTCGACTTCCTCCTGGCGTCGCTTCGCGGTGGCCATTTCCGCGGCGTGCTTTTTGCGCCACTTTGTCCGCCGGTTCTGGAACCATACCTGCAACACACGGCCATGAGCCACGCACGGTTAGACTGGATGTATACGCAGAAACACCCTTGCTCGCTCGCTCTCTAGTGGCAATCTCTCCCTCGACGGCCGTTACCTTAATTAAATACATTGTTGCGGGGACAGGGAGAGCGAGAGGCAGCGGAGTACTCAGCTCTTTGTGCTGTATACGTGTAAAACTCTTATCGCCGCCGAGAGCGCCAGGGATTTTAAGGCCGGCCGTTATTAATAAGGAGAGCCCCTCCGACTTTCATTCCCGTGTAAACATTGCCCCACACTGCCTACACCCAACTACTACTCCTCTCCTCTACGCTCCTCTCCTCTCCTCGCGTTGCAAGCTCCCTTAATATCCAGCCCTTTTACCCCTTTCGTTAATTTTTCTTTTCTCCTCTCGGCCAAACGCGCCGCCGAGATCTAATGCCGCTGAGCACCAGCTGCGCGCGGACCAACTCACCGACGCGCTACTGCCAAGATTTTTTCAATCAAGCCGTCAACAAGCAGCTTATATAGAGCTCGCCCTCGCCGAGCTTTTGGATTTTTAAAGCTTGATGCGGCTCGCTCATTTTTAACCCAGCCAAATAACGAACGCTCTTATATATATTATGCGCAGTCTGCGATTTATAAGCGGCCAAAAATGTCTATCCAATTGCAAATTAATTTTCCAACTCGTCAAAAAAAAAGCTCATCTTGAAATATCTATAATGCAGTTAAAAGCTGCGGAACGTTATTCATCTCCGAGTCTGTCTTGATTTTAAATGCAAGCCGTGCTGTGGTTAAACGCAAGTGTTATTATACGATAAATCAAAACGATAGCCCAGCAAGATATTGGCTCGATATAAGGGAGAGAGAGAAAAAAAACGTGTAGCAGAAATCGTCACAGGTTTATCCGCGGCAAAGACTACTGCGGGGATTTGTCGAACACGCGTGTATCCGAAAGTTTAATAGAAAAAAGATTAGGCCACATGAGTGATGTGTACTGCATGGGCAAATAATTATATTCCGCGTCGAGGCGAGGCTAAGGCTGGCAGGCCAGGATCGATTATGGTGCGGAAAAAAAAAGCCACATAATGCGGGCTATAACGTGCGGCCGGTGCACGACTTATATATATATACGCTGAGCATCGGGAAGAAACTATATATATATACGCCAACGAACCGCCCACCAAATCCCGCGGCTCTTTGTCACATTTGAGTACATGTGTGCAATAATTATGCGCGCGTTTGGGGTATACCTCTATATCATAAAAATGTAAGACGCGCAAGAGAAGCAGAGTCGAAATGCGCGGTGGTAAAAGAAATAGATTTTTTTTATATATATAACATCGCATTAGTCACGCACGCGTTGCCAGACGGCACCTCGCCCCATCGCATCGCACGTTTGTCTGTGTGTGTGTGTGTGTGTGTGTACGCACAACTGTTAGATTTATTAAATCAGGATTATCTAAACTCCGCTCTCTGTCTCTTTCTCCGCAACCCTGTGAAACCGCACGCACGATATATACATTTTTTTTTCCTTTCCACCGCGGTTGATCAATTGGAAAGTGCTATCTTTTTCCCTTTTTAAAGGCGTTTCGCATCGATTACACCGCAAATCACACAGTCGTTAAGATTAGATTAAAATCGAGTCGTGCAACCTGCGTCGCATGATAGAATTCTATGACACTATAACGCATTCACGGAAGATTTTGCAATGAAGCAATATTATTAGAAGTGTGTGCGCGCGCGCGCATATAGTATAAGGAAGTGTCGGCATATAAAACTGGCTCGGCGAAGAGAAGAAATTGTTCGTCGGTGCTGTGCGGGCGTATGTGTCTATCTATCGATATGGGAGGTCGAGACGTCGCGAGCGGAATACAGAGGAGCGCATTATCGGCTCTCGCTCGCATGCTCCTCGTGCCTCCTCTTGCTTGTAACATATATAGCACGGCAGCTGCGCGGCCTGCCATATATATATACGTATATCTCATGCTACATATTTTGGCCTTTGCACTCTTCGCGCAGAGTCGAGGCGACGCGAGTGTCAACGAAAAAAAAAAAAAAAAAAAAATCGGTCGTTGAAGCGCGAGCGTTGATTTATCGAGATGCAGCCTATATAACACCGCGTCACCTTGCACTTGTTCGCGTATATACGTTCGTTGCAGGCTCGTTTAGCGAGGGGAGAGGGGGGGGGGCATATATATAAGCATTCGACACGCGCGTTTGCGAGCCTAATTGAGCCTGCACCCGAAATTGATTGCCCCCTCGCGCAGCAACAGCAGCAGCAGTATAGAGAAACGTATACACTGCTCGCTGTTATACGTATATATATGCCGTATATACACGTATAATACGAGCTGGCGAATAGGTAATCTCGGTTACGCGCCTCGCCAAATCCGCGGGTAATTGAATGCGGCCGAGCTTGCGCCGCCGCCGAGCAGTTGACGCGCCCCCGCCCAGCCCCGCATAGACAGCAGCCACAGAGAGCTTTCGATAAAAATGTAAATATGGCGCCGCCCAACGAGCCAATGACAGCGACGCCGGCGAGGGCTCGAGCTCGGATTTAGCCGGCAAGCTTGCATAAACCCCCCATGTATAGGAACGCGGCAGATAAGAGAGAGAGAGAGACGGGCACTCACCTTCACTTGAGACTCGGACATGCCGAGAGCGTAGGCGAGCTTCGCTCGCTCGGGGCCCGCCAGGTACTTGGTCTGCTCGAACGTCTTCTCCAGGGCGAAGATCTGCTGGCCGCTGAAGGTCGGCCGCGTGTGCTTCTTCTTGCCCGCCTCGTGATCCCCTGCACCCACTCCACCTCCGGCTTGCTGCTGTTGTTGCTGTTGGTGCTGCTGTTGCTGGCAACCCAATTGCTGCGACACTGCAATCAACGTCCCATCACCTTATTATAGAGCTCGTATTCGTATATAATGATACGCTATATACGTGCGCATTTGTCACGATTATCGCGGCGAGCGTAATCTTAAATTCAAATCTAACGGCGCAATAGCAAGGCTGCACGATACAAATGTTTCCGTGTTGTAGTGTATATATATAAGGAGGAGCGCGCGGGCGAGCTTGGGAATGCCAAAGATTCGCCTGCAAAAAAAAGGAAAGAAGCTTATATGCGTCCTATAATGTAGCCAGTGCGCGCAGTTTCATATAAGCAAAATGGAATTCAAATGATTCCGAGCGCTACGAATTTACGGCACATATGCTACGGATATTCTAATTTTTTATTCAATGTTATAACGCAACGTAATAAGCTCTATATATATAGAGGCGCAATATCGTAAAGTAAACTGCAGCACGTATAATATAAGCTCGCAGTTGCACGTGAGATGTATATGCAGGATGAAAAGTCAAAAGTAGGAGAGCATATTCGGTTTTGATAAATCAGCATATACAGGCAGGCAGGCAGGGAAGCAGGCTGTCCCTTTGGATGTATCATCGGGCACCGTAGCACGTGGTGTGTGCGCGCGCTCGGGCCTCGTGGGGCAATGAAGGGGGGTGGTGGGGAGAAGGGGGGGGGGGGCGCCGAGCGTGAGCGTTTAATTTAATAAAGCAATTTGTAACGGAATACGAAACGAGGCAATAATGGGCGGCGGGGGAGCGATCCTAACGAGCTGCTTACCGCATTCCGCCAGCTGACCATATAGAGTCTAACATAAGGGAAACAGCTACACTTATACTGCTACTGCTGCTGCTGCGACAAAAATCGAGAGAGAGAGAGAGAGAGAGCTACAAGTGCCTTTATAGCGCGACGAGAAGACGTAGCTTTCCAGCTTATATAGGGAAAATGAGGGCCAAAGGGATTGGCCGCACGTGTGTCCGTGTGCGTGCGTGTATATACGTCTGTACGTATATGTCTACGAGATATCCTATTCAATATCGAGCCCTCCCGCAAAACGCCCGACAACTTTTATCCCCTTTTATCCCTACACGCCCGATTTCTTTTCTTTCCTCTTCTCTCTCTCTTTTTTTTTTTTTTCACGCCCCATAATCTTATTTGCCGCTCTCTCTCCCTGGAGTTGTAAACCAATTAATCGAGTCCATCTCTCTCTCTCTCTCTCTCTCTCTCTCTCTCTCTCTCTCTCTCTCTCTCTCTCTCTCTCTATATCTATTTGTCTAAACTGAAAAAACAAATATATGGTTATATTGGTGCACTGTGTACACGAGATCGATGTATATGGAGGTTCGCCCGCGGAGAGTTGAGCAATGATACCTCTGGGACGCAGCAGGCAGGCAGGCAAGCTCGAGTATAGAGGCGATGATACGTATAACGCACCTGCTTTATTCGACTTTTGAGAGCTATATATATTGATATGATGGGCGCTCGCATTGAATAGTGATTTTACGAGCGCGTCCATCGCCCCGATAATTCCCCCATGTTGCTCCGAGAGGGAAATGAAAAAAAAAGGATGAAAAAAAAAAGAAAACGTGCGCGCCGACAGAGTTCTAGAGTGAGTACGAGGATATATAGAGAGAGAGAGAGGACGAAAAAACTTGCTGACACGGCTGAGACGTCGCCGACGAAACGTCTCTCGGTTCTTCTCGCGCGACAAATGAAATCCTATATCGCGCACGAGATATATGGGATCGGTATCGCTCGGCAGGATGGAGATGGGAGAAAGGGAGAGAGAGAGAACAAAAAAGTGTTGGTATAATATATAATGCGGGATGTTTTAAAGTCGCGCCTAGGCACGTGGCTTATTTAGGCGGTTCGACGCCTCTAATCGTCGGCAGTGGTCCGTGAGAGGGAGGACGACGACGAGAGAGAGAGAGCGTGCACACCCGTTAAGAATAATGGCTTTTTCATGCGTTGTTGTACTCGAGCTAAGCCGCAGACGAGCCGCCCCCTGTTATACGGCCCGATAACATCGACAGATGCCTATCCGCGCGCGCTTATATACAGCAACAACGGCGACACTTGCACCGCACGCACCGCTCTCCCTCTCATTATTATACGCCACTCTCGCCCAGTAGCACTTGCCTTTTATATTATTATCTGTATCAATTAAGCGGGATTATATCTTGATCGACGCGCCGGATTAATATGAAACGGCTTACAACCTAACTAATGTGCACTGCAGCCTAATACGCGCTGATATCGCATAGCACCCCTCCTCGCATGTATATATATAGCGAACTTTTCGCGCCGACCATAAACGCGCGTTCTCATCGTTCCTTCTTCTCTTTATCTGCGCCGAGCATTTGTCAATTTAAAGCTGGCTTTTCGCCATTTGAATTTCGATAATGTTCGATCTGCTGTTGAGACAAAAAAAAAAGCGTCTTCTCGCGTTTTACAATCGCCGACGGAAGACATCACTTATATAGACTGCGAAGTTTTTAGGAAATCAAAGTTTTCGTAACTTTATGATTTGCTGTTACACGATCGAGCAAAAAAAAACGAAAGATAACAGTAGGTAGCCGCTGTATATGACGAAATCCTTAAAAAAACACACACACTTTTCTGGAGTCTAGAATGGCAAAAATTTTTTTTGATGCTAAGGCTTCCGGACCTTTTTCCTCTTCTTTTTGAAGGTATATATTCGGAAAATACTCGTGAACATTGGAAAAGTCTGCAGGAACTACTTTTTCGGCATTTTCCCATTATAATCAAATGGGC
>JAWWMK010000040.1:8100842-8130034 GCA_035047105.1 Galeopsomyia nigrocyanea | reverse complement strand
ATTGCAAAATAATTACATTTGTAGTTTGTTATTAATATCGGGAAAATGCTGAAAAAATATAGTTCCCGAGGACTTTTCCAATGTTCATAAGCATTTTCCGACACTATATACCTTCTAAAAGAACAGGAAAAAGGTCCGGAAGCCTTAACATTAAAAAAAATTTTTGCCATTCTAGACCCCAGAAAAGTGTGTTTTTTTTTTTTTTTAAGGATTTCGTCATATATATAGATTATAACGATCGAGTAAATACACAATTGGACACACGTTTTTAATAAATATCCGCGCGCGCGATATCGAAGCACATGGTTACATTGTCGAAGATAAGATAGAGCCTCGCGTTGGCACGGATGTCGGGGGCATTTAATTGAAACTGTATATTAATAAGTTAATCTGCCCGAGAGATATATAAGTTTGACACGGGCATCAAGTGTGTAAATGTGCAGCTGTCGCGTTTGCTCCGCAATCTGTCAAATTTCCCGCAGAGCACGCGGAAACTTGTGTAATATTGATCGTGACTCGCTGCAAGATTTCAATCTCGACTAAGCGATATTAGTTCATATATATTGAAGAGATACCCAAACCACACAACTGCGAGCTTTTTTTTCTCTCTCTCTCTTTTTCTATATACGAGTGAACGAAAAGAACGTAAGGGAACAAGTTTTTTTTTTCGCCTCTTCTCTCTCGGTTTTTTTTTTCTTTCTGGTCGTTTGACGTATATTAAGGATGTAAGAAATCGTCGTTTCCTCTGTTTATTATTTATGTATATTAGGTCTGCGCGGCGATTATCATGGGCCCTCTTGCGGTGCGAGCGCTCGACGTCAAAAAATAACAAACACGCGTCGCCGACAGCGAGAGCTACTGATTTTTAAGTAAATAAGCCATTTCGGCTTTCAATAACTGTTTTCATAGACTTTTTTTTTTTGTTTTCTTACCCGTCGTGATTGATATTTATAACTAAGTATGTAGCAACGCTCGAGTGCGATGTTAACGGTTTTCGCGCTATGAATCGATCAGATTAATAGTTTGCTTTTATACGAGCGCGAGCAACGAAGATGAATCTTGCAAAAAGAGACGTTAAACGAAGAAGGCAATCAATCGAGAAAACGCCGAAAAAAAGGCCTGCGTGTGCACTCAACCTAAAAATACATATATATCCGTAAACAGAAGGTCGAGAGAGAAAGATGGAGCGAGATGGTGCGACATATAAAGAAGAACGTGAGGAAATTGCTCAATCGCCGGCTGAAATATCGGAAGATGGGCGAAAGGTTTTTACGAGATGGAAAGGCTTCGATAAATCAGCGCGCTGCGTTGACGATGCGACGGCAAGGCGATGTGTCACCGTATATGCGTGTAATAGGTTTCAGGTGCAGCGGGCTTTATATATTATCTTTGAATGTTTGTAGAGTCAACAAAGACGGAATGATTAGTCGGGCGGGGGTGCGTCGGCACGTAAAAAACCAAAAAGAAGGAACTATAATATACGCGCAAGAAAAACAACAAAGATTGTACTCACGGGAGTGAAGTCGAGCTCGCCAGCCAAGGGGATCGCTGACCAAGCCCTGGAGGCCCGGCCAGTAGATGGCTGGATGTCGGGGCTCGGTGCGCTGCTGGAACTGGCCGATTCCTGTACAAACACAACAGAGAGAGAGAGAGAGAGAGTGAGCATGAGTGCGGGAGTCGTTTAACAATCAATCGACAGGCCATTATAGCCGAGACACGGGGCTCGTAAACTAATCCTCGCTGCTGCGTTTAATGGCCGTTATAGTGCATTTACCGGTGGAAGCGGCGGCGGCGGCAGCGGCGGCGGCCGCGAAACCCGCGTGCATGGCGTAGCGGGGCGCGGCAGCGACGGCCGTGGCGACGGCGGCCGCCTGGTTCTGCGGACTCTGCTGGCCGAGGGGCTGCTGCTGCTGGTTGCTGTTGGCCTGCACGGGCCTCGAGAGGATGGTGTCGATGCCGTGGGGGTTGCTGCCCACCGAGGTGATGGACGTGGCGGGACTCTGCTTGCCGCTGCCCGTCGGCGAGTTCTGCTGCTGCTGCTGCTGGTGGGCCGGGGAGATTTGCTGCTGCTGCTGCTGCTGGTGAGGGGAGGAGAGCGCGGACTGGGGAGGCGGCTGGCGCTCGGCCATCGAGTGCAGGGCGGCCAGGGGCTGCGAGGCGGCGAGCATCGAGCCCGCGGCCGCGGCGGCGTTGAGGTTGAGGAACTGGAGGACGTGCGGCGAGGCGAAGTCGTGCAGCCAGGGCGGCCGGGCGGAGGGCGGGTGGGAGGCTGGCGGTGGCGGCGAGCACGAGCCCATGGACGAGCCCGCCGAGGAGCTGCGCTCGTCCTGCAGCTGCTGCTGCTGGTGCTGCTGGGCCTGCTGCACCTGCGCCGCTCGAGCATGGACAGTTAGAAATGACGGCCGTCGAATCGAGGTGAAATTATACAGAATTCGCAAGACTCACGAGCGACTGGGACTGGCGCTGCGGCTGTTGGTGCTGCTGCTGCTGCTGCGACTGATGGGGGTGGTGGTGGGCGTGATGGTGGTGGTTGTGGTTGGCTGGCTGCTGGTGCTCCGATGCCGAGGACATGTCCAGGGCGGCGAGCTGTCCGCGGCTGCGGCTGCTCGTCGACGGCGGCGGCGGCGGCTGCTGCAGATGCGCCGGCAACTCGGCGGCGACGCGGCCTCTCTCACCGCCGACTGCGCTCAGGCTGCACACCATCTCGCCACCGCCAGGCTTGGCATATCTTATTGCACCTGCACGCCTTTATTGCTTCTTCTTCTTCGGCTTCTCGACTTGGCTCGATCACAATTGCACACTAATATGTCTCGGAAGCACACTGCACTGCAACTACTTACAGACGCGCCTCGCGATGGAGCACACCGATATTTAGAGTAGCACTGGTGCAGCGGCGGCGACGGCAGCAGCGAGTCCAGAGTGCCGGCGGCTGCTGCGAGCTGATGCGAGTGCGATGCTGCCTGCGTGTGTTCGCTGCACGAGAGCGCGAGTGGCGAGTCGCGAGTGCGAGCTCGGGGGGACGGAGCCAGTCGCGGAGAGCGCTGAGAGGCCGCGATTGGCGGGGAGGCGGCGCCCCGTTGACTTTGATTCGAGCTCGGGGGAGCCAACCTCCAGAAGCGCAGCCGCGGGGCGGGGCCTCTCAATCTCGCGTTAGCCTCTTGTTAAGCGTCTTTCATTGTCTGTTTAAACTCGTTATTTATGATGCCGACTGAATAAAACAAGAGCTCCAGCTCCTTCCTCGCCTCGCTCTCTCGCTCACTTCCTTCCTTCCTGCCTTCCTTCCTTCCTCGCCTCCTTCCTTCCTTTGCCGGCGGCGCCATCAACTCTCGGCGAGAGCGAGTCCTGATTTCACCAAACGACGACGACGACGACGACGAGAACTCGATAGATAGATATTGCAACCGCAACAGCAGCACCAAGCGAGTCGACATTAGTTCCGGCTATACCTGCACTGTATATGCGCCTGCCTAATTGAGAGCTCGTTTTTATATATATCTATACGTGCACATACGGCGACTTTTATTGCGCCGCTCCTGACAGCGCAAACGCCGGAAAAATTTTTATTTATCGCTCCCTTTTATTTACTAACGATCGCGAGCGCCCGATTGTCGAGCTCTATATATATGCCCTCCCTTATATTATAGGACGTCCCTATTATTACATTAGACAATTAACAGCCCATTAAATTGCATCGCACGACATGTACGAGCGATAAAAAGCGTATAATAATAGAAATCTATCGATGAAATGAGATGGAAATCAATCGGCCAAAACTATATTGAGACATTATGGCCATTGGGGCCAGTATAGTCCGATCATTTGTCGAGTGTGAAATCAGATGTGAAATTTATTTAAAGCGTGAATATATATATACGTGCAGCGTCATAAATTTCCGGTCCCCAGTTGACATGACTATTCATTCGTCGCATCAAGTATTATAGTATATAGGTATCTGCACCGTAAGAGTTCTCGCTCGGATATTCGTTAGATGTATATATCGAGTGTTGATTAGCTGCCAACAGGCAGATATAAATCAGCGCGCGAGTAGTGCATGCGGCGGTGGCGGCGGCATTTCACGCCGCTGCTTAGTCGATTATTTGCGGCGGTCTCTCTGTGTCTCGCTCTCGCAGCTCTCTATGCATGCCGAGAGAGAGACTATAAAAAGGAGCGAGGAGGGAAGGAGGAGAGAAGATTTAGCGCTGTTAGAACGAAAGTAGTAATAGCGGCGGATATAGTAGCAGCAGCAGGGGACGAATGCTGCAGGTAAAAGTGCTACTATACTTTTTTTTTCTTCTCGCTGTATATATATATGTGTGACTTTCTGGCTTCTGTTATATTTGGACAGCATTAGAGCTGCTAGGCTATGCCGCCCGTGCGGAATGGCTTTTGTGGAAGCGTCTCGCGCGCGCGCGTGCGACAATAGGTGCGTGTCGCTTGCGAGTTTCGAGCATGGGGAGGACAGCTGCGCGCAAATAGACTATCAGTCATCCCTCGCTCTCTCTCTCTCTCTATGTATACACATACATATACACTATAACAGCGCTCTGCGCAGATTATTATATATACAGCGCGAGCCGTTTTACATCAGCCGCTTATGACTTATATAACGGAGGCAATTCCTTAGCATCGACTATACTGACCATATATAAATGTGCGATTGGGCGCACATATCTCGATCGAGCGCGCGCGGTTGTTTCGAAAAGCCGTGTGCGGCCATCCATCATTCGACTATACTGCGCGTGAGAGTGAGAGAAAGAGCCATGCAACTATGATGGTTAAGCATCGGATTGCCGCGACGACATTAATTCGTCGTTAGCGCTGCCGCCGATCAATCTTCAGGCAGCATATAATAGCCGCAGAGCCAAAAGTCTCTCTCTCTCTTTCTTCGATGCCATATAGCTGTAATATGTATAAGCTGGAAAGCTCAGACTGAGGAGAGAAAGAGAGAGAGAGAGAGAGAGAGAGAGAGAGAGCGTGCGCGCAATAAAGAGGTGCGACGAGAGGAAGTGACCTGCCAGTTAGTGAGCTGCCGTTCGCTTCCCCCCTCTCTCTCTCTTCGACACGCACACACAGACACACAGAGAGAAATATAATAATAACACAAACGATTAGCCGTGAATAAAGCGCTCGTCAGGGGAACGAGAAAGATTGGCCGGCTGGCTGAAATCTGTCGGGCCGACAATGGCATTAAGCGTCAAATTAGGCGACGGCTTCGTGACTTTTCTCTCCCTGCTCGCTCGCTATACAAATAGAGAGCTATACAGCTCTCTACTACTCTGCCTTTTCCCGAGGCGCGCGATTCACGCATTCTATCTGCTCAGGTCTATTATGCCTCTTGATCTCTATTATACGGCTGAGCTCCCTTATTCGTTCGCCAAACCAACGGCACATATATATACCTGCTCTCTCTCTCTCTCACGGACGGACTTCTTTATGTTTCTTTATTGCACTTTTAGTCGATGCTTCCTCGCTTCCGCCCTCTCATACTCGTAAACTGCTGCTGCTGCTGCTACTATGTCGCGTTTGAATCCTCATGCAGCATGGCAATTAATCACCCACAGAGAGCGAGTGCACTTTTCGCTGTGTCGCTTGTATTTATCAAAGTCGCATTTCCATGCTCCGGCCGCAGATTAAAAAGCCATCAGTGGGCCGCTCTTCGCAGCTCTCTCGCGTGTATTAATGAGACGAGTCTCGAGATGCTGCTTGCTCATGTTATACTCTCATCGATCCCCATATACTCTTCTTATTCTCTCTCTCTCGCTGGCAGTCGATAAGCTGCAGCCGATTGATAGGGCGCGCACGAGAGCCGCAGCAGCGAGGGGTGTGTCTCCGAAGGGATATCTGCCCGCTGTGTAAGCTCGCGCATTTAAACGAGCCGCATTACACGCGAGAAAGAGAGAGAGAGCCAAAATTCTACAATCAATGTCGCGTTAGCTGTGGCAAACTTGTCGCCGCATCCTGTAAGTATGAGTGCAAGTATAGCGTATGTAGCAGCAGCTCGTTAAAAACTCGTGCTGGAGGTGGTGCAACTCTAGCGGCGTGCCGATGTGTGCTAAAGCGGGCGCTGCTGCTGCTGTGAATAAAAGAGCCGAGAGAGAGAGCCATAAACAAGTGCTTACCGCAATCTAATGCCTCTCTAATGGCTCCTGCGTATCTCTCCCACTTACGCGCGATTTAATTACTATGTAAATGTCGCGTTGCCGAAACCCTGCCTTTCACGCGCTGCGCAGCCACTCTCTCTCTCTCTCTCTCTCTCTCTGCCGCCCGATGTCCTTAATTACTTTGTACGTTGTATTAGATGAGAGAGAGAGAGAGAGAGCCAGCCAGTCGACCCACGCGACTCACTCCATTAGTCCCGTCCTTCCTTCCTTCCTCCTTTCTTCCTTTGTGCTCCCGCGCTGCTTATTCCTTCTCGCCGAATATCTATAACGAGCACCTGCAGCATTCCTCCGCGCTCCGATTTATAATATAGCATTCGCACGGACTTGCTCGCTCGATCCCATTACGCATGATGTTTCTCGAGGATACTATAGCGACAAATATTAATGATACCCAACGGTTCCCTCTGATTATTCCAGCTCTAATCCGATCCCGAACACCATTCCACGGAGCATCACCAGCAGCAGCAGCAGCGGCAGTGGCATAAAAGTTGCCGAGTAATGCCCCAACGCCGCGTATAGTCCTCCTTTTCTCCGCACGCCAGCGGTCATTAATGCTGAACCCGACTCGCTGCACCTTTTCACTCCCACGCCTTGTGATGCAGGCACGTTCACCATTTAAACGACTATTAGTTGTTTATTAAGCACAATAAAATTTCGGGAGAAAGGATGATGCAGCCCTGCGCGCACAATATAACATTCCAACTCGTTTTTGCCGCTTATATATATACGACGCGATGCTCTCTAAGGACCATTCACCTTTCTTTTCTTTTCTCTCTCTCGTTTATCCTAAGCAGCCTCGCGCGCATTCAATTTTTTATGATTTTTCCTTCCTTCTTTTATTCACTTCTCGTCAACTTCTCCTTTCTTTTTTTTTTTTACGCTTCGCCTTTTATCAAAATAATATCAAAATGCAGGAATGGCCTTTGATTGGCTTTTTACTAATGTCGTTTGTCAAAAATATTATGTGTTTTTTTTTATTAAGGGGATTCGTCAGAGATGCTTGCTCATTTATATGCGCTCATCGTATAGATTTATAGCGCAAAAGTGAATTCCATTGCTTAAAAATATATTTAAATGATTTTTTTTACTGCCTTTTAAGAGAGCAACAATTTGAGCCAAAAATGAAAGCAAAGTCATTGGTATACTACCAAAAAAAAGTTCTTGAATTAAGAAGATATGTTCTTAAAATAAGTATGCAGCAAATTTAATAACACGATATTTTTTAATGAAGCTACGGGACAATTGATCTAAAAATGAATATGTCTTATATACCTCGGCGTCAAGAAAAGTTCGATGCAAAAAGATTGATCCTGGTAATTGCAAATAATCACGAAAAAAACAAAACACACGATTTCTTAAATTTGCTGCATACTTAAAATAAGAACTATTTTTTGTAGTGTAAAAACTGGATTTTTCAAAAAAAAAAAGAATTTTGACAATTTTTCAAAAGATGCCGCACAAACTCAAATAAAATTGTGTAGTCCTTCGAGTAAATTGTATCTTGTGAATTTTACTCCGCATGCATAAAAGTTTTTAAAGGTCACCGAAAGACGATGTGTTGATTTAAAGATTTTTAACTTTATATTTATATCAAAAATTCTAAAGACATTTGTGACATATAGTGGTACACAAAAAAAAATTCATTCTAGCTAATTTTAACTGAAACGACTGCATAATAAATTTTTTGTATATATTTTGTGCCGGGTCCTTTCATCTTGTCATTCCATGTATTATACTGGTAATCGTAAGGGAGAATAAATCTATTGATTAATCGCGTTTTTTTTTTATTAGAAAAAAGCCATTTAACTTCGAATTAATAAAATTGTTATTAACAATTTGAAAAATTATGGCTGCATGAAATATCTTGAAGATGATGCCGAATTGCTATAAAAAATTTGCAAAGTCTTTCAAAATTCATCATAAGTCGTATATATAACCGCGAGCGTATAACAAATCTCGAAATCTTTCAAAAGTACCAAACCAGTCGAGAGTTATGACTTTAACTTTTTTAAATTCCCGAAAGTCCTGAAAAATAGTAAAATTTTTGACATTTTTCATGATCATGCTTTCAAGTTATATATTTATAAAATATCCATTTCTATAACATTATACGTTATGAATTTTCAATTTTCCATGCTTTTGAAGCATGACAAGCGATGTAAATGAACTCGTACTTATTTATCTATCAATTCATGATCATAGGTAGTGCACTGGAAAATTCAGAATTAAAAAAAATAGGGAAAAGCGTTTGGTTGAAACAATAAAAATGAAAAAAAAAGCACCGCTCTACTTGGTTGCAAGGATGTATTCGTTTCGCGAGGCATTTGTTGTTTACATTGACAAGCGGCTGGCTCGTCAATAAAAAAAAAAAAACAAAAGCGAGCTAGAAAAAGAAAGTAAAAAAAAAGTCAGATATCAGTAGTGCGCGGCTTTGGCGTAAAAATAAAAAAGAGTTGGCTGGTGCAGAAACGAGGGAAACGACGCAGTGGCCGCGCGCGGGGAGAAGAATTTTTGGGGTGGAAGCTCGCTGCCGCCGCCGCCGCGTTTCGGTGGCGTTTTAGGGCTATCGCTCTATCTGTCGTATCTCGGTGAGCCGAAAGAGCACATACATAGCACATGTATAGCTTTGTTACATGTATATATGTACAGTAGACGCGCTTTGCCGCTCCCTAAAATGAATCGGCTTGTATATCCCGATGGCAGCAGCTCTTTATGTGACATAACACACACACACACATATATAGCCTAATAGAAAATAGTAGTCGACGTCGCTGCAGTTATAGTATGGCTCATCGCGCCGCGCCGCCTCTGAGTTATGGCTCTTCTGTGATGTCGATGCGCATCAATTTGGCTAAACGAAGGATTAATTTAATAACGAGCCCAAGCGAATCGCAGCCCGTCCATCTATTTAATTTAATAGATGATGAATAGACGACGAGATTGCTGCGATTATGTATCTTTTAGACATATAGCCTTTATTCCATTTTCACATATGTGAGCGCACTTTTAACGCACCTCGAGCGCATCATTATGTCATGCGTGCGTGAGCCTCGCGAGATTAATTTGATCATTAAGTATTCATGCGTTAAATTTACAATAACTGCCTGCCTGCAAATTCTATTCGCTTTACGAGCGTTTTAATGCTCTCTCTTTCTCCGCGCACGATTATGCCTCGCTCTTCATTCCAACTATCAAAAATACAACATATAAATTATCCGGCGGATTAAGGGACTTGTTGCTGCTGCTGCTGCTCGCCACTCGGGATTGAAGAGTCGCGAGATATGTAAGAGAGAAAAAAAAAAGGAAAACAATATAATATGCGCTCAGCGATCATTGAGTGCCGGGTCATAGGCATGAGAAGAGCACATATAACCGCGTTATGAGTATAATGCTGATGAGCTTTATTATTGCAAGTAAGAATAACAGGGTGACAGCAGCAGCGATCCCGGCTCTCCTTCTCCGCGTTGTTTGCTGAGACAACACAAGTGCCATGCTAGCGCTACTCGTATTTACGGAAAAAACAGCCTCGATTTCTTTCTGTCGCTGCCTCTCCCTCGTATATATATAATATGTAACTTGTCACACGAGCATTCGAGCGAAATAGAAAAAAAAAAAAACGAAAGAAAAGAAAAGAAAAAGTACGCGCTGGCGATGGCTCATCTAGTGCTTTGATATTTTTTTTTTCTGCTGTTTGATTTCCGCTGTACAGTTACACGCACATATATAGTGAAGCTACGAGTAGGAAAGCCGTATATATAAGAGATATAAGCTGCGGGCGGCGGTGTGCGCGGGATGATGGAAGCGTTTGGAAAGATACGGCGCGAAATTATACGCTCGCGCGCTCGGGCGGGTGGCGGGTGGCAGCGGTACTCGTTTGACTTTATTGCCCTGGCCGATCCAATAAAAGTCCCAATAATAATGTCGGATGTTTTCCGATGCACCGTATTTGATTTAGTGTCGGCCATTTTGTGATCACATATCTGCCTCGTAAATCTCGAGGCGAGTTGGAAGCTCGAGAGAGAGAGAGAGCGGCGCCAGCGAATATCAAACGTCGATGCGCGCCACCGATCCGGCATCCAGCACGTAAAATATTACCGCGAGCCCGTCGTATACATATACGCCCTCCGCGCACTGCCACCACCACCACCAGTTCGTTCGCTTTTTTTTTCCCTCTCTTTTTCATTTTCGTTTTCATGCTCATTTTATTGCTCCTCCCCCGCCTCCTCCTTTATAGCCGCGCGGTCGCGCTTGAAAATCAAATTTCACAAGATCCATCGAGTGTGTGCTGCTATAAACCGCCGCCGCACTCGAGTATAAGCCAGACTACAATATATATACTATCATAGAGCTATGGAATATGAAGACTTGAACAATTTGGCGCTGTTGTGCTATGTTGTGTGCGTGTGTGTGGGTTGT
Source organism: Galeopsomyia nigrocyanea (assembly GCA_035047105.1). Lineage (NCBI taxonomy): Eukaryota > Metazoa > Arthropoda > Insecta > Hymenoptera > Eulophidae > Galeopsomyia > Galeopsomyia nigrocyanea. The sequence continues at coordinate 8,119,457 of JAWWMK010000040.1, read as the reverse complement.
CGCGATTAATCAAGAGTAGGTACACACACTGGGCGCAGGGAAAGAGAAAGAGAGAGAGAGAGAGAGCGAGGGCCAAGAGGCAGTAGATCGTCGTTATTGTCCATTAGGAAGCGAGCGGGCCGGCCATCCACGCCACAAACTTACTTTACGATATCGCTTCTTCTTGCTCTCTCTCACTTTTATTCTCGCACATAAAGCTCTCTCTCTCTCGTACGCGCGCTTCGCTTATTATTTTATCGGGCATTTATTGTTGAGAGAGCGAATTCGCGGTTGGCGCCCCATGAATACTGATTTTTCAGCGAGCTTTCATATACATATATATATATATATATATGTATATATCGTGCGCACTTGCTGTAACAGTATAAACACGCGCGCAAGCGAGCTTTTACTGTTTGACGTTTGGATGTTATCTAATTGCTCGTTTCGCTCTCTCTCTGCCCTTTCCCGCATATATACGCATCGCCCATCATATTTCAGCTGGCGCGATGCAGCCCGATTGCAGCAGCAGCAGCCACCCCCGCTCAGCAAAGTCAAGCCGCCCACTTATAATTCTCTCTCTGCATGTATGTGTGTGTGTCTGTGTGTGCGCGCGCTCGCGCCCCACACGTAGTGCAGGAGAGCGCGTGATTAATTACGGCTACCGCCGCCGCTGCTACGAAGAAAAAAATCTCGCTCTCGGATTGAATAAAGATCGCGCTGAGAGCCAAAGTGATAAAAAGCGCGCGCGCGCGAGAGAGAGAGAAAAGCACTGCCAAGAAATACCGAATGATTAATATGTAGCGTTGCTGCGCGACAGCCAGTACCGTCGCCGTCGTTGGCGGCGACGACGACGAAGAAGAAGAAGAAGGAGCTAGCGACCGGCCAATAAACGGGATAAAAACGCTCAGTGAAAAATAGCTTGCTCATTAGCCTGCACATCTGGGGCTGCTCTCTCTCTCTCTCTCTCTCTCTCTGTCGCCCTCGCGCAGCAGCACCTTAACTTGTCTACAGCTCGAGGGATTTATTAAAAAGTCGCGAGCCGATTGCTTTTAATATTCCAGCCAGCGCAGCAGCAGCAGCAGCAGCAGCTCGGAGCCAACGTGTAGATGTGCTAGCACGCCGAATATAATGCTCGAATACGTACATATCGCCACGCTCTCTCTCTCCACTCGCACTCTGATCGATCTGTGCAGCCCCGCGGATTGAGTCGTAATATTGGAAGCGGTATCGCTTTTAGCCCACCATCTGTCGCTCGCTATCAATATTATGTTGCTACGAAAGAACATTCCGGCCTCTGGAGCTTTATTGCCCGTACATGTATAAACACATTAGGCCCTCGTAAAGAGCCAGCGTGATCCGCTCCACGGCATATATGTATTGGCAATAATATCGACTAAGAGAAAAAGCTCGTATATATATACGAGAAAGTTATATATTTCTGACAGAAGCCAATTACTCCGCGGGCGCAGATCATTTAAACTTGACCGAGGAAGTTCAATATTTGCATAAAGCCCCGCTTTCCCGCTGCACGCATCGCCGAGCCTTTGATGCTTGCCTCGCGAGGCGTACAGCCCCTCGCCAGAGCTCACCTACATTACGCCTGCTTGCTGCTGCTGCTGCTTCTGATAATATTGAAAGTCGAAAATCAGTTGGAACTATCTACGCAACTCGGGATTACCGCCGGGCAGCACGAAAATGCGTCGGCGGCGGCGGCGGCTATATAAGAGCCCCAACCGCGAGGCTCGGCCCCAGAATTTCACTTGCGCTTCCATTCCGCTCTCATCGCCGTATATTATATTCGCCATGTCTGCGATTAATCGGCGCTACCTCGGCGTGCTCTTCCTTCTCGCTTTCTGCGCTGTTCAACTCGCCTTCGCTCAGGTAATTTTAAACGCACCGCTTGTCTGCTCGCTAAACTTAATTAGTCTAATTACTGTAATCAATTGTTCGCGCTCGCGTGCAGGTGACCTTCTCGAAAGGCTGGGGCCCCGGCAAACGAGCGGTGCTCAACGAGCCCGAGTGCCGAATCCACACCAAGTCATTGGCTCTGATATTCCACAGTCTGTTGGTAAGTTGCAAGCGCAATTTTGCTATAATTTCCTTCTTTTTTTTTTATAATACAGCCGCGTGTCGTGCGTGTGTGCTTTCAGGCGGAATTGAAACGTTCGATGGCGTGCGATCATCAAGCTACGGTGAATTACCTGCAAGCTCAGATCGGAGAGCATTAGCGCTCGGAAAGCCAGCGGCACTAGTGCTGAATTAGTGCCGACGCACCGCAGCGCGATTAACACCCTGTAGTCCCCCCCCTACCATCTCTCGCAACTCTCCCTCTGCATCGTTTCGCGCGCGCGGGCTTGCGTCGTCTGTAGTACCACATACTCATGTGTAGCCTGATTCTTGTTCAACGACAATAAATAATTGCGATTCAAACAAACTTTCTTCTACTACTTTTTTTTTATATTGCTGCACCATTATTTATATCTATACATGCTTGCAAATCAATCACTTTGTTCGATTCAATCAACACTATATATATACCGTTTTATTGTACAATAATAATAATAATAATAATAATAATAATAATTATAGCTCGCGCGCGATCGGGAAAGAAAGTCACGACGAACGATTAGGCACATTGACGAGTCGAGGAGAGTTAGCTGCTGTTGCTGCGGTGGGTCAGACGGTCACGCCAACTTCGCCCAGGATCTCCGACAGTCTCTCCAGGTGTTTGTTCACCGTGGCGAAATCTTGGCGCGTCCGGGCGATCAGCTGCAAGGCGTTGATGTACTCGAGCTCGCTGAACTGGGGGCCGTGCTCGAGCACACCGTTCAGCACCTCCTCGGGCGTCTCGTTCAGCAGCTCGTAGTACTGCCGTGCAAAGTCCAGAGCCAACTCGCGCGTCATCGTGATGTTGGTCAGCGTCTGCTGGAGAGTGAACACATTGCGGCACATCCTCTGGATTCCCGTCTCGTCGATTTTCTCGATGTACTGCGCCGACGTTATCAGAATCTTGGCTATCAGGTGGTCCAGGCCCTCGAATATGTACTGCAAATCGACATTCGCTCGTTCTTTTCTCTCTCACTCTCTAACTCTCTCTCTCTCTTTTTCGTTCGTCGAGTCACCTTACCTTGGTTTTTTTCGGATGGAGGGTCGACTGCAAGGCTTCGTCGATGTGATGCAGTACGCGGCTGAGCTCCTCCACCCGTGGATCGGCCTCGCCGGGATCCTTGATGGCCGAGTTACCCAGCAGCAGCAGGTTCACATCGCCCCGCGGGTGCAGGTAGTAGAAGCACTGGACTCGCACCTAATCGTAAAGTCGACAATGAATCTTTGTATTGGATTCCGCGATTGATTGAAATGCCACCGGCGGCGAGTTAATCACCTCCAAGTGTAAAACCAATATGCAAGTGTTGGCGAGCTCGTCGAACTCGTCGGCAACCTGCTCGAGGCTCTGCACAAGACTGTCGGGCATCGATGGCACGGCGTACGAGGAGTCCTTTCTGCTGCTGTTCCTGTCGTGATTCGACTGGCGCAGCTCCCTGATCAGCGAGCGAATCGACAGGGAGAACCACTCGAGGCTCTCCTGCATTAGCGCCAAGTTGCGCAACTGCTCGGTGTCGGAGATTATCTCGTTGGCAGCGATGCCCCCTTCGCCCAGGTTCGCCGCCAGTATTTCGGCCTCTTGCAAATTTCGTTGTTTAATGTCTTCCGGACCGGCCTCGTCTTGAGTCTCTTGCCTGCGCGGTGGCATTCGGCGGCGGCGCCCGGGTGGGCCCTTTTCCCTCTGCTGCGACTCAACGCCGCTCTTCATACTTTCCCAGTTTGGCAGTGATCTGCGCGCGCGCCATTGATCCGTTAAGATTACCTTATATTTGCGGCTGAAGGCCGATAATTGCTGCTGCTGCGACTTACTTGATAAACCTATTGATGTCCTCGTCCTTGAGCCAGGCAGCCGAGCAAATCAGTCGATCGTGCCGGTCCGGCTGCACGATTCCGCGGTAGGCTGCGTGACAGGTCTCGCGATAATTGTGCATTATGTTCAAAGCCAATGTACAAAAGTGTTCTCCTTGCAGAGGCAACGCTATCATCAAAGATCTAAGCTCTGCTACGCACTGCTCAACTTTTACGGTACTCTACAATTTCACATATTTACCAACTAAATGACGAGCTCTACAGCAAATTGCTGCATACTGGGATGATCAAACTGCTAGCGGTTTCAAGTGAAGCGAAATCAAAGCTCTCGTTGTTGTTACCTGTAAGAGTGGTCTATTCAATCCAAGATCCTTCATGAGCTCCGTAGAAGTCGTTGCGCGCCAAGCGTCTGCGCTCTTTGTAGCTGCGTCTATAGTAGTGGCAACGAGAACGTGATGTCTACCAAGATAAACTTCCTTTACGTACACCGCCAAAAAGTTACTCAACGTGCATTCGGGACTTCTGAAAAAAAAAATCAAATATTGATTAAAGCCAATTCAATTTATCGCTTTTCATTGACATTCAGCACAATACCCGGCAGGAACGCCCAAAGCTCGCTCAACTTCTTCTATGAATTGCATTATCGGCCTGAATACGAGAATAATATTTTTCGGATCGGGATTGCAAACCAGCTTTTTCGTAGTCTTTAATTGTTTGATATCCTATTAAATAAAATTTTCATATTTGGTTATCAAATGCACGTATATAATTTACAAATAATTAAACTCACCATCAAAGATAAAGTGCTGTATCTGTGATCTTTGAGATAATTATTTAAAGTCATTGTGTGCGTCGAGGAATCAAATTTGAATAACAATTCGTTTTTTTGTCTTTGTGGCTTTTTTTTGGCGAAATAAGCATTAATGTCGTTTGTTTGTTCATTCAATGTTACAGCAGCAGAACTTTGGAAAGGTCCATCAACTATGTTTTGTACATCCAGATATTCAGTTAACAGAATTTGCAACTGTAAAATAGCATTAGTTTTGTTAATTATCTCTAGTTTCGGTAAATCAATTTCAATTTTTTTATACAGTCAATTCTTACCACTGCTTGAATGTTGTTCCAAACATCCGTAACTTCATAAACCGGCACTTCAATATTATATTTTTTGATAACACGGGCAAAGCCACACAAGGCCATAGAATGCGAAGCAATAACTTGTTGAAATCTTTCGAATGTGCCATTCAAAAGTTCTAACAGAGGAGATTGGCTTACTCCACTGGGTATAGATGTATCTTTAATTTTAATATTTTGTTGTTTATTAGACAACTCTGCTATATTTTTTGATGATTGCTCGGTAATTTTCAACAACTCTGTTTGCATTTGTGTTTTTACCACCTACAATGAATAAATTCATCAACACACGCGCGTCTCTTGCGTTGCGTTGAAAAAGCATAAAAATACATACCTCTATGGCCTCAGGAATTTGATTCAGTAGTGCCAAACATTCAATGATAATTGCAAGAAAATGTTCGGGATTTTCTTCAGGGTTTAAATTAGTCTCATCCTCTACAATGTTGATCAGATCTTCCAAGCCAACACTGCTAGTTTTTCTGTACAAATAAATATGTTGTTTAAAAAGTCGCGCGCGCGCGTGGAATCAAAATAAAATTTTTTCAAAGTATACCTTGAAACTTGTCCAGACAAATACCCTGGTACACTAACATCCAATAAATTTCTTTTTACTTTGCTACCCTTAGAATTACGCAGTTCCATTCCACGCTGAAAATCTCTATTTGAGCCTTGTCTTCTTAATCCAAGATCTTTAGGCTGCTCCTTGTACAGCTGTTTATTCAGTTCTTCTAAAAGCTTACTGCTAAGTTTTTGCTTCTTTGTTTCCAACTCTGTTCTAACTTCACGAAGAGCCTCTACTCCTTCTAAAGTACCATCTCCCATCGACAGAGCAGAAACAAGTAATTGGGTTGCATGTAAATAATGCTTTTTTTCCAAGTACACGCTAAGTTTGGCAGGTATTTCTTTTAACTGATCTCTGAAATATTCATTTCATTAGAAAATGTTGACAGATTAAGGAAATGTAACGTAAAACTTACATGTCATTTAACAAATGTAAAACATGATTATGCTCAACTCCTTCTAACCACAGTTTCATCAGCTCTTCTCTTCTACAATTCAAAAGCTGTTTACAAGCATTTAAATTTTCTTTCACAGAATGAATCTTTTCACGAGCTGCTGTTACTCTTTCAGACAATATTCCAAATATCTAGAAATTTTTTTTAGTAATTTGTAAAAAAATCATGTCTAGTTTGAAATCAAACCTTTATTAATGCAGTTGTAAAATATACATACCCTCATAACCTCGGTCAAATCTTGTTCATGAGCTGAAACAAGCTCATCCAATTTTTGATCACATCGCTTATAATCTTTTTCAAGTTTTGCTTTTTCAACTTCTCTCTGCTCATTGGTTTCACTCGCAGAAAGTGTACGAATTACAGTTATTAGCAAGCCACTCTGCAAATTTGAACATAATAATGAATGAAAAAAAACACCTAATTTTTTCTGTAATCTATTGTCTTCAATTAGCAATCTTTAATATCTAGCCTACTTACAGTTTCTTTCGATGTTTTTATTCCTCTAGGAGGTTTTATTGGAGGTGAAATATTTAGCTCCATGTTTCGCGTTTTTACACGCAGGCTTCAAACTAAGAGGTAACGAGTTTTATTGTAATATTAAATGCTCATAATTGGCCATGTTCTATCAATGTTTTATCACACAACACTGTGCAGTTAGCTGTCATTTATATACACCTTATTCATCGTCGTATCTCTGGTTGCAAGTGCCGCGATTGTCGCGATTTCGCGAATTGCTGTGTTGGCTACCAGGCAGCAGATGTGTGGGTGGATTGTGTGCCTATATTCATACTACATTTTGGCGAAGTGAAATTGTCTGCGTATGCGCATTATGTATATATATAGGTATACGAGCTGCGCGACAGCGAATCATAACCAAATCTATTTTTTTTTATACAACGATGATCAACGATGATCTAGAACAACTGCATCTGTTGCCTATCACTCATGCTTATTGAAAGTGTTTCCACATAGTGTTCAATATATTTTTTTCACGCTACGTCTTCACCATTAAACTAAGTTTATAATTATTCCATCAAGTTGGCAATATTTAAAAACTTTGATAATATTGATAATATGGTGTTTTATATAAATTCTGTTGGATAGTATATTGAGCAGCTGGAATAACTTCAAGAATTATTAAATTTGTAGCAAGTTTCAAGGCGATTTCATTACTGCTCATTAACCTGAAATTTTTGGATTCTTAATTTTTTGGAGCACAAAAAATGTTCATCAAGGATTATTGTTGATTGCTGCACTGCAGAATAGAAAATAAGCATAATGTCGACTAGGTTTTTGAAAAAAATTCATGGCAATGATGTAGCTTTAGAAGAATCCAATGAAGAAATTAATGATGCACACGTTGAAAGGGGAAAACAAAAAAGTTTTAACCTTTTCAATTTGGTGAGTTGATTGTTTACAAAGTAAAAAAAAAACGATGTTAAATTATTTACTCACAATTTGTTTGTTTGTAATGTTTTTCACTCTAGTTGAATGAAAATTCAGACAATGATGCTGAAAGTCATGAGCATAATATAAATGATGAAATTGAAGAAGAAGAAGAAGAAGAAGAGGAACAAAATGATTGCAAAACTAAGAAAAAAAGGAAAAAGCATAAGAAGAAACAAAAATCGAAAGACATTAAAAAGGATTCTGCTGACAATCGAGAAGAGAAGGAGGAGGACTTAGATGAAATTGAGAAGACTGTGAGACAAATAAATAAATTATTAGGAGAGCCAGAGTCAAGCAGTAACACAAATGCAGCTGAAACTTCACAATTTAGTCTTTTGAACAAAACTAAAGAGCAAACACTAACAGTTCAACATAAACATTTAAATCCTTACAATGAACTAAAGCGGATATTTGGAAGTAGAACTATTCAAGCAGAGCAAGTGTATGCAGGGTGACTGTAGTATTTTATTTAAAAATTTTTAATTCATTTTGTGTATATTTTACTCTTTCAGTAAGCCAAGATCTAGAGGTCGTACGGGGCATTTAAAAAAGACTTGGCTGGTGACCATCCGTGATAACATGCTACCTATAGCAAAATCAGGAATTTCTATGACTTTAGATAAAACTATGATGTCAAGCAATGCTCAATATTTTGTTTACGAACACTCTTCTTCCTATCGCCAAGTGCAGCAAAAGTTTATCAATGCCGTAGAAAGTCTTAATCCAGAAAATATTATTGTAAGATTTATCAAGTATTGTTTAGTAAGAGTAGTATTCAAAAGTATTAATGCATTTTTTTTTAGAGTATCGTAAACTCACATCCGTATCATGTTGATGCATTGTTGCAATCTGCTGAACTATGCAAACTAAATGAAGAACTAGCAATGGCAGCTAGTTTGATTGAAAGAGCCTTATTTTATTTGGAATATGCATTTCATCCACTGTTTAATATAACAGTAGGCAATTGTAGGCTGGACTACAAAAAACAACAAAATCGAGCCCTATTTATAACGCTTTTCAAGCATCTTGTATTGATTGGTGGTAGAGCATGTTACAGGTATTGTGTGAAATGAATCTGTGTCTAGGTACTTAGCATTAGCAAATATTTCTTGTTATATATTTTTTTTTGCGTAAACAGAACCAGCTTGGAATTGTGCAAATTGTTACTGTCATTGGAGCCCGAAGAAGATCCCTTAGCAGTGGTTCTGATGATTGATTTCTATGCCATTCGATCAAAAGAATATCAATGGTTTTGTGAATTTTGTAATTTGTGGGAAGATTCGAGAAATTTGCAGCAACTTCCAAATATTGCATATAGCTTGGCTCTTGCTCATTTTCACTTGGACAAATCAGAATCAAGTGCAGATGAAATGTTGCAAAATGCACTCATAATGTTTCCTGGGATTTTGATTCCACTGCTAGATAAGTGTAGTGTAAATGCTGACTCAAAGGTGAGTGCGCGCGCGCTCCTATGACATTGAAATATTGACTGTTGATTCCTTAAAATATTAATTTTAGGCCACTAGCCACGAGTTTTTCCAGACCAAAGCTAGTGCAAGTACGCCGCTAGCTTTAGAAAAATTACAAAACCTATATGTTGCTCGCAGTTTCCACTTGTGGAAAGAAGCTGATATTTTACCATGGCTTGAGAAAAATGTACATACCGTTCTCCAACGCGTAAACGCAAAAGATGATTACGTTAAATTTTGTCAAGTTAAGAGAAGTAAGCGTTATCAAGGAAAATTACCGAGAAATATTTTGAGACATTTGATTGTGTCGGACCTGAAGGATGTAACGGTGAATGTTCAAGAAGTGAGTAATTTTTAGACTACTACTATACAAGTAACAATGACATACATAATTACATACATTTTAGATACAAAATGAAGGTCCACTTATGTCTCATGATCCTCTACCTCCTCTTGATTCAATTGATATTTATACAAATCCTAGAGCTGCAAGAAGGACAAATCAGAATAATTCAAATTTGTTATCTTTATTCTTTTCTTCCATTTTTATGGATCTTGAAGGTGGTGGTGGTGGTGGTGGTGATCAACCACCAGTAAATCGCGCAAATCTAGAAAAGTGAGTACGATTGAAGCTTTTTATGTTTAGCTGTTTGATAAAAAAAAATCTATAAAAACTGTTTATTTTCTATTTCAGTGAAAATCAGGAACACCAAAATGAATTTGATTGAAATGGGTGACAGGGGCAGAGCAACGGGCATAATATACTAGTACAAGATTTTTGTTTTTTTACAAAACATTTATTTTCTTTATTGTTTTCAATCAAATCACACAACTCAAATTATACTTTGCTGTAAATAAGAATAAATCTGTAAAAAAATACTTGTGTAAAAATGATATAATTATAATAAATTTTGTTAATTGTAACATAAACTGAAAAGAACTGTAAAACATGCATTTCATTTTCAATTTGATTCAAGCAGATAATTAAACATGCATACGTAATATGTACATATTTATAGCGTCACTCGCGACAACTTGGATTTCACGTAAAATTAAAATTGTATTTTTTTAAGAACGTGTTTTTAATCAAATTAATAAACAAATGTAGGTGAAAGATAATGTTTTTACGTTAAAAAAAGCAACAGTCTCACTTGAATCGATTTGCTATAGAAATTTGTTTAATACAAAGATTTTATTTACTAGTAAATGCTTAATCATTACGAAATCTTTAGTCTTATAAGTAGATATTGTGTTTATGACAGGTGTTAATGACTTTAATAATATAACAATGTATTCTTCATATCATGCTGCGGAAGACGGGATTGTAACGACAAATGCCTGGGCCGTGTTCTTGATAATCAGCTTTTGTGTGGCAAACTGCATAGAATTCGGGATCACTAGCTAATAAAGCACCTCCGTACCAAACTGCACAGCGTTGTTTGTGATGCGATATTACACGGACGTCAATGGGCTTCGGCTAAAAAGCGCAAGAAAAAGATATTGTTATAATTGTTCAACTGCGCAGTAATGAAATTTTAAATTGCGTGTTTTGCTCTCACAGTTATGTGTCCTCCGCTTAGAGCCATGCTCAATTTCAAACGAGCATCAACAGTTTTCTTTATATCCCTCTGTAATCGCCTTCCGAAATCTTTGAACATTGTTGAACCTCCAGACAGAACTATATTATTATAAAGTGGTCGTCTTACATCTATGGGACAGTTTTGAATCACATCATCTACAATCTCACTCAGAGGTGTTGTAAAATCTGGGTTTGAAAACTGAAATTATCAAAATATATTATTGTACCTGCGTTGTGTGTCGCGTGAAAAAAAGTGCTATTATTTTTTATTAATACCTCGGGATGGAAAAAAATTTCTGGACCAAGAAATCTTTCGTAACCAACATCAACTGCAAATGATTGTTTTGTAATGTTGTTCATGCCCTCATATCTTGCAAATTTACTAGGATCGCTATCAAACTTTGCAAACTCTTTAGCAATGTCGGGACAGATGTAGCAATACTTTTCTTTGATTGCTTTTGCTGTTTCTAACGATTGTTCCGGTGGGATACCAACTTCTCTATCTCTCAAAAGGCTTTGAATAAAATATGTAATATCACGACCAGCTATTGGAATGTGCTTGATGCAGCTTCCTATGACAAAACCTTCGGCCTGTAAATGAAAAATAGTACCAATGAGGATAGAAGAGAGAAGGAGGAAGATGCTGAAATTGTTAAGAGCTCTTTTCATTTTAAATCACTTACAACAGGAATGACATGAGTAACACCATCACCACTGTCGACTACAATACCGGTTAAACTCCTATCTTCCACAGTTTTAGCCATCCAAGAGGCTGCAAGAGCTAATACTGCTTGAACTGCGATATACAGTCCAGAAACATTGAATGATTCAAACATAATTTCTGCTGTATATTCACGATTTTCAGGTGTATTTAAGGGGGGCTCCGTCAATAGAAAATAATGATCTTCTGGTTCTGCTCTTAGATACTTGAATATACATTGTTGCAAAAAACGTTCCATTAGATCCCAATCTTCAACTAGACCATGTCTGACTGGATACTTTTGGCGCAAAATACACAGTAATCGGATGTAAGCAAAGGTACAAAGTTCATCAGAGATTTACAAATTTAAAATTACCTTAACAGCATATCCAGTAGCTTCAAAAGCTTCGTCGCCAATATAAAAATCCAAGTCTTCAATACCTTTTGTGACACGCCTTGCGCTATTATCTCCAACCTTTGCAGTTTCTTTGATTGCTATTGCTGATGGTATCATAAGTTGGGGTTCCTTATTGCCAGCAAAACCCAGCTTGGTATACCTACGAATTACAATCGTGCAGTAAGATCCTTCTTACATATAATGCTTTTTATCTTTAAAAAAAAACTTTGAGAACGTAACTAACGACTTTAGTGTAATGGTTATACTCACCCTGTTCCTACATCAATTACGCAAGGAGGTAGGTGTGGCATTGTTGCTATTTATGTTAATGAAATTCCTTAAATAAGTGCCCCGGAATATAGTAAATTTAACACCAACAATTTTGATTGATGGTGAGCACTTATTAATCAATGGTGGTTATATTGCACGCGTACTGTACACTCTAAAAGTATAATTTACTTGTACACTTGCGCTTTATAAACTAATGTAGTTGCATTACGCGCTCAAGTTTCTGAAAAAGTAAAACTTTACTATACTTACATATTAAGTATACACCATCACCCACAATCATTCGGGATCGTCCGGTCTCTCCTCCCTGGCGCGATCATGAATCACTTTATTCATCATACTCATGTAAGATGACTCTGTTAAGTAAGTTGGCAATGCAATGTATAAGCATTGGCCCCCCTTGATACGGCCTATGCTTATACATTGCGTTGCCAACTTAAATTTAAGAGAACCTTCAATTCGGAACGCAGCCAGTGCAGAAACAGAAACTGTCCAATTTTCAAGAAATTCTTTTGAACACAAATTTTTATAAAATTCAATTCAATTAATAATAGTTTTATTTAATATTTTTTTATTAAATATTATCAAATTAATAATATATTCTAGTTTTTTTTTCTCATAGTATAGGATTAAGATGTAAAATTGTCAACAAAACATGCGACAAAATGTAAATTAATTTAAATTTATTTGATTTTGCAGTTACTATTTCGTGTAAAATCGCAATTATAGTCAATTTATACCTATAAAATTTGTTAGTCCAATCATAGCCGCGTAGCGGCCAAAGCCCATTGGTTGCGCTTGCGGGATCGCGAAACTACACAATAGGTTGTGTTGTCACTAGTGTCACCGCTGCACACGTCAGCTATACAACAGTCTGAATATTTGCATCATTATTTTCGTGATGTAGAATAAAACACTGCAGAAATAACGATTTTAATGGTATAAAGAATTCTTCCCGATCAAGGCTTTCCGACAAATAGCACTCCAAAATGGTACTTGGTGTTTACTACATTTTCTGCTCCAAAATCTAAATTTCGGCTTCAATAATTTACCGATTTTATTTTGTTTTTAACAGGTGCTCATCGCCGCTTCGGTGTGTACCAAAGGAGGAAAGAGTAAGTAAAAATACCCAGAGAAGATTATTAAAAAATAATATGGCTTTAACATAGATGAGCAATTGTCATAACCTTGCTTTACTTGGCCTCAATCAGCACACACCTATCAAGTATGCAACTCTTTTTTCTTACAGCCATCATTTCTCGTCAATTTGTTGAAATGTCAAAGGCAAGAATAGAAGGTTTACTTGCAGCATTTCCAAAGTTAATGAGCACTGGCAAGCAACACACATTTGTTGAAACTGATTCAGTTAGATATGTCTATCAACCTTTGGAAAAATTGTACATGCTGCTGATAACAACAAAAGCTAGCAATATTTTAGAAGATTTGGAAACTTTGCGCCTCTTTGCAAGAGTGGTAGGTGATGTTAAATACACATTAAAATTGTGCCATAACAGTTTTTAATCACAATGATTATTATTAAGATTCCAGAATACTGCAAATCATTGGATGAATTAGAGATAGCTGAAAATGCATTCAATTTGATATTTGCATTTGATGAAATAGTTGCACTGGGTTACAGGGAAAATGTTAATTTAGCGCAGATTAGAACATTTGTGGAAATGGATTCGCACGAAGAGAGAGTGTATCAAGCAGTCAGATTTACACAAGAAAGAGAAGCAAAGAATAAGATGAGAGAGAAAGCTAAAGAACTTCAAAGGCAAAGGATCGAAGCTAATAAAAAAGGTTCAGGAATCAAAAGTCCAGGTTTTGGTGGGGGTTACGGAAGTGGTGGTGGTGGTACTAACTTTGCTCCAACACCAAATGTTGGAGATAGTGCAAATTACATTCCTGAACCTGTTAAGTCATCTTACGCACCAATGCAGTAAGTCTCCTTTTTAGCCTGCATCTGCATCAACATTTTTTTACATTTCTATTCCAAATTTTGTAGAAAACCAAGTTCACTCGGTGGTTCAGGTGCAATGAAATTGGGAGGTAAATCAAGGGATGTTGATTCGTTTGTCGATCAACTGAAAGAAGAGGGCGAAAATGTTACATCTCATTCAAATGCTAAAGTTGTATCAAATACTGTAGATAGTGCTGCACCAACAGAACCGTGAGTATGTTGATTTGATTTATGTTGTTTTGTGTTGTGCTAAAATTACGCAAATTTCAGAGTTCATCTGAAACAAGAAGAAAAGCTCAATGTACGCGTTAGTCGCGATGGTGGGGTTCAAAGCTTTGAATTGCATGGTTTGGTGACACTCAACATATTGGATGACAAATGGGGGCGCATTCGCGTTCAATTAGATAACAAAGATAATAGAGGAATGCAGCTACAAACTCATCCTAATGTAGATAAAGAACTTTTCAAGACAAAGGGCCAAATTGGCCTGAAAGTTCCGTCAAAGCCATTCCCCTCGAATACCGATGTCGGTGTATTGAAATGGCGCTTACAATCTCAAGAGGAGAGTGTTTTACCCATCTCAAGTATACTCAAAAGTTATTTCTGTATCTTTTTCTAGTATTTACAACTAACTGTGTTTTTGTCATTTTATTAACCACAGTAAATTGCTGGCCTTCCGAAAATGGCGAAGGAGGTTGTGATGTCAACATTGAGTACGAATTGGAACATAAAAATTTGGAGTTGAATGATGTTCAAATAAATATTCCATTGCCTATGGGTAGCAATCCAATAGTGAGTGAATGCGATGGGCAATATTCTCACGAGGCAAGAAGGAACACACTAGTTTGGTCATTGCCAATAATTGATGCATCTTCAAAATCTGGAGCAATGGAATTTTCTGTTCCCAATTCAAGGCCATCAGACTTTTTTCCATTACGCGTTTCATTCACTTCTAAAACGCCCTATGCCGACATCACGGTAACACCAACGCGATCGATTATCTCTCATTTATTAGTAATTTTCGCATGGACAACAATTTTTTTTTCATTACAGATCAGCGACGTTGTTCTGGTTGATGATGATAGCCCTGTAAAGCATTCGGTGAATACAGTCTTTGTTACAGACAATTATGAAGTGGTTTAAACGAAGTGGTCGACTTCTCTATTTTTGTATTTGTATTTATAATGCTTTTTGGAATTTGCCAAAATCCAAAAGCGTTTTTATTAATATAAACACACTTGTTTTGAGAAGAATATTGTGTTTACTGTCTACATTTTATTAATTAGGACATGATTTATTTGCTAAATTTTAGACACAATGTCTAAAATATATTCGCAGTTTTCATGCATGAACTTGCAATAAAAATCTGACTATCCTTTCAATTTTCAGAATGGAAAATCAAATATTCATTTCTTTATTTCTGTAATTATACTTTTTAGACATAATTCTTATTAAATAAAAATTGCTGCAATAATAAAATTACAATTGTTTTTTTCGCACTATTTTAGAATGTTGGAATTTTAATTTCATCATTGTATTATTCAATATAAAAATAAATTGTTCGCGTTTATTTTCAAATTGTATTGATTTTCATTTTTCCATAAAATTTTTTTGCAAATCTACGGAAGCTAATGAAAAATGTTAATTTACATAATTTTCGTTACAATGCGCTTGCGCGGCAGGTCTGCTCCAGAATTCTTGTTATCTTCTTGAGTTCAACATTTTTTCTACTTTTGCCGCGCGCACGAGCGATGATCAACTTTAGAACTGTAGTCGGCGCTCCGAGCACGCACATCTTATTTGCCCTTGCTTGTCATTGTCGCCCGCTTCTCATTTTCTCAAGTATTACTTTTCGTAGCTTTGGCAAATAAATCTAATGTTGTAAAATCTTTTCCACATCTCAGCAAGTATGCAGTCTTTTTACCAGATGAAATCAATTTTTTATTTCTACTTTTTTATTCGTCTTCGTTTTTTTTTTTTTTTTTTTACAGAATGGCTTTGTACTCCAGCTCGGTTGTTAACACAGTAACGTTTGAAGGTCAAAAGCCCGGTACATCGGGCCTTCGAAAAGCCGTTAAAGTTTTCCAACAAGAACACTATACTGAAAACTTTGTTCAAGCAATACTAGAAGCTATTGGCAGCTCTTTAGTTGGAAGCACCTTGGTCGTTGGCGGCGATGGTCGTTATTATGGCAAAGAAGCAGTGCAAAAAATCATTAAAATTGCTGCTGCTAATGGGGTATGGAAATTAGATTTTAATCAACACCATTTTCTCTGTGTTCATGCTTCTTATCTGTCTTCATCGTCTAAAGAAAATTGCAAATTTAGTTCTAATTGATGGTATATTGCAGCAAGTTTTGTGAGAGAATTAAAGATAAGGATTTTATGAAATCTTGATAAAGGTCATTAAGTAATAAATTGTGACTGCACTTTATGATGATAAGATTTTATATTTAAAAAAGACTTATTGGAAAAGGCGACTCATCTTTTTGTAATTGATGTATTTATGCCATTTCCAATTTTCATTTCTCTTTTATTCCATTCCATTTCATTAAAATTAGAAATTTTTATGTGTGCCATTTAGGTTGCAAAATTGATAGTAGGACAAAATGGGATTCTTTCCACACCAGCAGTATCTACAATAATACGCAAGTACAAAACACTTGGAGGTATTGTTCTCACTGCATCGCACAATCCAGGTGGTCCCAATGGTGACTTTGGAATCAAATTTAACTGTGAAAACGGAGGCCCAGCTCCTGATGCTGTTACTAATCAAATTTACGACATCACAACAACTTTGAAACAATACAAAATTGTTTCTGGGTTGAATATTGATATTGATAAAATTCAATCCACCACTGTGCAAGTAGATCAAAAACCATTCACTGTAGACATTATTGACTCTGTAGCTGATTATGTCAGCCTAATGAAAGAAATATTTGATTTTGCATCCATTAAAAAATTACTTCAAGGAAGTGCAGAACGTCCTGCTTTTCAAGTTTTAATTAATGCAATGAATGGCGGTAAGATGTTAAAAATTGCGTTTCTTTCATTCACACAACATTCAAATGCTTGCAATTTTTTTTTTAGTTACTGGACCTTACGTCCAAAAAATATTTGTCGAAGAGTTGGGAGTGAGCGATTCCAGTACAGTCAATTGTGTACCCAAAGATGATTTTGGAGGCTTACACCCAGATCCAAATTTAACTTATGCAGCTGATCTGGTAAATGCTGTAAAAAGTGGACCGTTTGATTTTGGAGCTGCATTCGATGGTGATGGAGACAGAAATATGGTAAATACAAAATTTTCAAGTTTAGTACATTTTTTTCAAATTGATAGTTTGAAAATTCTTTTAGATTATTGGAAAAAAAGCATTTTTTGTTAATCCATCAGATTCTTTGGCAGTACTGGCTGCCAACTTGAATGTTATTCCGTATTTTATTAAGACTGGAATTAAAGGATACGCAAGATCCATGCCTACTGGTGCTGCTGTTGATAGAGTAGCTAAGAAAACCAATATTGAATGCTTTCAAGTACCAACTGGGTGGAAATATTTCGGTAATTGATCATTTCTTTTTATTATACCGAGAGCCGAGTTTCATCAACCAGGGCTGTTTTCCGCAGGTAACTTGATGGATGCTGGACGTTTGTCTCTGTGCGGTGAAGAAAGCTTTGGTACAGGATCAGACCATATTAGAGAAAAAGATGGGATTTGGGCATGCCTTGCTTGGCTCAATGTAGTTGCTAGTCTTGGACAGTCAGTGGAAGAAATTTTGTTGAACCACTGGAAAACATATGGGAGAAATTTCTTTACAAGGTATTATAAATAATGCGCATCCCATTTAACTCTAAATTTATTTGCTTAATATTTTAGATATGATTACGAAAATTGCGATGCTGGCAAATCAAACCAAATGATGGAACACATTGAAACACTTGTCAATAAACCAGATTTTGTAGGAACAAAGTTGTCATCGCAAAACAAGACATATATAGTGAAAGAAGCTGATAATTATTCCTATGAAGATCCTATAGATAAATCTAAAGCTTCCAAGCAGGTCAATTGCGACTAATATTAATTAATTTGAAAAAGGCATTTGAAGTTTTCAATTAATCGTAAAAGACTGTTATTGTTTTAGGGGCTTAGAATTTTATTTGAAGATGGTTCCAGAATTATTTTTCGTTTATCAGGTACTGGGAGCTCTGGTGCAACAATTCGATTGTATATTGAAAGTTATGAATCAGATCCATCTACCTATCGCCAAGATCCACAAAGTGTTTTAGCACCATTAGTTGATATTTCATTGCAACTAAGCAAACTTTTAGAATATACTGGACGTGACAAACCAACTGTGATCACATGATTCAAGTTTTTATGTATTTTTTTTAAAAGAAGATGCGATTTAAATGGAACGTGCGACGCTTCGCGCGCGCGATATACATACAATATTGGAAAATGTTTATTAATTATTATTGTTATCGGTGCGA
Source organism: Galeopsomyia nigrocyanea (assembly GCA_035047105.1). NCBI lineage: Eukaryota > Metazoa > Arthropoda > Insecta > Hymenoptera > Eulophidae > Galeopsomyia > Galeopsomyia nigrocyanea. Next base: position 8,101,080 of record JAWWMK010000040.1, on the reverse strand, counting down.
CAAGATTTTTGCACAATCATTTATATTTTATTACATTTTACATGTAAAAATCAATAAATAAACAAATTGTAATATTTTTTTATTAAACTCTAGTATTAAGTTTTCACTTTCAAAATGGAATAGTCATGACAATAAGTGCAGAATCCTGCCCCACGTGAAGAGGCTGCGTTCCGAATTGAAGTCCTTTTTCTGAAATTTAAGCAAAATTTAAGCTGTTAAGTTGGCAATGCCAATGTAT
>JAWWMK010000040.1:8086004-8096184 GCA_035047105.1 Galeopsomyia nigrocyanea | reverse complement strand
TGCAGACTTTTCTAATGTTCACGCGCATTTTCCGTCACTATATACCTTAAATAAGAAGAGGAAATAGGTCCGGTAGCCCTAACGGCGAAAAAAAATTTTTCAATTCTGGTCCTCGGAAAAGAGGTATTGTTTTCTGGATTTCGTCATATACGGATTAGCTGAACTTACGGGGGGCGGCGCCGGCAATCCTGAGAGCCAAGTGAGCGTGAAAGAGGTGGCTGGCGGCGAGACTGATGAGCAGGAGGCAGTTTGGCGCTGTCATTTTTCGCCCAAGTTGAAAGGCTGCAGAGGATTCCTGGGCAGCAGAGAGCAGAGCCAGTTCATGGTAGAGATTTGAGCCTCGCGCGCACTCGCGCTCAGTGCAGCTGGAGTCGCAGTCAAGCAATAAACATACCTATCCTACGCTCCTCTCGACGCGTGCGTGCCCAGCCTGCCCCCTGCCCCCTGCTGCCGCTGCTGCATCATTGATAATGACAGAAAAAAAGTGAGCTGTTCTGGTCGAATGCTCCAATTCGTCACGCTTTCCGCAGCCAGTGAGTGCGCGACCCTCAGGAAGTACTCTTCACGTGCCCGAACAATAACATACTAAACACACACACACACATACACACGCATACCGGATCCAGACTTGATAAATTTCCCGATAAGTCGCGGAGGCACACAACGCAACGCGGAAGCATATTCAAAAGTACTGTTAGTTCCTAGTAGCTAGCTACTATACGGATTGTCGCGTTAGTTGTTATATTGCGTGCTCTACTAATACACATTGTGTGCAACGCGTTCATTACAGCCATCTCTTTTACACTTGTTTGCGCCCGCAATTAGAAATACCAATTCGCATTCTTGCAAACCCCCGATGCAATTTTTTGTTTATCTCTTCAATCGTGCCAATTACGCCGCGTGCGCTCTTTGTCGTTTAACTCGTTTGCAGCTATAATTCTCGTCTCTCTCTTCAACTTTTCATTTTTGCCTTTGTATCATTGTCGCGTAATTGCCTATAAAAGTTAGGAAAAATTTTTTTATTCATTTCATCACAGCTGCAAGATAAAAACAATTATTTCAATACTTGCGAAAGCTCGCGAAAAAAAGTGACGATCAAGTTAGGTAGACGAACAATCGAATAGCGATGTGCCTTGAAGGGATTCCGCGCGCGCACGCGATTGCGCACATTGTACTGCACAAGTCGTCGCGCCATCACCGCCTCCTCGTGATACAGCGGCAGTTTTGCACAGCACACATTCGGCGGCGAATAGTGAACCACTGAACACGCCTTAAACTAGATCTACTCGCGCCGCCACCAATCGGAGGGACACTGCACATTCCGTTGCTTCTGCGTTACATTCGGCTTCCTTCTCACTCGTGCGTAAGTATTGTATTGTACGTGGGCCAAGACAGACTTATTCACACGACAACCGGCGAGAGATAAAGCGATTATAAATCTACTGTTCCAGTATTTTTCACGGCAGTGTTTCACAGCTCTTTCCAATTGATTCATCTCTTCCGCTTGCAGCTCTGCAGCACGCTCAGTGTAAGTATTCGACAGATTTTTTTACACAATTATTACGGAAAGCCGGCATTCTCTCGTGGATGTGACGCCAAGGTCACCAAAATCCCGGTACGTATGTATGTAGCTATAACGATCGTCGTTTAATACTTTCTGAGCAAAAAACAAAACGTGGCGTTGCAGATTGAAAATAATTGAATGTCGGCATCCGTATAATTGAGAGTTATCAATGCTCAATTAGTATGTACATACATACACACATTTATTCCACGCAAGCATTTTCCGCTCTCGTTGCAATTGCGAAAACGGCTTTTTTTGATCGCGTGTGTAATTTTCGCAGATTCTGGAAAAATGCCGTCCTACAAGCTGACCTACTTCCCTGTGAAGGCCCTTGCCGAGCCCATCAGATTCATCTTTAGCTATGCCGGAGTTGACTTTGTCGATGATCGTTTCGAGCGCGAGAATTGGCCAAGCATCAAGCCAAGTAAGTAATACTTCGTCTGCAATGAGCGAGTTGCATTTGTCACAATTGTAATTAATAATTAACACACCTGCCTCGTGTTTGATTCGCGCTTTAGCTATGCCGTTCGGACAGGTGCCGGTATTGGAAGTTGATGGCAAAAAGATCAACCAGTCGACGGCGATTGCACGTTATCTGGCCAAGCAACACGGCCTTGCTGGCAAAGACGACTGGGAAAACCTGGAAATTGACGCTACCGTCGATACCATTCACGATCTTCGTGCTAGTAAGTTTTTTTCATCAATCAAAAACTTGCAAATGATTAATTGTTGCTAAAATGTATATCTTTGCAGAAATCGCCGCGCATCACTACGAGAACCAAGCCGAAGCAAAGGCCCAAAAATTGGAGGCTGCCAAGGAGCTTGTGCCTTTCTACATCGAACGCCTTGACCAACAGGTCAAGAGCAATGGAGGCTACCTGGTCGGCGGCAGGCTCACCTGGGCAGACATAACTTTCGTCGCGTTGTTGGACTACTTGAATTTTATGGCTAAATACGACATCATTGAGAAAGCTGAAAACTTGAAGGCACTCAAGGAAAAAGTATTGGCACAACCCGGTATCAAAGCTTGGGTTGACAAGCGACCACAGTCTGAATGTTAATTTATTATTATGATTATTATTTATCGAAGAAATCTGAAACAATTTTTGTACTTGTAGCAATGCTTTCCATACAATCAATAAAATACTCAAACTAAATGAACATTATAAAAATGGTTTTTTTTAAAATTGATTTCCCGTTTTAAAAATTCGTGGTAATTTTTCAGTTTACATCAAAATGCGGAGCCGTTTCATTGTAAATTCGCCACAAGGCCGCAACAAGCGACTGCAGCGCTTTTAGTTTGTTTGCGCGGGAACACGCGGGAAATCTTCTGTAGTCTCATGTATGTCTTGTGCAGAATTGACGCGCCTGCAAAGCCGACATTGTCGTTTACGTGAATTACAATAAAATTGGCTTTTATTGTAAAAAAAAACTGTTGTTGAAGTGATATTTATTGCGCAAGCTTAGAGCTTTTGCTTGAAAAAGTGGAAATGTCGAGTCCTATGCGAGCACCGCGTACCCCGACCAGGGACAGAACTCCAAGGACTCCAAGAACTCCTAGAACTCCTAGAACGCCAAGACAAGCGGCTGCTGAATCATCTCCAAGTACACGAAGTTCCGTTAACGGTGTAGTCAATGGAACACCCACTCGAAATGGTACTCCCAGTAGGAGGCAAGGTATTGTGTGAAATGGTCAACCAGTTTCTAAGTGGGTATATGAACTTGAAGAAATTGTTTGATTTTCAGGAATTGCTAGTTCCTCGGACACCCCTCTCAGATGGCAGGGTGCCAACCAGCGACGAACTCAAGAAACAATTGCAGCTTCTTCCGAAGGACCATCATCAACGGTTCCAGCATCTTCGCCAAATCGAATTATGATGACAAGTCCACTCCCTCAAGGAATGACAGAGATAGATTTATCTTCTCCTTTGAATTATGGCACACCTAGCTCTATGGGTTCCATTAGAACGCCAAGAAGTGGTATTAGGGGTACACCAGTTCGTCAGAGGCCCGACATAAGAATCGACAAGAGAGTGAGACAGCTCAACGTTGCTTCCACTGTAAGCTACCAACTGTAATACTTATTTCATAAAATTGTAATACTAATTTCATGAAATTTTAGATTCCCGAAGAAGTGGGTGCTGCTGCTCCAATATCATCGGAAAATGAAAATTTGGCTGGGCCTCAACTTGTCATTTGGGGAACTAATGTTGTCGTTAGTCGCGTCAAGGAACAATTCAAGAGATTCATCCAGCGTTTCATTGACCCTGATGCTGAAAATGACGAACTACCCGAAAGTTTAAATGTCTCAGAGCCACTGTACATGCAAAAACTTCATGAAATTAACACTTTGGAGGAACCATATATGAATATTAATTGTGCCCACTTGCAAGCCTTTGACGATGATCTGTGTAAACAGTTGATCTGCTATCCTCAAGAAGTTATACCTGCTATGGATATGGCTGTGAATGAAATGTTCTTTGAAATATATCCAGCAGCTGTGTTAGAGCATCAAATACAAGTACGGCCGTTTAATGCTGTAAGAACCAAAAGTATGAGAATGCTTAATCCTGAAGACATTGATCAGTTGATAACTATCACTGGAATGGTCATCAGAACTTCCAATATTTTACCAGAAATGCGAGAAGCTTTTTTCAAATGTATCATTTGCTCATTTACAAGTATGGTTGAACTCGACAGGGGTCGTATCAGTGAACCTACTGTTTGCACCAATTGTAACAATAATTACTGCTTCTCTATGGTACACAATCGCAGTCACTTCTCGGACAAACAAATGATAAAGCTGCAAGAGTCCCCAGATGATATGCCTGCTGGACAAACGCCTCACACCATCATTATGTTTGCTTACAATGATTTAGTTGATGCAGTGACTGCTGGTGACCGGGTTGCAGTCACTGGAATTTATCGGGCCTCTGCAATTCAGTCTAATCCAAGAACATCAAATCTACGCACAGTTTACAAAACGCACATTGATGTCGTTCATTTCAGAAAGCAAGACTCTAAACGTTTGTATGATTTTGAAGAGGGCAAAGAGCATGCTTTTCCTCCCGAGAGACTCGAAGTGCTGAAAACTTTGTCAACAGCGCGAGATATTTACGATCGGCTTGCAAGACAAATTGCACCTAGCATTTATGAAAATGAAGAAATTAAGAAGGGGATTTTGTTGCAATTGCTTGGGGGCACCAAGAAGACTCACATGTCATCTGGTAGAACACACTTTAGATCAGAGATTAACATTTTGCTTTGTGGTGATCCTGGTACCAGCAAATCTCAACTGTTGCAGTTTGTTTTTAACTTGGTACCTCGCTCCCAGTACAGCAGTGGAAAAGGTTTCTTTTAAACAATAAAATAGAACCAATCATATCGACATTTATAATTTAATCAATTGTCTTCCATTGATTCCAGGCTCTAGTGCTGTTGGCTTAACTGCTTTTGTAACCAAAGATCCTGAAACCAGGCAGTTGGTTTTACAAACTGGAGCGTTAGTATTGGCTGATAATGGCATATGTTGTATTGATGAATTCGATAAAATGAATGACAGCACGCGATCTGTGCTCCACGAAGTTATGGAACAGCAAACTTTAAGTATAGCTAAAGCTGGAATTATTTGTCAGCTTAATGCTAGAACAAGTATCTTGGCTGCTGCAAATCCATGCGAATCTCAGTGGAATCATAGAAAAACGGTAATCGAGAACGTTCAGCTTCCACACACGCTCATGTCGCGATTCGATTTGATCTTCTTGATGCTAGATCCACAAAAAGAGGAATTTGACCAGAAGCTTGCCAAGCATCTCGTATCTCTTTATTGGAAAAATGAGCTTGAGGACGAAGATGAAGTGATTGACATGAGCATTCTACGCGACTACATTGCTTATGCTAAAGAAAACATTCATCCTACACTAGGAGAAGAGGCTCAACAGCGACTAGTCCAATGCTACGTAGATATGCGACGTATTGGAAGTGGTCGCGGGCAAATTACTGCTTATCCTCGTCAACTTGAATCACTCATACGTTTGTCGGAAGCTCATGCTAAAATTCGTTTTAGTCCAGTAGTCGAAGTTGCAGACGTTGAGGAAGCATACAGGTACAATTCTTTATCATTTTTTTTATACCAATTTCTTTTCTGTGATACTGAAATGGGGTAAACCATTTTGTATGTAATTAGATTACATCGCGAAGCTTTGAAGCAGTCTGCAATTGATCCTTTGAGTGGAAAAATAGACATTGATATTTTGGCTACCGGTATGTCGGTGTCCGAGAGACAACGCAATTCTCACATTAAAGAGTTGTTGTGGAAGTATATTGAATCCAAAGGAAACGTACCCACATTCAATTGCCAGAAATTGCTATCTGAATTTAAAGAGAATACTATAGAATTTGTAAGTATGCGCGCACTTTAAAACACGCTACATTTTTCTTACAGAAGATAGATAACAACAACATTGATAATTTCAGTTGGTGACTCGAGATAAATTTGAAGATGCTCTTAGAAATTTGCAAGATGATGGAAAACTCGTTGTTATGAGCAAAAATACAATCAAGCTTTGTCCTAAAGTATAATTTTCTTGTTTTATAAAAGTTAACGTTAAAAGTTTTAGATTTACGAATTTATTACAACTGTATACTAGTGTGTAACAAAATAGGGTTATTTATTTATCTATATACAATTTAAATCTTTTTGATGATTGCAAGTGCCTTTTTTTTATACATAAAAATAAAGTAAATATACAATTTTTACGAAATTATTATCATCTTCAATAATTACCAGCTTAAAAATGTATAATAATTTAATCAACATTTCAATTAATTTTTTACTAATCCAATTTTCAAGCATGCACATTGTTCTTGTTAAAAAATTTGCAATTAAAAAAAAACATCATTAAGTTCTAATAAAATGTGAATGTAAAAAATTAATGAGATTGCGCGATTTCCGAAAAGAATTCTAAAATATTTTGGATTGTAAATTCTAATGTTACATTACTATCGGGATAGCAGCGTTGAATCAGTTCTTCTATATGTTTGTACTGAGCAATAAATTCTCCTTGCATTTCTCGCCAAACAACCTTAAATTGACATAAAAATGCTTGTAGATGAGATTTAAAATGAAATAATAATTAAATTACCTGCAGCAAGTTTTCTTCCTCGCATAAATGTTTTTCGACTTTTCTATATAAATTTTCAAGACCCTTTTTCACTTCTCTCGCTGGATACTCCTTCACTACTCTCCTAAGCTCTTGTCGGCTGAAAGCCATTTGATAGCTTATCTCTGATTCCTTAACGCCAGCTCCCACTTTGGCTTGAACGCCGTCGAAAAAAAACTGTACATTTTGTAAAAATTATTTTCGAAAAAGGGGGTTAACGAACACGCTGTGGTCTCAACACAAAATAATATACTCACGTTCAATTTTTCCAAAGGTCTTCCAAAATACCGAGTAACATAAGCTTTCAGTGCTTCTTGATACTTTTGTTTAGCTTCTTTACGCTCGTGATCCAAAACTGATATCTTTAATTGCGACAAGAGGTCGTGCAAATGATGGAAATTTTCTGAGAACAAGGCGAATTATTAGAATACAATCGCGGAATATCTAGACTCTTTTCTAGACTAATTTAGTGCTCACCCATTTTTACAACTTCTGCCGGTGTTTTATGGTGCTCTGTACTGTGTGTAATGATTGCTTCAAACATCGTATGAATGAGTTTTGTATACCATTTTTCCAAATCCACTTTTCTATCGGAATTTTTGAAAATATTTTCAGCAGTTCGAGCGAAAGGTCCAAAGTGTTGGACGTACGGCAAAATTCCACATTTATTTTTCCTATTAACTTTCGTGTCCAGTATTGACTGCTGTTGCATCTGCATAAATTTATCAAACGCTCTTTTTGCTTGAACAAGAGCTGAACCAAAAGTCATGGAAAGGAACGATCCAGTGTCCTGAGCCGACATGACGTGCTGCGATAGACGCACCAAAGTGTACATGCACCAACTGAAATAAATAAAAAAAATGAGAGGAAAAAACGAATAGGACAACAGACATTTGGCAACTTACAAACTATCAATTTTTTCCAGGAAATTGATCAAACTATTCATCTCTGATTCCAAAGATGGAAATATTGCTCCCATTATTGTTCTAACTTGTTCATTGACTTGACGCTCCAATTTCGAAGTTTCATTGATATTGGCTGAACTAGGGCTAGCAGTGGAAAGATGATTGGTATCATCTGAGCCACTATTACCACTGCTAACGCTGCCACATTCTTCTTTATTCAATTGAACATTTATCTATTGGAACATTAGCAATGGTCATTAATTAAATTTGAAGAAATTAATTTATATTCAATATTATTACGTTTATCTGTGAAGATATTGCAGAGTCAAGATGAAGAAATGAAACGCAAAAAGCTTGCTCGGCTAAACAAACGGGCTGTAATTGAGATAATACACTGTCCAACACAGAGTCTAATAAAGCTCCTTCCCCCTGTGGTGCCCAAGCGGTTTCATTACCAAGAAGACAAATGGGTGGTTGAGTTGTGGCTATAAATGCATCAGCATCACTTTTTGGCGTTGAGCTGCCACCAGATTTTCCCATTAGATGAGCTACATGAAATACAGACAGGAAAAACAAGTTTAGCAGTATTTAAACACCGACAATCATATCCGCAGTGATGTTGCTTACAATGGTGCTGCTGCTGGTGATGCTGAAATCGTTTTGCAATAAGACAATCCTTGGCTTCTTCAAAGAAAACTTTAAAGTTTCTTTGATACAAAGTACCCATAGTTTTAGTATATACTTTCGTTAATTGAGTAAAAGCTTTATAATCTAACACTCTCAAAAGTCTCATCAAGTCTGTGTATGGCTCCAATTCTTTTTGAACACTCTGATGCGTATATAGTTTTAAATCATTATGTATGATATTATTGGATTGAGGGACTACCACCGCCGTCGCAGCTTCACTCGAGTCATTGCCCTGCGTGAATTGATGAAAAATTAATGCAATTATATAATGTTTAAATATGCAGGGACACTTACCAGATGAATAAATAGATTGTTGAGGTGTCGAGCGACAATTAAAGAAAATTTTGCTCTATGTTTATCCAATTTCTTTTTCTGTTCTGCTACAGCACTCAATTTGTCTAAACCCAGTGGCAAAGGATATGAAATTGCCTTTAGTAAATGAGCTCCAGCGATCGCGAGTTCGTCTTTGTGTCCAGGAAGTTCAGCAACATTTAAAATTTTTTGATGCTCAGGAGAAATTGAAAGCTGTGTCTACAAGGAAAATAGATGAAAAAAATATAATGGAAAGCAAAAAAAATGCAGTTTCAACTTACAATAACAACATCCAACTGCTCCAACAATAATCTTGCATTATGATTAGCAACATGGATTGCTTGATTTTTTTGACCAACTCGTTCCATAGCTTCTCTTATTCTTCCAAGAGCCTCATCATACACAGTAAGCTGTGCTTCAACTTTGGATGCTTCACCAATTGCTGCCTCTATACCATTCATTAATTGTGTCACTTGTGGTTCAGATGCTAATACCGATTGTATATTTTCCTAAAACATTTTTTTTAACTTGTAATTACATCTCTAAGCAAAATTTGAATTTATAAAATTGTCTACTTACACCATCAAGTACCGACAAATCTTTTGACAATGTTTCCATAAAAAGTTCTGCATTGGAGACTGCATAGTAGCAATTTTCCATTAATGATGCTAAATCATTTGTTTCTTTATCCGTAATTGGTTGATATTCAGGCATGGCTATAGGAGACTGCAAAAAATCTGAAATTGTTAAAAATGTATCAATGTCAATACAATACTAAACAAGCATAATTATTTGAGTTTGAAAATCCATTACCATTGCCATTAGTGTATTCTACGACACTTGCGACATCGCTAGGAACAATAATTGATGGTTCCATAGTCATCCACTCTTTTGGTATATTTTTGAATTCTGGCCTCTGTGGTAAACCAAACGAAAATGTGTACAGATTTGTTATGAAACCTTTTCTTTCCTGTGCATTGGTACTCGACCATTTGTAAATTTTGTCAATATGCAATTCCAAATCTAGTGAATCTAGACCAATGCCATCAACAATCTGAACATCGGATAACAGCCAAGATTGCTTTTTTTTGAATCCATTTTTATCATTGCTACTTTTAACTTGATAGATGGTATAAGTTTCTGGAGAATCCAATGATGAAACTAAACATAGAAAGCTGGTCTTTTTCTTTTTATAAGCTTTCGTAACTCTGCAGATAGTTATTATTTTTTCATCGCTCAGAGTGAAAATTTCTCTCTGCAACGTATGTCTTGTAGCTGCCATTTTCAATTTGATGACAATATAATACACAATTACTAACAACAAATAGTAGTTTACAAACACAAATATAGTCAACAAATTGTGTTTTTCTTAAACGCCCTAAACTGTTTTCCTAAAAAATACACTTCACCAATAAACAGCAGTAACCTACATCATGTCGTAAACTGTGCAACATACTCAGGTGTAAATATACTTAGGCTGCCTCCCCAATAGCCGCGAATATCGTACGCGACAAGCGATTTATGGTTATTTTTCTGCTGCTGCCAACTTT
>JAWWMK010000040.1:8063023-8076548 GCA_035047105.1 Galeopsomyia nigrocyanea | reverse complement strand
TATATATATATACGATGTGAAATAAACCGCGAAACGCGCGCAGCTTATATATCGTATGGCATTTCGTAAAATCGCGCGGAGACTAATTTTCTCTCGCGGCAGACGTTTATTTTCTCGACGAGTTCAATAGTAGGTATTTAACGAGCTTTCACTGAAAATAAGCATCGTCTCGGTCCCGGCTTTTAATCTTCGAAAATCAATGCGGCAAAAATAACAAACGATGAAGCAAATATTTGCCTCGCGAAATTCTTCTCTTTTTTTTTATTTCACTGCAATCAGCCGTAGCTGCAGAAACGAAAATTAAACGTCGACCTGAATAAATGCCACGGTTTTAATAGCCTGGGCAATATAGCGAAATGCCAAAAATAATAAAAAAGAAAGAAAATCATCCAACTAACTAAGCGCAGTGCAGTTCATTAACGACTTTTTGCAACCTTCAGAACGAGAGTATACACCGAGAGATCGAGTTTATTTTCTATCTTTCTCTCTTGCAAGCGCGCGCGCGAAAGTGAGCTTTCAACGAGCGCGTGTCTGCTGCTTATCTCGCTTGGCAGCGTCTTATCTTCCAGCCGTACAAAGAGCATCTTCGCCTCTCTCGCGCTCGAGCGCGCCTATATACTTTACCTATATACATCGAACTTTGACGTTTCGCATCTTGCGCTACATACTATGTGCTAGAGAGCTGCTTGCGTAATCGATACAAATGAGCTTTTTTTTTTCTTTCTTCTTATCCTCTTCGGGCGAACTTGGAGCGCGAGCGTAGAGTGGATATGGCGCGCGCGGCTGGTACGTACTTGGTAAATTTGATCAAAGCTTCGCCCGAGAGATTGTGGAGAGGCTGTGCGGCTGAGAGGCTCAAGTTTTCGAAGGATCTATTGTAGAATTTAATGGAGGACGGTGAAAAGCCGATTGAAATTTAGCAGCGTGAAAATGTTATTCGAAACGAGTTTTAGTTTGCTTATAATCGCGTGTGTCACTTTCATTCACGAACCAACAAAATTCCATCTGCATATAAAGTCCCCCTTATACAGTCACCACGAACAAAGAATAAAAATACGTGCTCCATCAATTTGAAAAAAGTAAAACTACCATATAATTTGGGCTTGAGAAAGCGCGAGCACTGAATGCGATCGCGTTTGTTATCGTCGTTTCAAGTTCACGCACGACAACGAAATCACTCGTGCGGTACAGGACATCGGCCCCTACCCTTCTCACTACTAGCATCGCACGCATACATCGCGGGTAGAGAGAGAAAGAAAGAGTGGTGGTAAAAACGCATATATACGTATTGGCCGCACTTAGCTTGCACACGAACGGAAGATGAAAACGGCCATCGTCGATGTGTGTCTATTCCTGGTTGTGTGTGCAGACTTCTCTCTCTCTCTCTCTCTCTCTCTTACTGCTCGGACGGAGCTTTTTTGCTTGCGAGAAGCTTTACTCGGCTGACCGTCGCGCGGTCAACATCGAAACAGTCGGAAAAGTCCGCGACAGTTAGAGACAGCTCTGCGTTATTTTTATTTCGGGCTGGTTATGAAATTGGCAACGTGTGCGAGCCGAAAGAGAGTGAGAGAGACAGACACTTTTTTCTCACACTGCGAGGGAAAAAGCTCGTGGATATGCAAGTGGCTACAGTGTGTACATGTGTATCGTTTCTCGCGATAATGTGATCTAGTTTTCAATTGTGCGTCATCGTAATCGATGCTCTTTGTGATCGTTAAAAAATCTGAAAGATTCTCAGAAAAGTGACGACAGAAATTGAACTAAAATTAAAAGAAGTTTCACAGATTCGAATGCAAAGTGGATCAACGCGTAATAATGGTAGTGTCGTGAGTGCGCCACCCCGTAAAATCAGGCAGCATGTGAAGAGTAACGGCAAGTTGCGCTGCGCGACGCGCACGATAATGCGAGTGCAGCGCGCGACAATGCCGGTTTGGCGTGGGAAACACTTCGAGGCAAGTTTTAAACGACGACGATTAAGCGCGCGAATTAATTGACAACAACGACGTCTCTCTCTCTCAATGTGTTGCTACTTCCTCGAAGAGATTCGTTTGCCCTTGCGATACATATTGCTTGCGAAGCCAAGGTTGCTAACTAATGCAACGTAACGATGTTTTGGCTTGTTGCGCGAACAGCCTTTTTTTTACACTCTGTTTCTTATCGCTTCTTTGTTGACCGATACTGTGTAGACAGAAAGCTAATGTTGTAGGAGAGGAAATTTTATCGAGATGAGACATTCAACTGTCTATCATTCGCGAAATCGATGTTTCAATTTTTTTTGGTTGTAATTGCTTTGTTAGCTGATTACGTGTAGGCAGAAATTCAAATCTGTTGCGTGGAAAATTTTTGACGGGAAACATTTCAGCTGTCCATCATTCTGGTAATCGAGATTTTTTTTTTCGAAAATAATCAGAGTATTTTCAGTCGGTGGCTCTGGTGTTTCTTGAGTACACGTGCTGTTTTCGTAAATATAGATGAGAGATTGATGTGTTTCATCGACCCACTTTGTATTTCGCGAAACCGTAAAATGAAATGAAAAACAATGGTTTATTTTTTTTTGCAGATTGAAGAGCTCTACACTGCCCTTTTGTACATAACTCAACACCAGGTTGGATTCGACGTAGCCGACGAAGTAGATCAGAATGCCATTTTCGATTATTTACAGAAAGCATTTAATATTGACGATGAGACTCACGAGAGAGTTCTGGAGGAGACGCGTCAGATGGAGGTAATTCAATTATATCTTGATCTAATTATTCGCGACGCTCGCGATTTCAGATTTTCCCATGCAGATAACCGCAATTTGTCGAGTAATCGAAATCACATGTTACGCGCGATTATACACGAATGAATCGAACGTTTGTAAAAAATCATTTCTCGGAAATATCTCGCAGATATTTTCAACGCAATTTAAATTTTCTTTTAAATGTGAAATCGTGAGAAAATAATTTTTTTTATTTATTTATTTATTTTTTTTTGCAAAAATTGACAAATTGTTATTACCATTCACACGCGTCCGTGACCCTTACGACAAAGTTTCCCCGAAAATTGCACAACGAACAATTGGCAAAGAACGGCACAAAAGCTCGCACTCATTTGATATATGCATTTGATTTAAGACACCCGAGATGCACTTAAATATAGCGGTCGCCGAGGCGAAAGAGCTGGTTCCCAAGGATTGCAATGGGAAAAGCGACCCATTTTGCGTGCTATATCTGGAATCGTCGCCGACACGCAGATACACCACGGCCGTCAAGACCGAGACCTTGACACCTGTCTGGCAAGAGCATTTCGAAATGTAAGCAGTATTTTTGCGCCCTTTTGCCTTTTTACACATCACTCTTTACACTTTATGTGACTTTTTGACTGATATTTTTAGGCCTCTAGACAATCCTGAAAATGATTTGTTAAACGTGGAAGTATGGTGAGTTTTTTTTTCAAACGACAAATAGATAATTTTTTTAAGAATAAAGTTGATTATTTTAATGCGTGCGATAGGGATTTCGATGCAGCGGAAACAGTACCGGAGAAAATGAACAAAGTGAAGAGTATCAAAGGTGTGCGTGGTTTCGTCAAATTAGCCAAAGAGATCGCCATAACCGCCACGAGTGGCAATCATAACAACGAGTTCATCGGCAGCGTTCAAATACCTCTTAAGGTAAACTATAATCGCAAAGCACACAATCGATTATGATCTTAAAAGCCTAGAATTAAGTAAAACGACGCTCGTCTAGTGCTACAATTAGTCTCAATAACGACACTATCGCCTCGATTTAATTTAAGCAATATTAACGAAAAAAAAAAATTCTCCAGGACATTCCAGTGACGGGTCACGTAGCGTGGTACACCCTCGAGAAGAAGAACAAATCCAAGCGTCGCGGACTGATCAGATTAAAGTTAGCATTCAATTCCGAGCACAACGAGCAAGTAGCTTTTCAAGAGCATCGTCACTTGCTTCGAATGTTACTCCTGAACGAACTGGAAACAACAAAAATCGAAAAATACACGTGGAACGGCAAATTCCCAGCAGCCGGTGAAGTCATAGTGCTGCAGCACGGTGTGCAACGTGGTTTGCATAATCATCAGATCAGTTTGGCGCGTTGGATCGAGTTCGCGACGATTCATCAGGAGCATCCGTTGAATTTCTCGCTGTTCCTGCAGTTGGCCGGTGACCTTGTGGCGCCGATAAAGTCAGGTGATCTTGGAGAGGAAGAGACAAAGTTATTCTGGGACGCGACGAAGAAAGTCTTGCACTCCGGGCTGAACTTGCTGAGGAAGATACGTAGACTGGCTATCGACAAGGAGAATACTATGAGACAACTCGTCGCTATTCTTAGGTAAGTGACACTCGGTCGATGATCTTTCTGTCTCTCTCTCTCTCTCTCACTTTTTTTTTAGAATTCTTTTGCAACGTTTCTAGAGCCAGCTGAAAGATAAAGAGTGATTTATTAATCGGAAGAGAGCTAAGCTTAATAAGCGTGAATTACGACGGTCATAAAGTGACCGCACGAGCGCGAGCGCCGATTTCTTAATCGCTTGACGGAGTACTAAGCGCTCGCGCTTGTCGGAGAATTGATGGGCTCGTGTTTAAACTTTGTCGATATCCGAGTGCAGAGCGAGCTTGCGACCAAATAATGCAGAAATATTTTTATCATAGTAATTTCTACACTGAGAAAAAAAGTGCGTAAATTTGACCTAATGGTTAAGGTGTCTAATGATTCGGCACCTCCCACCTAGGTAAAAATTATTCAATGCTCAAATAAGCTGATGGATCTATGAAATAAACAAAGGGTGTAGGGTATGCCGATGCAGTATAAATGTGGAAGACTAAATAGGCATAAATGGCCGAGATGGGCATCGAAATAATTATTACTAGTCGTTAGGATCGCGAGCTGCGCGCGTTTGAAGTTTCTTTTTATTTTTTTTTTTTTTGACTTATTTTCTTTTAATTATATTAAAAAATGTCCTAACTCTACGAAGACGCGAGCTGCAATCATGTTGAATTTCCTTTACTACGTTAGCGTTTTAACTTCGTTATAGAACTTATTTATCTTTAAGTTAGCTAAATTAATATACAATTTAGATTGTTTGCATGTTAAGTAGAACATACAAAATTTTCACGCTTGGTGCTTTTCAACAACCATTGGGATTGCTGTCCTCTCGAGCTTCGGCGAACTCCGATTTGACTTTCTATCGTATTTTAATACTGCACAGAAATTAGGAACCCATAAAGTTGCAGTGGTCAAAATTATTGCTTGTGTTCTTTTCGACAAACGTTGAAATTGGAGGGATATTCGGTATTGTCGAATCGAGAGAACTTATTCCGAATTACTGAACTTAATGATAACTATTTCTATGCCATCCTTTGCCATTTATATCTATTTAGTCTTCCACAGTTATTATACGGCATCCGCACACCCGACACCCTCAGTTTATTTCATCGATCCATCAACTTATTTTAGTATTGAATAATTGTTATCTAGGTGGGAGTGCGTAATGATTAGGCATCCGAGTGCCTAATGATTACGCACTTTTTTAGTGTACGATTGACAGATTAACGTACTAGATACATTTTTAAAAACTATTAATTGAGATCGAAAAAAAAATCAAATTATTTTGCAATTCAATTCAAAAGCAATATCGCAAGAAAATCTGCATATGTACGTATCGCGTTTCCCTCAAATTACCCCAAAAGTTACACACACATACAGAACGAAATGCAATTTTCGTATCGCGCAGGGTGGCTGCAAAACAGCCGGAATAAGAGAGAGAGAGAGGGGGGGGGGGCGAGCTTGTAGTACAAGGTTGGTCGTGTATGTATATACATATATATGTACGTATAATTCCGCAGAATGATTTCGACGCTGGGCGGCATGTCGGTGCCGGAGAGTATGAATTTGTTCCCGCTGAAAATGTATTCATGGTTTCCACCGGAAATTTTGGAAGAGGACCGAGTGAGCATCCCCGAGGCCCTGGAGCACGCAGTGATTCGCGGTGGCGCCGAGTGGTAAATTCCCCTTTGCATACCATTAAAACCTCGTAAACTTTCGCTCTCGCTCTATATATACACACTACTACTGCTACTACCACATATAGGTTCGACTACATCGTGGCAAACAACAATCTCGAGGGCGACAGCGACGAGGAAGCTCTGAGATATCACATCAAGATCATCCAAATGATTCGCCTCGACTTGCAGCGCGCCATGGACATCTACGAGAAATTATTCATCAAGTGGGTTTGCCCTTTATAACTTGCGGCGCGAATTAATCTGCTAGACGAGAGTGAGAGAGTTGGTGTGTAACGAGGTTGTTGTGCGAGTGTGTTTGCAGGACGATAAACTTCCAGTACTCGAAGAGCCTGTACATAATGTACGAGAAGCGAGTCAGCGACCTGTGCCACGTGATAGTGGAGGACATCTGCGGAAGATTGAAGAGGATCGAGGTCGAGACTTCCGAGGACCCGGAGCTCAGTCTTGGCACAACGCTGTTCGAGCTCTATCTCGCCATTCAACGTTTCGCCGCGTAAGTCTACATTAATTAATCACCACCATTCAACTTCCGTGCTTCCCACTCGACTATACATCTCTCTCTCTCTCTCTCTTGATTTTTTTTTCTTCATTTTTAACAGCGTCGGTCAGAACCTCTGCAGCCCCGACGAAGTGGATGGCATGAAGATACAGCAGTATTACAATTGGTTCGCCGCCGGTGTGTCTCACTGGCTTGAGATTGCGGTTTACAAGGCGTTAAAGCGAATCGACAGGGCAGTGGAGTTTGATAATTTGCAGCCTGTCGATGCCAGTGTGCAGTATAGCTCCAGTGCTGTCGATACTCTGACTATCTTTTACCAAATCAAGGTCTTCTGGACTCAGCTCGCTTGGCCCGACGTGGAGGGGGCTTACGCTTTTATAGCCAAGATCGTCGATGTGAGTGTGCTTTTCACGCAACACACGATTACTTTTATATATTTCTCGAGATCTGGATTGCTTAACTTTCGGTGATTCACGTAGCTTCGATTGATTGATTGGTGCAACGTTTTTTTTTTTTTTTTCATTAGATTCAGATTATTCTTTAGATAATTATGATTTGATATTTTCAACTCGAGAAAATTTTTAAATTCGCTATAAATTCATGCAAAGCAAGCGAATTTATTCATTTTCCGAGCTACAATAGCGAAAAGATACATTCATCAAAGAACTTGCATAGCCTCGACAAATGAGATTCATGGCCACACCAAACGCATTTACATTTAGAAAACTCGAGAAAAAACAACGACAACAAGAAACACTAGCAATTAGAGTAATGCAATATTTAAAAGAGTGCATCAAAATAAACGTTAGCTTTTAGGCAAAAGTAGAATGCAGTCGTAAAGATATGTAAAATTACAATAACTTTTTTTGTGGAAATATTACCTTATAACGTTGACCGACAGGACATCTGCAAATGCCTAAACAGCTACGTGGACAAGATGTCACTGAGGGCAGAAGAGATCCAAGCGAAACAAGAGACCGAAATAAAAGACACGATATGCGGCACAGTCAAGCAATTCGACGTGTCGACTGCATGGTGTTACGCGATCAACAATATCGACTACGTGCGCACGTCGATCGAGCCTCTCGCTCGAGATCTTGGCCTCGACGCCGTGATCGAAGCTTTGGCCGAGAGTAAAAGCCAACAGGATGCTGATCGTTGCAAGCAGACGCTCCAACTCATCATCGACAACGAAAAAGACACTGTGAAAAATAAAATTATCGTCATGCTCGAGACTGTTGCTAAATTAATGGCACCTGCTATGGCTAGGTAAGCAAGCTTCTTTTATTTTCTTTCTTTTTTTAATAATGTAACTCGAGAGCTTTGTACACTTCGTTAAAAAGTTTTTGAGATTTTGACTGATGAACTTGCGTATTATAGTTGTAAAGTTAAATTGTTCTTTGCAAAAGTAATCTGACCCCGTTACACTCCACGGCGAAATTGTTAAATCAAAAGTTCCGGCGGAAAATTGAATTAGAGCTTGCCAATTGAATTGAGAGTATATATCGTAAAAAAATGGTTGGCCACGGAATCATTTCGCTTTTATTTTTATTATATTTGGATTGAATTTCTTCAGCGGTTAGAAGTAAAAAATATTGAAATACTCGTTCCATTATCAAATTGAACAATTTAGTTGAAAGCTCGAAAAAAGCTTACTGCATTGGAAAATCTGACCTGAAAATTTATCGTCGCTATCCGATTGATTGACGTGTAATAAAAAAAAATCCTCCACACCGCAACGATTGAAAAACAATTTCCATGCGAACGGACATGAAAATAAACCGGGGAAAGCAAACGCTGCTTGTCGCCGCAATCTATATTAACTTCGCGATGCATTTCGCTCTGCCGCAGATATTTGATGGAGGGCGCCGAATTATCGGAAATATCGAGTAACTCGCTCGACCGTCTGATGGAGTATCTGGACTCGAATCTCATAACGATGCACGATAATCTGAACGACGACAACTTCCAGCGTATCCTGATGGTCATTTGGGAGATAATGGCCGAGATCTTGTCTCAATTAGTGCAAGACAACTTGGAGGTATGAGTGAGCAGTCTCTCTATTGAAGTATCGATTTCGGCGGCTAAAACTTACGACTTTTCCGCCGAGTTGGCATGTAAAGCGAGAAGGGAGAGAAAGAGAGAGATAGCCATTAATTTTCCTCGCTCGAAAAGACTTTCGACATTGACTTCTCATTCTCCTCCCTTTTTCTTTTCACTTTTGCAGCGCAAACGAGCGCCGACGTTCTACGCGAACCTGCACAAGACGCTGCACACCCTCATCCAATTTTTCAATCTCGGCGCAGACGAGCTGGCGAACGTAAAAGTTCTGGAGAAGATTGAGAAAGTGTTGAAGCTCTATGGCCTCGAGACGCCGCAGCTCATACACAGCTACTACATGGAACGCGTGAAGGAACAAAATGCCATGGACCAAGAGCCATTTGGCTCGTTAACCGTCAAGGCTTACTTGGTAGGCGACTTGCTCAACGTGCTGGTTATGAACGGCCGAAACCTCAAAGCTGCCGACAGCAACGGTAAAAAGAAAAGTCAGCAGCCTTTCTTTTTCCGCTATTTACCTTTTTTTTTTGCACCCTATACTCGCTTTTTTTTTTATACCGCGAACACGTACATTTACGCGCACGAGTTTTACGAGTGAAATTCACTTTGGTCCCCCCTCGTATAGGAAAGTGCGACTCGTACGTGAAGGTCCGGCTGTTTCCCGAGGATGTGTTTGTCGGCACCAAGGTCTTCAAGACGAACGTGCAGAAGGAGACGACATTTCCCCTTTACGAGGAAAGTTTTAGCATGTGAGTGAAAAACTTGTACTTACTTACCGGCTGCTATATAAGCGGGGTAGGGTCTAGATGAAATGTTTACTCGTCCAATGTCTGACGACCAACTGACGGGGAATGCCGCTGCCAAAGTCCCCAAAGGACGACAACGTCTCTCTTACTCGCGCGCGGCATTCCCTTATTACTCGCAGACGGCGTCGGCTATCCGCAACCATAATCGCTCACAAGGCAGCCGCCACGACGACTCGCTCCCTTATTATCGACTTCCTTCTCTCTTTCCACGCTCCTTCCTTTTCTCTTTTTCGGCGGGTATATATAGCTTCTGCTGGCTTCGCTAAATCACTCGTGCGCCAATTTAAACTTCTTTTTTGTTTTCGTCGAAAGTTGAAAGTATAGTGCCCGCTTACGATGTGAGCAAAAGGAAAGAAAAAATTTTTTTTAAATTAAATTTCCTTCGTGAGAGTTGCTGTCACCTTTGAACTTTGCTTTGAAAAAAAAAAAGAAGCTCCACAAAATTAATGATTCGCGAAAAATTCCATTGAAATATAAAGTTCCGCGTGGTATGGGGAACTTGTTACGAAAAAAAAAAAAAAAGAAAAACAGAGGGAAGTTTGCGCTCCGGCAAGTTTGAAAAAGTGCACGTTGCTTTCTAGTCCATTGACTCCGGAGCAGAGGAAACTCGAGAACGCAATCATGATGTTCGAGGTGAAGGACAAGGACTTTCTCAGGACGAGATTCATGGCCGAGTGCTTTTTGCCGTTCAGCGAGATCGAGACGCGCGATTCGCACGACGGATTTAAGGATCTCGAGCAGATTCACCTGAAACTTTCGCGTCCCACATCCCGCAGTAAGTTTTCATTCTTCTTACGTACCTTATCTGCATACGTAATTCCTTTCGATTCGGCTTGCATTCGAATGATTGACTATTTTTTTTTCTTTTTTTGCTTCTCTCGCAGGCTCCGAGGTGATAAACGTACTGTCCCGAAGGAAAGGAGATAACATGGCTTCCAACTTTGTATCCAGAGTTCAGTCTAAACTCAATTCCTGCTGTTGAAGAATGATTCGTTTCTTTTGTCAAGACTATATATATACATGTAATCGCCAATGTCTCGTTGATGGCTTCTTTCTTTTTTTTACTTAGCTACTAGGATTTTTATAGGAATCGGCAATGTATTAAAAAAAAATCAGTGACTTTTACGAAATTATACATATACTCCTGTGATATATATTGAGAAAATGTGGCAGCAAGCGATTACTTTTGAATATTCTCGTCTTTTTATTATTATAGATTAATTTATTAATTTATTAATAGAATAAAAAATGACAAGTAATACATTAAATATAATTAACATTAATTCCGATGCTTTTTTGCTAACCCTGATTTGCCATACTTTTTTTTTCTTGCTAGGCGCTTCTAAACAATTACAGTTAAAACATTTTTTTTTGTTTTTGGAGTATTTTCCACATTTAAAATTGACAGCGAAAAATGAGCAATCAATTCCCATCGCAGAAAATTGTTATTTATTTTTTTTTACTCTGTGAATTTTGGCTTTTGTCTTTGTATAATTCTTTTATTCATTATTCTATTCTCAGTTTTTTTTTTATTTTTATACAAAAATCCTGGCCGGTGTGTCTGGGTAGTTGAGCTGAGTGAATACATTATAGCCGTTTATAGGGGTTTATTATTCGAATAAAAAATTTATCTATATTTATATATATTTATATATATAATATGAGGCATGAAGCACACGTGACATTATTTTCGTTTATTTTTTCTCGTTTTAATGTTATTATGGAGAACCGAAGCACCCACGAAGGAAGACCTACAATCTTATAAAAAAAACTGTTTTTTTTTTCATCGACGAATTTACAATAGCACACCCTACACCAAAAGCAAGGTGACATTCAGTGGATTTTTTTTTATTTTTCTCTGATTTGCTTATTTTTTATCGGCAGTCCTAAAAGTTTTACAAATCTACGGGCAATCTTGGATGCTTCATCAACTAGAATCGGTTCGTTTACAAAGTCTGCGAGCAGATTTAACTGCCTCGACGCGACGAGGCACGTTAGTACAATTATTACGGTATTATCGATTATGCCATACTGCTGTTCAACCGTTTATTTGCATTGACGGTCGTTCTTGTAAATTATAACGTAGTCCGGATACTTAACTAAAGTCCTCGCGTAATCTCATAAATACTGAATTGTTGGAGAATTAATGCGCGCAAAGTAACTTTATCGCAATATTCAGGTGCAATTCAATTTCAACTGAAACTGTAGGGGGGGATGGAAATAAAAACATCGTTTAAAATCAAGAATAATGATCGAAAAAAAAACCGTAACGTTGACACATTGTGAAATATACATCACGCAACAGAAAGCTCGCTATAAAATAACGCATGGCGTAAATAAAAATCAAGGGAGCGATAAAACAATGTATTGCAGCCTGAAATATCCGCGATGAATTTACTTGGCGTCATCGTCGATGGAATTAATCTTTGTGTTTTTATATCCTTTCAATCTCAGTTCACTCGCGCAAAAGTTCACCGAAATTACATGCAACATTATTTTCTCGTATATCTGACAACTTAAAAAGAAAAAAACATTCAAATTATATATATTTAAAATACATAACTCGATGCGTGTTTGTGTGTTTATGTGTGAATCATTTGTTCTAAATACAAATAATATAATAATAATAATAATAATAATAATACAATAATAATATAATTAAAGAATAAATTGAAGAATTCAGCAATAATTACAATTGAAAGCAAAGAGAAATAATCTTACTGCTTAAAATAAATACATGCTTGGCATTGTGTCTGACATATTTCGCGTGTGTGTATATCCGGCTCTTTTTTTTTCTCTGATGCGAAACCTTAAACGTCTATTATTCTGTCAATGTTTCTCTTTTAAATATTTAGCACAGTATATCGAAGCGCGCGCTCGCACATGCAGCAAAAGAAGAAGAAAAAAGAAGAACCCTCTCTCACATCTTCGTCCAATATTTTAAATTCATTTACCATTTTTTGTTGTCGTTCTCATCGAAGGCTTTCTTTAAAAAAAAAAAAGGAATAAAAACATCAACAGCCGTACGTATAACAACGTGAGAGCACGCGCTCGCACGGATAATACAGTTATTGCGTTTATAAACTTTAGTTGTACATTAAATGCAATACTATAACGTCGTCGCTTGTACTTATGGAGAGAGACACTGCTTTGTTTTTTTTTTATTATTCTTGCGTTACTTAACGTTTTCTTTCTATTTTAATGAATGCTTCGTACGTACGTATTTTATGATGGGCCGCGACGTATATGTACAACGTGTATATGTGTATGAAGGGATGGGAGAAGAAGGGAGGAGGGGGGGGGGAGAGAAGAAGGATATGCCAGACGAATTTGCTCGCGCGAAGCACGAGCATCGGCTGAGTTATGGTATACTATAAGGGTGGAGTCTCTTCTTACCTTCTCGACGTGCCGCGTCAAAAGTAACAAGAGCTCTATGCTAATTCGACTTTGAAAGTGGATGGAGGAGGGGAGGGTAACAAATGATGTTTCTAACTCTATATATTCACTCACCGAAAGAGCGAGCGAGAATGCAGAGCTCGTCGATAATCCATCTGTCATTTACCCCCGTCGCGAGTCTCATCAACGAATCGATCACACGTCACAGCGGAACGGCGGGATAATATATTTATATTTATATATATATATTTATATTTCGTATGTATAAGTATAATAATGCGCGCGATGCTCGATACGCACTTAACGACTAAACTTTCACATCTAATATTTCCTCCGATATAAAAAACCTTGTTTATTTTTTTTTGTTCTATTGGCGCTATTACTGGTAGTTATGCACAAAGTAGTACCTTTTTTTTTATCGTGAGCGTGTGTGTGTAAGTCATTAATTATAATCTAGGCCGGCGCGCGCGTATATCGTGTGTATCACGCGCACGAGAGCCTAAAACAGTTATCCGTCCATTTAAACAGTCGTTTCATCTCTACGTATTTGCCATTTACAGCAGTTTTTTTTATCTATTTATTATCGAGCGGCCTTATTAAAGAGAAAAACAAAAAAACGAAAATCGCAGTCGTTACACATACGTCGCATCGCGTTATATTTTTTTTTTGTTCGTTCGAGAAGAGGTTTACAAGCACAGACAGAGATAAGAGGAATAGGAGGTCAGTTGGTGGGGTTGG
>JAWWMK010000040.1:8045868-8062923 GCA_035047105.1 Galeopsomyia nigrocyanea | reverse complement strand
GGGGGGGGTTTGTGTGGGAAACATAGCTGATGCGCGAGGGAATAGCCTCGCAAGCGAAACTTGGTTAATACGCGTCTCGCACAGTCTCCCGTTGCAGCCTTTTCCGCCTTCACGGGCGGACGAGATATTTCGGGGGGGAGTAGTCACCGAAGTAGTAGTAGCAGTAGAGAAGAGGTGGCAGCGGCGGCGGCAGTTCTGTGTAGGTATGTGTATTATTATGGTACCCTGGGGGGAAGAGATGTTAGTAGCACTTGCGCGTGCACGTGCACTTGCGCACCAGGTCCACGTCCTTGGTGTAGCGGGTGCCGTCGTTGCAAATTAGCCGGATCTGCAATATCACAACAGCGTTATTACATAGAGTATTACACACAGCTCATCCTTGCCTTTTTCTTTTTTCTTCGGTAAAAGCGTTTTCAACCTTGTTTTATTGTTCGTTAAAAAGAAAATATTTATATACAAGCTGAGAAGAAATCTTCTACGCTGAAACCAATTAGAACGCACGACTTCGTGTTTCGCTGCTTTTCAAGTTAAAGCTGCGTAATAGAGAGAACAGAAAAAATACTGGACCCATTTTCGCGTTAAAGGATCGCAACTATGCCAGTGGTTAATTGGAACGAACGTTTCCAATTAAAAAAATAAAAAAAGAAAAGTCTCTCGCGAGAATTTTTTCTCTCTCTCTCTAAAACTAAAATTAACCAGTTTCTTCGACGAGTTACTTAAGGCGTTAATTGGTTCATTTAAATTTTATACCATGTAATTCGTTAGTTTGCAAAATCTAGTAGCAGTTTGTATATTTAATATCTCAACGAGTCAATTTAGCGCGCGTGAAAATGTGGTTTTCGCAAATATTATATATACATATACAATATTCGTGTAAACACCAACCTTACGCCTCTTGGTCTTGCGTGGCAAGCAGCAGGAATTACCACAGCTGCCCCAACATTTAGCGAGCTTCACGGGTCTTCGGCTTCGGCAGCCGTTCGCAGTGTAGTACTCGCGAATGTGCTCCTTTCGGCATGTTGGCGCTGTACAACCAAACAAACAAAAAAAAACAATTTTTTTCTCTCTCTCAATAATTCAAAAACAGAACTCATATTTATTTTGTTATCTGTTCGTTATCGAGTTTTTATTTTTCTCATTGTTTACCTTTCTCGCAATATCTACCCTGCCAGCCAATCTGGCATTTGCAGGTGTATCCAGTGCCGAAGGGCGCGCGTTCGCATGTCGAGCCTTTTTTGCACTCGTGTCGAGCGCACGGATCGATATTACTGGAACTCGACAGTACTGCGAAATCTGCAACAAATAACGTAATCGTATATACGTCATCGTCATCATCATCATCATCCTCTACACTTAGTTGGGATATAATACCAACCGGAATGTTCGTGGACGTGCTGCTGTTGCTGCTGTTGTTGCGGTGACGGTGGCGGTAAGTGAGGAAGCAGTTGATCGCCGTTGTCGACTTGCACGCTGTCAGCAACGTCGGCATTGTTGCTGCTGCTGCTGCTCTTGCCATTATTGTTATTATTGTTGCTAGCAGTAGCAGAAGCAGCTTCGTCGGCTTCCTCGTCGTCGTCGTCGTTGCTGCCGCAACCAGGTTGCACTCCGCTCATTTTCGCTGCGTTGCTAAAGTCCACTAACTTGTGGTTGATCCACATCTCCGAGATGCAACCTATACATAACGCGCGTGAAAAAATAAATAAATAACCGGTTGATTTTATTTAATTTCCTCTTGCCATCCTCGAATTTTTTTTTTTATTTTATTGGATAGTACTGGTTTTTGCGCGACGTCCGTCGCCTCTATTCGTAATCAAACTTTTAATTTGGAAACTTTCGCAATTTTCCGCGGACTCGTGTTGTGTGCCGCTGCTGCTGCTGCTGGTGGTGGTGGCTGCTGCTGTTGCTTCGGATTTATGAAAAGTTTTTAGCCTTTACCTCTCCAGAGAAATGGAAAATAATAAGTAACCGTTGCTCGTAAACTTTCTATTAATTCGCCGACATCGATACTCTCCGCCACTGTTCTTTTTACGTAGGGGCAGTTCCGAGATTTATTTACGAAAAAAAAAATATATCTCGGTCAATAAGCTATCGTATATATAACTTCTTCCCTTCCCCCCGAAACTTAATATCAATTGGAATACGGTAAATTTGCCGAAAATACGAGCTTCGATGACCGTGCCAAGTCCATTCGAAAAGTGATTTGCGTCGCGATTTAGATGCGTATCGCGCTCCAATGAAAAAAAAAAACGCTCCATTGGACTGTGCTTGTCGGCAAATATTATGACAAACGAGCGTACCAGTATAAAAAAAAGCAAACAATCCAATCAATCAATCAAACAGCACACAAAAAAAAGAGGAATATTCATTTGGAAAGCTTATATTTCTATCGCCGAGAGAAGAAAAATTCTCGCGACGAAGCGGAGACTTTGGAATTGATCGGCAATAAAATTTCCACAGGAAAAGTAACGGAAGCGTGCAGGAAAGACGCTCGTAAACATGGCCGTTCTCTGCATCCGTTCGCTATTTTTCGAAAAAAAAATTCTCGCTCGATTGGCGCGTTCTGCCCTCGTACGACGACATTCGATCTCTAATAATCGCGAGTACGTATATTGCGCCTCGGGGGGTGTTGAGAGATGGAAGGGGGGAAGGCTTAAGTCGTCGATTGTTTATGCAGCAAGCGAGCGAGCGAGCGAGCGGGCATTGTTGGTGGCCTGGTATCGATGATAAATTCAATTCCGACAGGCAGTGCGGGCTGCGACGACGGGGACGGGGACGGGGACGGCGTCATATAACGTACATAGGCGAAAGTCAATATCGCTTTGCAAGTGCGAGGGACTCACCCCGAAAGCTCGTAATGTTGCGCAAATGGAATTCGGTGAAGGCGACAGTGGCAGTCTCCGTGGCAACGCCCCCGACGTACATCGGTTTGGTGAGCTTGAGGTAGTCCTTGGGGCCGTCGTTGATGATACTTCGCGCGGGGCCGCGATCGATGCGCATTGTGAAGTTTTTCTTGATCGCCAGCAGCTCGGCCATGTGGGGCTTGCCGTCGGACACCTGCTCGTAGCTGTACATCGTCGATGTCGGATAGTTGCCGACGTCGTACGAGACGCGTACACGGCCCATGAACAATTCCACGGCCAAGTGTTCGCCGCTTTGCCCATCATAAAGCAGCACTCCGTTCTCCTGGCTCGTCGTAAAAATAATCGTCACGTTTGCCTCGGGCCGTGTGCGAAGTGGCTCTAACTCGACCAGCGAGTTGTTATCGATAAAGCTCAGACTTGTCATGTACTCACACCTCTTGCCTGTGATGGTTTTTTTAAAAACAAAAATAAATATATTATGTATGTATGTACATCGTTATTCCATTATCAAAAAATTACGCTCTCTCCTTTTCCTCCACGTACAAGCTTCGAAAGAGAAAATGAGACGCTTCTCGTTTAGATTGATGAAATTCGATAGAGAGGGAGCATCCTCTCTCTACTCCCATCTTAATCGCATTTTTTTTTGATACACAGCAAAATAAAATAGGGTGTGTCGCGCGAAATGGAGAGTCTCTGAATGATTGCACGCCCGTGCCACGTGGAATTCGAAGGTCAATTTTTATTTTATTCCCCTCTATCTCTCTCTTTCTTTTTTTTTCAAAATTGCCCGCGTGTTTATTTCGATCTCGTAAAGCTTCGAGTGTATTGCGATTCCCTTCCTTCTACTTAAGTATGCATCGATATTTCATTGGCTTAGGAATTTCCATTTTATATCGCGTAGTCGCTCCGAAAAATATCCACGCGCGCGTGCAGAATGGACTCTAAACAATTACGGCTCGTGTGAATTAAAAAAAAAACGAAGTTTCGTTCGGTACGTTTGGTCGAGATTACACCATTAAAAAAGCTGACGGTCGATAAAACAGGGGTTGTTTTTTTTTTCGTTTCTCTCTCTCTCGCAAAGTCTAACGACCGCAAAACTCAAATATACGCTAATATAACGGAGAACGAGGAGAAAGAGAGTGTATATAACCCAAAAATATCAGCAGTTGAAAATTCATAAAACACAGCGTGCGCGTGTAAATCCCAACTCTCTTTCTCTCTGGCGAGAAAGAGCGAACGATTTATGTATCTCGGGCTCGTAGCTCACGGGCAATTAAGCTCGCGCAACATTCGTCATCCGAGAAACATCCTATATACTCCTCCTCGCACTCGCGTATACACGCATCGAGCGCGCCGGGGCCGTATATTTCTCTCGCGCGAGAAGAGAGTGAGAAGAAGTTTTTCTCGCCGTCCTCTCGGCAATCGTTAAAGTCAATTTTCCAGCGTACGTGTGCAAATACTTTTCTTCCTTGTTTTTTTTTTCTTTCTTTTTGTTTCTTTCTCTCACGCGCGGCAGAGTATTTACGTCAAAGAAGTTTAGATAATTATCATGCTGGACGCACGCTCTTGGTGGTTAATTGAAGAGACGCTTGAGAACCAGTCTACGGCTATTGCGGTTGAACGAGAGAGAAAGAAAGAAAAAAGAAGAAGAAGAGGGAAAGAAACGAACGTGAATATGCATTTCAGATTTATTCAAACGTCCGAACACCGACAAGTGAGAGCGCCGAGTATATAGAGGATATGAATGGGATTCTAATGGCTCTTTAATTTCAATGGATGCAGCGTTCGAAGCTTTTTTTCTCTCTCGCTCGAGTGTATATCACGAGAGAGGCAGATAGGATATATCGATTTTTAAGTGCTCGCGATTCGCGGCGCTTGCACTGAATACTGCGTACACTCTAACACACAATGAATGCCCGAGTAATGATATTATCAGTTGAAATACTTAATAAGCTCTCATCCTGCGGCCAATTTGTCTCATTAAATTCACTTTTTTTTTTCTTCTTATCAATGACTCTATTCAAGTCTTCTTTCCCCTTGCACGATATTAACAGAATTAATTCGAGATTATTATAGTCGATATCCCATTGAATAGCCTTGTACGAAGGAGGAAAAGGAGAATGATAATTGAGTTTATTATATATACTGACCAGTATAACCAGGATGGCACTGGCACAGGTAATCAGCTCCAGAACCCGGCGATGGTAGGAAACAAGCACCATGTTGGCAGTCATGATGAGCACACGGACTAGTTTGAGGGTATAGTAAGGCAGTTGATGGTGCAACTTCGCAGTACCTCCCTGTATAATCTGGTGCGCACTTACACTCGTAATTGTTTATGCCATCGATGCAGGTAGCACCATTCTGTGAAAAAAAATGCAATAAACACAATTCCAAATGGATTATTTTTGCTTTCTTTCTTTATCTCGGTTAATTGATTTGATGCGCAATCGCGGTTAAAGTCGTTATTTGTCGACGAGCTTTTCTCTCTCTCTCTCTCTTTTTTTTCCTTTTCTCTCTTTCTCTCGATCTTTTTACACGTTTACGTTTATACGATTCGCGGCGAGAGAAGTATAGTACGCGCAGCGACTCGTGTCACGCGGCACACTCATCCGGCGTTTACGACTTGTAAAAGCGCTGATTGAGCGACCCGGAAAAGCTCTTTTACTCTTCTCTCGCTGTCTCTGGTTTTCGGTGTTATTTTTTTTCTCTCTTCTTTTAAGAGGATTTCGTGACTTCATAAGCTTCTTTTTTCTTCCTCTCGCTTTGTCGGCCACGGGAAATTAGTTTGATACAAGCTTTTTTTCTCTCTCTTTCTCTGTAATTGCGATGCTATTACTCGGGTTTGAAAAAAAAATTTCTTTTTTTTTTATTTTTGCGCACGCGTTTGTAATTACGAGTTGCGTGCTACACTCGCTCGGATATAGGTATATATAACAAAAGTAAAAGAGGAAAACTCAATCCCGGCTTATTACATTTCTTACCCTGCAGTTTATATAACATTACTCAAAGCTCGACCGGTTTTAGAAAGTTAATTACATCGCGAGCTTGACGCGATTGCAGCTGTGATATAAAAATACGCAAATTTGAAAATATTGTCCCGAATTGAAGTTTATTATATTCGACTCATCAATTTGATTGACATAATTGCATTGCACTTTGGAATTATTATCGACAAATCGATCTGCCGTCATAAAATCGTCAAATTGCGCGCGCTCGATTGCGCGACGCTCTGTTTTATGAACACTCTCGAGTATAATCAAATCGCATGCGACGTGAAATCATTAATATACCTGGCATAAATTATTATCGCAGTCATCGAGGTTGTCAGTGCAATTGAGGCCGGCGAAGCCGATGGGGCACTCGCACGTGTAGTGGGTCTGGTGGTCGACGCATCTGCCTCCGTTCTTGCAAGGATTGTGTTCTTTTGAGCAAAAGGGTATTTTTGCCTGGCAGTACTCGCCGGTAAATCCTGGTAGGCAGTCGCATCGGTAGGCCTGAACGAGGTCGTGGCAGGTTGCGTTGTTCTCGCACTTGTGCTTGACGCAATCGTCGACGTTGGTCTCGCATCGAAGTCCCTCATATCCGGGTACACAGTTGCAACTGCAAATCAGAAGAAGAAAAAAAAACACAAAAATCGTAAATTTCGCCCGCGAACCTTTTTTTTTTTAAGCGTTGTTAAAAAGTTGTTGTTGTTAATTCGAAAAAAGTTTTAATAAAGCGAGGAAGAAAGAAGAAGAAGAAGTCAAGAGGAGTCACCTGAATCTTCCTTCCTCCAGTACTTTGCAAGTTCCGGCGTTCCGGCAAGGATTTCCATAGCACGCGTCAATTTTATGTTGACACCGGTCCCCGTGATATCCTGGCGCGCATTTGCAACGAAAGTGTTTGTCCGGTAACGCCTCGCATAGTCCTCCGTTTTGGCAGGGCGTTGTATAACACACGTTGCATTTCGCCAGGACGTCGGCTGGCTGTTGTTTGGCTGCGCGGAAGAAAGGTCTACGATTAATGAGATTAATTTTAGTATATAGCACCGACGCTCGCGCCGGGTTTTTTATTTTTTTATTTTTTAAATAAACAATTGATTTTTTTTTGTTGCCTAAACATTCACTAGCAGCACATACAATTAAAAAAAAAGTGAGAATAAAGTATGAGTTTCATCGCGACAACTTTGCCTTTGACTATGCACACTGTCTCTCTCGAGAGACATTAACAAAGTTTTACCAAAGTGAAATCATTAGCGCGATCAGATCAAGACAAAGTTGTCGAACAAATCCCGCGACACTCAATATACAAGTTGCTCTGAGCAGCAGCAGCAGTAGCAGCTAAGAGCGAGTGGCTCCAAAACAAAAAGTGCGAGCACAGTGATTATGCGCAGCGACAAAGCGAGTTTCGCGTCTCGAAACTGGTGCAGCCAAAAAAGGGACAAAAGCCTTACTTCTCACGGAAACAAAGTTCCCTCGGAAGTAGAGAGAGAAAACTTTTTGGAAAATCGGTAATTATCCGGACTACTCAAGAACTTACTCGCGGGCGCGTTATCTCGGATGAATCAGAAACGGTGCGGATTGAAAGAGAACAAAAAAAAAATCGAAGAGAGCTTTTAAGCCTAATATTAATAAAAACTCGCGAGGATTTATCTTAATTAAAAATCATCGCGACGCGTGTGCACCAGTTTCAATCAGCAAAAAAGTAAAATAAAAAAATATATTGAACAGGTGTATATAGATATAAATATGAGAAGATGGTATATATAATGTAACATACAAAGTCAGCGTGCCATAAAGTATACATGTATAAACATCGCGCCGTGCAATATCCGATCCATTTACGTGCAATGCATGTGTGATGATCGATTTTCGGCTTATGAACATCGAAAGAAGCATCGTCTCTACACATTATTTACGTCCCTTCCCTCCCCCCTTTCGGAATTTCATTACCCCTCGGGGAAATTCGCAGATATCGCGGGGCCGCACGTGTACGTTACATCGTGTATGTGTAAAAAAAAAGAGAGAGAGCGTGAATTTTTGTCGGGCAACGCACAGATAAATAAAAAGCGCTCGAGCTCCCGGAAAAACGCGACTGCTCGGGCAATAAATAACCCGAAGATTTTCATTGGCTCTATACTCTATACCTCACGGTCACGCGCCCCGTTTGAAAAAAAAAAAAATGGAAAGTAAAACGAAAAAAAAAAAAAACAATCTGCGCGCGAGAGAGCAATAATTTTTCTCATTGTCCACGCGTTCGAGCTTTTGCTATCGTCCGATTGATTTATCCTCTCGCAATGTGTGTACGCGACATCGAAAAAGAAAAAAAAAAAAAAGCTCAGCGATTGATTTAGGATATGCGCGAAAATCTATGCGTTACTCACACACACACACGCGCGGATTATTAAAAATGCCATTTGTATTATATTCGTATATATAACATTGCATAATTCAAAGAGAAAGAAGCGCTTATATACTCCACCCTCACGCGCGAGCGAGCTGGTAGATGGGTGGGCGAAGGAAACGGCGAATTTATTTTTACGACGAAGGGCTTTTCTCGTTGACTTCGTGCCAAGCTCCCGGCGACGCGTTGTGCTTTGGCTTTCTCTCTTTTTATGTCTCGCGCGTATAGTAGCGTAGCACCAGCCACGGGATTTTTTGCCTTAATTAGGGAAATCGCGCGTTACGACGTTTGTTTGCTTTTCTTTTTTACCCTCTTTGTTTGTTTTTTTTTTTCCAACTCCGCGCCGAATTTTAACGCTACGAACACGCGCAGCTCGTTCGTTTTTTTTAACGGACGCGTAAGGTAGTTTCAGTCGATTATGGTTATGAGAAGAGAGAGAATTTTATTGACGTAATTGCAGCCAGCTATAAAGAGCATAGCACGTGCGCATGGCTCTGACGACCGTAAAAATCGTTTTTACGCGCGGAATATTAAGGATAGTAGAGAGAGAGAAGCGTCGCGCGACACGTCAGAAATGGATCGAAAACCTTCGGGGAATTATATATCCCGCGGAACGCGTGTCAAAGTTATACGTATATATATATATTGATGTGTTTTAGCGTACGCTTTTAGTGCTAATAAAACAATGTGTAAAAGCTGCGAGCCCGCATATTGGAGAATTT
Source organism: Galeopsomyia nigrocyanea (assembly GCA_035047105.1). Classification (NCBI taxonomy): domain Eukaryota; kingdom Metazoa; phylum Arthropoda; class Insecta; order Hymenoptera; family Eulophidae; genus Galeopsomyia; species Galeopsomyia nigrocyanea. The sequence continues at coordinate 8,053,955 of JAWWMK010000040.1, read as the reverse complement.
CCCGGAGAACGACACTCGGAGCGAGGATATCAAAGTAATTTACGCCGATGACTATATATAGGATGAAGGTGAATGTCAGAGTGAAACTTTTTCTTTTTTTATTATAACAAAGCATGCGTAGAATTAAAGAATGAATTATTACAGTACCCAAAGAAATTATCATAATTCGACGACGTCATTTTGCTTAGTGTAATTTTCCAAAAAAAAAAGAGAGAAAAGAACCTTTCCAGCCCGAAATATGAAAAAAGCCCATTGCCGAAGTACTGTACTCGCGCTCGTCCCAACACCGAAATGAATGAAAAGAGAGAAAGAATAAGAGAAGTGAAAGAGAGAAAAAAAGAAGAAGAAGAGAACTGCAGCAGCCACGCAAAAACAGCGCTAATCTAGAGAACCTCTCGCTACAATAAAAAACCAGGCGAAAAAAAAAACGAAGACAGCGAGTAGAAGAGTAGGTAGGTAACGCAAGCACAATGACCAAAAAAAAAAAGACACATACAAACTCCCTCGGAATTCCTCGCAGCGAATGAATTGGCCGCAATTAAAGAGTATACACGTGTACGTATATATATACACTACACAAACAGACACAAAAACGTTAGTTTCGCTGCGAGTAACTCCGACGAAGAAGACGAAAAAAAAAAAAAAACACAGAGAGACACAAGTTTAAAGTGAGAGTTTTATATAAGTAAAAGTAAAAGAGACACTTACTTTTGCACAGAAAGGAACTAGCCGGCGTGGTGAGCAGTAGCTTGTCCTTCATACTTGCGGGCTCAGCACAACGTGCAATACCCGGCTCGACGTAGTCTCGCTTCACCCATTCGGCCAGCCAGCGCATGTTGCAGTCGCAGTACAATGGATTCGAACCGAGAGCACTAAAACAGGTTTAATACCCGACCGATATATACATACATACAATAACACAATGGGCCAACGACGTATATACGTATATATACGTCGACGTTATACTACATATATAGTGCACATAGCCAATGGGCCTTCTCATACTTACACGTGTGTGACGGATTTGAGGTCCTCGAAGGCGCCCTCGGGTATCACCGATATGTCGTTGCCGTGCAGCGAGCTGCAACAAATTCGAACCATTGTTCATATTCAGGAATTTGAATGCGCGCGAAATTTCAACGCCTCGGCTCTTTGGCTTTCCGCTTGGCGAGAAAACAGCCTGATGGGGCGACGACGAGTTGGTCATTATTCATTTGACGCCTCTCTCTCACTCTCTCTCGTGAGAGATTCCGTTATTTTATTGTACCTTTTGCGTGGATTTTACACGAGTGAGAGAGAGATGACTATATAGTTTTAATATATACCACGCGCGCAATGCAAACAAAAAGCTATATAGAGAAAAAAAAATCGAAATACCATATAATCAAACTCGAGAATTATATTATATATATAAACTGCCAACGCAGCCTGTTTATCAAATGAATAAATCGCTTCACTCGCGTAAAGCTAATAATTTTCGATATTGTTATTATTATATGTGTATATATACGTACATGATACGAAGACTCTTGAGGCCAGCGAGAGCACCGCGTTGCACGCATTGAAGCTTGTTGTAGCTAATGATCCTGCGGACAGATATAAAAACCCATTAAAGCCAACCATCTCTCTCTCTCGCAACATTGGCAAACGTGCATGCGGTTTTGTAAATACTCACAGATGCGCGAGGTTGGTGAGGTTTCTAAACGTATCGTTCGACAGCATGCCAATCTGGTTGTTACTCAAGTCCCTGCACGGAGAAAAAAAAAAGATAATTAGTTTGATTTCCCCGAGCGAACATTATATATATACACCGACTGAGAAGAGGGGAGAGAGAGAACGCATATATAAATTTTATTTTCCTTTTTTTTTTTTGAAATATCATTTCGGTATAGTAGTAATAGTAGCAGAAGCTATTAATCTTACGCTAAACTCTCACTTCCCCCATCGCGTTTATTATCAGTCGAAGGTCACGCACGTGTTGGCGCGCGTGCGAATGAATATCATGACTTACAGCCTCGTGAGAATGCTGAGGTGAGCAAGACGTTCCGGCTGGATCGTCTTGATGTCGTTCACGTCGAGGTACAGCTCCGTCGTCTCGGGCGGTATACCGCGCGGGATCTCCGTGAGCCGCGAGCGTGAACAGCGCACCACCGAGCCGGCGCAGCTGCATTGTGGTGGACAATAGTCGTCGCCCAGACATCCTACGCTATCACCTGTCACAAAAGAAACAAAAAAAAAAAGATTTTCCGTTTGTTGAAATTTAATGCCAATATCGACGAGTATAATGTAATGTAATTTGAAATTGTACTTTTTTTTTTTTGGAAGGGAGGGTGTAACGGGATTCACTCGTGTGTCGTATTATAAATCCACAGAATAATACGAAGATTAAAGTCACGTACAGTTTCGCTGTGTGAAAATTAGCGGATGCGATATAAGCCCCGCGCGGCGTGCACACACATACGCCCGATTTATAATAAGATAACAACTTTCTAATGCTTCATTGAATAGTTCGGCAATTTCCATGATGATAAATTTAATCAAGCTGATAATTATTATTCACTTGGCTGCCCCCTCGCCATTTTCGCATTAACTTTGGAATATTCAATTACAATATAATTTTACACGCGCGAGAGCGTGGCATAATGTAATCGTGTATTACGAGCCAAAAAAAAAAAAAAGAAGGGAAATCTCATTTCGTAAATTGAAAGTCGATATTTATTATTCGTCGTCCTGTCAAAAGCATAAATATACACGAACACACGGTGTGCTTTCATAATCCACCGTTCAATTTCTCCAACTGCGTAGCGGGCATATCAACACAAGCAGAGCTCTCTCGCAAGTTGAATATCCCCTCATAAAAACGTCCGCTCTGATTAAGCTTCTTTTTCTCTTTCCCGCGCGCAACCACAAGGCGCAATTCGATCCTACATACGGAATTAAAAAAAAAATCCCTTATATAATCGCGCATCAAAACTATTAAATTTGTCGCGACAACAGAGAGTGCAACCCTCGGTGCTGCGGCAACCCACATTTTTTTCTCTCTCTCTCTCTCTCTCTCCAACCACGCGGACATTCGAGCTGTATATGCATTGAGAACGCGACGAGGGGAGGAAAAAAAAAACGAGGCAGTCAGGCAAAAGAGTCACCGGAGCTGGCTTGAGGTTTCTCCCTGCGGCTGCAGGCAGCCATACCACACCACACTACCCACGATCGATCGCGCGAATTATCGAATTTGACGCGCGAGCGAGAGAGACAGAAAACGTACGTATTCCCATTGTTTTATTTTTGCGCGGGCGAATTTCGAAAAAAATATAATAGAGAGAGGAAGAGCTGATGCTCTCTGGGCGAGAGAGAGAGAGAGAAATTCATTCGTAACATCGATTTGATGGAGTGGAATAACGTTTTTATGGAAATTCCGATATAAAGAAAGGAAGTGAGAGAGCGGGGGTGGCATGTAATTGACAGCTATCAGATAAAGTACCTTGTTATTCTCTGGTTCTGCCGTTGATCGTGAACATTATTTTCTCTCTCTCTCTCTCTCTCTCTCTCTCGTCGTCTCCGCGTTTTATTAATCGATTCGACAGGTTCCCCACTTTTTTTTATTATTAATATGTAACCTCGCGGGAACACATTCCGATCTGGTATATCTCGCGAGATGATCTCGGTCTTTTGGCGCGAGCTTTTGGTCACGAGCTCGTATCTAATTATCCGCAATTAAACGGAAGGTAAAAAAAAAGAACTTTGCCGATAATAAGCCATGTCTCGAAGGGAGAAAGAGAGATCGAGTCGCGCGATTTTCCGTGAATTATGTAAATCAAGCTCATGCACCGCGCTCATGGAAAAGTCGACCAAGAGCGCACGACGTTGAAAAATTATGGATCGTTGGGACATTATATACACACACACATACACTATGAATTTGTGTGTGTGAAGGTTTTAGTGAATTATTAGCGACGGAATGTTCACGATGGAAATGCGTTTCAAAACAATGTTGAAATTTTCCGATATTTTATCTTGATTAGGATTAATTTATGGTCTCGCGCGGGCAGCAGCTTTATAATTTATTCATTTATGGAGGCTTCAGTTTGTCGTTAAAGCGTTATATATATCCCGCATTTTCGATTGAGATTGTGTAAAAATAAGTTACAGCGATTTGTATCGTTTACGACTGAACATAATGTTCGTCATTTCGATGTAGAAAATAATAAAATAAAAGAAAAAACGAAAACAACCCATCGTGTTATTCGTAAATTGACCTGCAACGCTGATGAAGAACATATTGGGAACGCAAAAAAAAAAACGGAAGAGTTGATCCCTCGCTGTCAGCAGTTTTAATTCAATTGTAATCAAAAAGTTCCATTGTGATAAAAAAAAAAATTGGAGCACGACAAGAGAGCGGCGACGAACGAACGAACAAACAAACAAAATAAAAACGACGAAAAAAAAAATGTAATTACGTTGAAAAGAACTGAAAGGACGGACGGTTGGGTGATTTGCCTATCAGATTGTCTGGCAGATGCATCAAAGAGGAAACGAGTGCGGGGGGGACGAGCTAGAAGGGAGGAAAGAAAAGAAAAGCAGCTTTATCAGAGAGAGGACTCACTGTTGCACTTGAACTCGTGGCGCGGAATGTCGTTGATAGCGGCATCCTTGAGGCGGGGCGGATCATGGCAGTGTCCGCTGACGGAGACGCTATCGTGCTTTTTCAGCCACTCGCTGAACCAGGCCAAGTGGCAGTTGCATGACAACGGATTTCCCTGGACGTTACTGTACACAAACACATAGAACGCACGTTCAACGATAAGCTAACTTTTCTAAAAGAAAAAAAATCCAAAGCCGGAAGCTTGATTATGATACTCACATGGAATGCAAGTGAGGCAAATTGTCGAAAGAACCCTGCATCATACACGTGATCGCGTTACCGTGGAGATTCCTAAAAAAAAGGAAAAGAAAAGAAAGAAAAGGTGAGATCGATGATGCATATATACATATAGTCGACTCTCTCTGATGCGACTTCTACTTACAGGCTTTTCAAGCTCGTCAGACCGCTGAACATCTTGGTGTGCACCTCCCGAAGCTTGTTGTCCGACAATAGCCTGCGAACAAAAACCAATCAGTTCACCTCTCTCTCTACCTCTCTTTTTTTTTTTTTGTTCGAGGATTCGTTAACTTTGACGACGACGCGTTCACTTTATCTCTGCGCAGGCTTTTGGTTTACGTAACGAATTCGTTATTCAACTGCGTTATTCGATCGGAGCCACTCAAAGCTCCGATAATTGACAATTGTTAGAGCTTCATCAGCTAATTAATATAAAAAGGAAGTCGAACGAACTGTAATTTCCCAGTCGCATAGCAACCATCAAACAGTAATTCGCAAAAGCCCCTCTATATATACACGTATATATGTGCGTTAGTGCAAGACGGAGAGAGAGAGAGGTGATATAGGTATGTGCACAGAGAGTGCAACGCTGTGGCGTTCGTATAGGCAACGGTAAATACTCACAGATCGGTCAGCTTGTTTGCCCCCTCAAAGGCGCCAGCCTCAATTCGCGAGATCCGGTTGCCACGTAGGTCGAGATGCTGCAGCTCCGGCAGCTTCTCGAACATATTCTCCGCTTTGATCTTCTCGATGGCATTGTTCTTCAGTAACCTATGAAACACACACACACACAGGTGATTATACAATTTCATTACCTTGCTTAGTTTAGCACTATATGTGTGCTTGTGTGTTTGCTTGGCCACCGGGTGATTATTAATTAGTGGCGTGTGCCGATTAGCCTCGTTATATCGATTCGCGGAACATATATAACGACGAGCGCGAAATTGAAAGAGATTGTTACTGGCAAATTTGTTTTGTTCCTGGTTGTTTTCCGGATTTAGCTTTGATTGATTCTAACTGCTACTAAATCGACGCGACAGCGCTTCTTGCTTTTAGCTCTATTTTAGTTATTTACGAGGTCTAGTTTAATTTCAGCGACAGTAATCGAAGAGAGAAGAAGAAAATTAATAAATCGTTACGTTACTTTTTTATTTTACGACGAGACAATGGAAGGCAAAGGCACTGTTCGTCAATAAATTATTGCTACCGCACCGCCGCCTACATAAGTATAATACTTATATCATTCAAGTCTGAATATTTCATTAAATCGTACGATATTCAGACTCTCATTGAATCGTCCATAAGTAATGACGATCAATTCCCAACGCGCGGCAACTTTTTTTCTTTCTTTTTCTCTGGCATTTCGCTTCTTGTGCAACCAATCTCGCGCAAAAATGCATTCCTCGAAAAGACAAAGAAAAAAAAAAGAAGCCAAGCATTCATAAGATCAACAGAAGCCGAGCGAGCGAAGGTTTGTTTGTGCAAAAACGATGATCGCGCGCGTCGTTTAATCCGCGAAAAGGCGCAGCAGAAGCTAACGAAGAGTATACGCGCGGAGAAAAACAAGGCAAATAAGTCGCTCGGTCGTCTTGAAAATTCAGAGAGCGAAGGAAGAGAGAAAAGACGTAAGACAAATAATGAAAAAGAGAATAAAAGGAAGACTTGCAAAACTTACAGAGTAGACGTGTAAATAGGCAGATCCTTGGGGATTGCAGTCAGCTTCTCATTGGAACAATCGATCGTGGCGCCATTGCAGGTGCAGGATGTTGGGCATGGTCCTGGTAAGATGCACTCGCCAGCTCTCTTCGTCAAAACTTCCTCGTCGCCTGTTTGAGGGTATGTGTGTGTGTGTGTTTTTTTTTTTTTTTGGTCGGTCGTCGTGTCGTTTGGAGGGTAAAAAAAGGGAGGAAACAAAAAGAAAACGACAGTTAGTGACCTCGTTCGACGAGGCGCGCTCTCCTCGCAAGTCAAACGAAAGTTCATTAGAACGATCGGCCCTCCTACCCTTCCCCCCCTGTACCTCAACTATTCTCTCTCTCTCTTCCATTTTTTTTCTTTACTTGCAAGCAGGCACACAAGTGTGCTCTACTCGCAAATTTATTGTTTTAGTTTCTACAAAGTTATTTTACGACTTGTGCCCAAGTGCTGTAAAGTAACTTTGAAGAGGTCGACTGAGAGAGAGGGAGAAAGCTATGGTACCGAATTTTACTTGCCACCAAGGGATGATGATAATAATAATGACGATGATGATGATTGATATGCAAAGGAGAGAGAGAAAGAGAAAAAAAAGGGGGAAACAGTGAAGAAATGCCAAGCAGTTCAAAGAGCCTTATTCCACTTATTTAATCAAAGTCCATTTTTGCATGCGCAAGACGAAGAAGACGAAGAGGAAGAAGAAGAAGCGGGGCAGGTATAAACTCCACGGAGCGTAAGAACATAAATCTCGGATTGAGTTTTTTGCGCTTGCCTCGAATTCCTCGGCTCGCTTCTTCCTTTTTGCTTGCTTCCTTGCTCGCGCGCCGTGTCGAAAGCATATAAGCCTTAGCCTTGCCTGCTGCCTCTTGCTCTTGCTCTTGCTCTCACTAGAGAGGAAATATCATACGAACGGAAATCGAATTTCTCTATTTCAAACGAGCACCGCATTCGGATTGCTCCTTCTGCGTCGAAGGCTACTTATTTATCCGGCAATAGAGGTGGAATATAAAGAAGACAAAAAAAAAGAAGAATCATTTTTTTTATCGCGATGCTTCCAATTAGTATACGACGGAAAAACTGACATTTATCATGCATAATAATGTCTCTATTACGTGAGAAATTGAGGGGTATACCGACGATTTACGACGGTAACTTTTTTTTTTCAACTCGAATTAATGTTTATTTCGGCCGATAAACGAGTGTCTATGTGTTTCGGAAGGCTATAATTAAAAGCGAAAGCTTATACAGCAAGTGATATATAAATTTAATAAGATCAAAACTTGAATAATTTCAATAGCATTCGTTCACGCAACAGTATTTTGCTCGCTCGCGCGGGAAAACACGAGCAAAACCTTCTTAGTCTTTGCTGTCTTGTTTTCTCGTGCTCTCACTCGAAGCTCGCAACCTACGTCGTCGTATCTTCGCGAAAGCCTTTGCATATGAGCAATTCCACAAAAAAACTGCCATAATTCGGCACCGTTTGTCAGAATTTTCATATTAGGGGCACGCACCA
>JAWWMK010000040.1:7926987-8045768 GCA_035047105.1 Galeopsomyia nigrocyanea | reverse complement strand
TATATATAGAGCACGTGCGTGTATGATGTAGTATATAGCGGGACACACGGCCACGGCCAAAGTACTCCAAGCTCTCTCGGGTTGAATTGACATCTCGCTATTATACACGCTGCGCCAAGCGTATATAATTCCATTGTCCCTTCCGGCACTGTCAAGCCAAAATCGTGTTTGTTGGGTTCGCGAAGATTGATCTACGGCTGCATGCATCACGTACTCCAAATTGAAAAAAAAAAATAAAAGGTTGTCGGCCTTTTAGGAATTTTCGGACGGAGAACGCGCCAACTATTTATAGTTGATCTCTGCCTACGTGAATATTTTCAATTTCGTCTTGTGTGTCGATATCAATCGCGCTTATAGAACCAAGATATCAAAATGAATAATATATCACATAACGCGCCGCGCGTCTGCCCTCGCTTTATCTGCATTAACTATATACAAAGTCCAAAGCTGAAATAGCGATAAACTACGCGCGCGCGCGCGCTGCGTTAAATTCAATTTTGACGTGTATTAGTATATAGTGTCGTTTTGATTAAAAGACGCGTACACGCACATCCCACGCGCTTTAAAAAGGATACTTTGTCCGGATAAAAATTAATTGCCACTTTCATTGCAATGGTCGTCGGTAATTTGCACGGCATGTCATACATCCAGTTGTAAACGGAAACCCCTTCTCTCTCACTATCTCTTTGTACATTTTAACCACACAAAACCGCGAATGCATCTACAGGGTCGTTGGCCTGCATCAAGCAGCGAGTATATACATATAGAAGAACAATGACGACGGCCGACCTGGTGGACGGTGGCAGTGACAACGAGGCGAATAATAAAAATGGCCATAATCATCATCATCATCAGAATAATCGGGATATGGCGTTGCTCAGCGACGACGAGGCGCACGGCGATAAGAAACCCGTGATTATCAGCTCGCGTAGTCCACTGGAGAATGGTCGTCCTGTCTCGCTGACTATCGATGCGACGAGCAAAGCACAGGAGGCCAATGGTACCAGGAGATCGACCAACGAACCACCCGATGGTGGACTTAGGTTTGTCTTTGATTTTTAATTGTGGAACGAACAGCTGTTACTTGATGTAATTATTTAATTTAGGGCCTGGTCAATCATGCTGGGTAGCTTTGTGATAAATGGCGTGCTATTCAGCATCATCAACAGCTACTCGCTGATTTACACGGAGCTGCAGCAGAGACTGAAAGCGGCGGGCGAGGACGAGGCGTCTACGAAAGCCGGTAAGCTATAGGATCGACAATCGTCGTCGAAGCCAATAATAGTTTCATAATTGCGACGCGGCCGACGAATAAACTCGGTCGCAGTTTCATAACAATTGCATTATGATTGCGTTTCAAAAAAAAAAAAAAAAAAAACGAACCCAAGGATCCGTACTTCTTCTAGCCTCGATCTCCTTTTATTAATTTGCAAAATTAACCAAGAAGAAATTTAAAAAAAGCCGCGCAGGATCTCTCACAATCATGACCAATAAAGCGAGCACGTGGCCGAGTAGTACTTTTGCTGAATTGATGGCAGTGTACGCGTAATTTAATTCGACCCGACGTACAATTAAAAGAGCCGGAATTGGCAAGATGACACATACAATATCTTACCCCGAATTGAATGGATAGGCGGTTGGACATCAATCATGTATACACAAAACGACAATTTGCTTTGTCAAAGTTCCACTTTGACAAACTGATTTTTTTTTTCGGCGTTTGCTTTGATGATAAAGTTAGCGATATTACGATTATCAGTGACAAGGTCAAGGAAGATTTCTATGAGCGAGAGATTGTTGATTAATTGCCGATTTTTTTTTCCGCTTGTAGAAATGGATTATCGTCTCGCTCTCTCTCTCTCTTGTTTGATTGATAAACTTGGACGACGATGAAAATTCAAAATAGTAGGACAAGAGAGGATTGATTATGGACCGAGGGAATGATTGGGCTGATGGGTTAATTACTTGTTGACTTTGTTAATTGTCGTTTTGCAAAGACCACCGTCGCCGATGACGACGACGACGACTCGCAGTCGTCGTCGAGATGATGATGAACTAACGTCAATGAACTGAATTTATCTTTATCGCGTGTAAAGATAAAACGATCCCGTTTGTTTTATATCTTACTCGCAGCTTTTGTGCGGTTGATGTTATATTTTGAATTGTTCGCGTGCGTGTAATATCACAACTTTGCTTGTCGTCGGTTTATCACGAACCACGTGCTTTATCGATCTAACATATCTTGATTTTTTTATTTTGGTAGGCTCAATTACTTCAGACAATAGTTTTATTTATTAATTGATAATTCACTTGAAGCAGTATAATATAAAAATTACTTTAATTTACTTGAAAAATAATATTTGGCATTGAACGCGATAATTCGTACAACAGATAAAATCGATTGTGCAACAAAAATGAATCCACTGATTCGTATATTGAGTTTATCAACAGCCCGAATGTCAATTGATTTTTGCGATCACTTTGCTCCATTTACATAATGGCAATCAATGCAGTAACGATCGCAAAAGTATAACTTTTAAATAAAATCTCTACGAGCTTTTTCGTTTCCCATCAGTTTACGCTATATTTATCGTTCTCAATATTCAATCGTATAATAATCGCTGCGGTAGAACGTCTATAACGGCTTGTGCATTGCAATCAATTCGACTGCACGAAAGGCTCAATTGCATTCCGTTGTGGATGCAATATGCAAGTTTTGTTTATATCAGCGATGCGCAGCTGCTAAGAGAGACAAAGTTTATCAGATTTTTTTTTTTCTGTTCATTATTCGACGCGCTTTTACTGGAACGAATGCGGTTTGCCGAGCTCGTTGAATTCAATTATCTCGTGGGCAATTAAATTGATTGAATGAGGCTGATCTGCGAAGTGCTTTTAATCGTGTGTTTGCTTGTATTTGTTGGAATAAATTTGAATGTTTGGAAAATACTAGGATGATTTTTTAAAAATGAATATGAATACTGCTACCGATAATCCTTTTTTACTCGTCCAAGATTGCGCCATTTCCGCGAAAGCCTATTATACCAGATAAAAACATTCTTATATTTGCAGAAATATGCCAAATTCTCATAGGATTCAAAAAACAAAACAAAAAAATTATTTTGCAGCACTAGTGGGTTCGTTGACGATCGGCGCGACATTCTTCCTGTCGCCAATTTCCGGCATCCTCACCGACAAAATCGGCATCCAATTGACAACGTTCCTCGGCGGTGCTTTAACCGCCAGTGGAATGTACATCTCGTCATTGATTGCCGACAACGTGGTGTGTCTTTACTTGACTTACGGAGTGATTTACGGAGTTGGCGCAAGTTTGTCTTACACGCCGAGTCTCGTGATTCTTGGGCATTACTTTAGGAGACGTTTGGGTTTTGTCAATGGTATCGTTACCGCTGGTAGCTCAGTTTTCACCATCATTCTGCCCCATCTCATGGGCTATCTACTGAAGAATTACGGTCTCGAGGGTACGTTTAGAAGTCTGGCTGTATTGTGCGGCGCAGTCATGCTTGCGGCGATACTTTTCAAGCCTATACAGAGTGAGTTTTTACAAATTGTAATTATTCCTTTCAAATTGCGTAAATGTAAAGTCGATCGTTTTTTTTTTTTTTTTTTTTTGTAGGCACGGCACTATCGCCCGACGAATCCGAGGTGATTAAGAGAAAAAAGAAATTTATCGATATGATCAAGGAACTCATCAATACGTCAATTTGGAAGAAGAAAAAGTACGTCGTCTGGGCGTGTGCAATCCCTATCGCTCTTTTCGGGTAAGTTTCGAAAATAAAGTATTTTCGCACAAGTTATATTTAAAGTGAAATTTTTATTTTCAGTTATTTCGTACCCTACGTTCACATAGGAAAATTCGTGCGAGTCAACTTTCCGGATAACGACGATAAAATTCCGGTAATGTGCATTGGCATTACTTCTGGAATCGGTCGACTGATCTTTGGCTACATTGCCGATTTACCGCGAGTCAATAGAATACTCTTACAGCAGGTGATTTTTATGCAAAAAGCTCTTATCGTCATTCTGTTTGTGCTATTGCTCAGAATGCACTCTCGATAAACGCAAATTTGATAAAATTATGTCTTTATTTTCTAGATATCCTTTGCCAGCATAGGCATTTTGACAATGATGCTTCCGTTCACCTCGTCGTTTCCCTGTCTCGTCGCGATATTACTTGGCATGGGACTATTTGACGGTTGCTTCATTTCTCTATTGGGGCCGATTGCCTTTGACATTTGCGGGGAAAAGGGTGCTTCCCAGGCTATTGGATTTCTGTTGGGCTTGTGCTCGGTTCCACTGACTATTGGCCCACCGGTTGCTGGAATGATTTACGATCATACGCGTAATTTTTTTCCCCCCCCCCCATTATTTTTATTGTCGTTAATTCAAAGATGTTGATTACATTTTTCAATGCTTGATTACAGAATCGTATCAATTACCATTCCTGCTGGCAGGAGTGCCGCCCATCTTGGGTGCCTTGGCAATGATGTTTGTGTACCGCGTAAGGGATCAACCCGCGAAAGCACTCGACGAAGAAGTGGCTGTGCAGGCCAAGCAATTTATAGCCGATCCTATAAACCAGAACGGTTAGTCTCACGTCCATAAGCAAAAAAAAAAACGAGCTTTCATTTTTCTCTATTTATTTTCACTCTAACCAAATGGAAGTAACCATCGATTTTTAAAACTTGTCGTCAAACTAGCTTATATCAAAGCGCATTTATTGCTCTATATTTACGACACGACGGAAATTGAAGGCAGTTTTTACAGTTGAGAAAACGCAAAGATGTAATACTTTAATGTCCAATCAAAATGCAAATTTTATGCGAAATATTTTTTATAGTCAATCGTAAAAGGGTACGGGGCTGAATATTTTTGATATAAAGAAAATGAAAAATGTCAATATGAGAGCGGATATACATTATCGATCAATTTTTACAAAGAGATAAATATTTTTTAATCATGTTTGGGGGAAATTGTATAAAATGTCGCTAGTTTAATTTGAAAGTGCAATATACGAGGCTTTTTTTTTTTTGCTTGATTCGCAAAGAGAAGGAGAATATGAATTTTAATGGTATTTATAGAGCGTATGTAAAATAAGTGTTCACTAAAAAGAGAAGAAAAAAAAATAGTACGTAAATATTACCGTTTGATGTTGAAAAATCACATAGTTTATATAGTATTTTCATTACCCGATAACAATTCTTTTCTCTTTTGCTTGTAAGATTCAGCAAACATTTATCATTAATTTTTTTTTATAACCGATAAAAGTTTCAACAAATAACATTAAGTGCAAAAATATATATGCGACATCTGTCGATCGAAAAGATCCATATAAGCAATTCAAAACAACAGAAAGGGTACATAAACAATTACCTCTTTGCACAATAATACTTGAATAATAATGCATAATTTGTATTGCGAACCTCACACGGGGAGCGTGTGTCCCGAGTAGTCGGCGTTATAATTGTAAGTTGATATAAATATATCCACATGGAGACATTGTTATCACCACAATACTGCGCCTCATTATCATCGTTAATAATACGTGTTGCCGATCCGACAGCCAACGCACTTGTGTAATTCTTTTGTACGCCCAAGAAGGATTGCATATCAAATCAATATACGTAGTATATAATCCAACCACGCAATCTTTCTCGAGCCAATGCAGCACCAAAAAAAAAAAGCATGTACGCGCACGACGGGGTCATCTCATGCACACTCTCACACACAAGAAGCACGTAAAGTATATACGTAACAAAGTACAAAAAATACAATCCATACAGAAAAAAAACTCATTGCTGGTGCTACAAACTGTTTCGTAGGATGCCGACAAGTTTACTTCTCGGACAATCATCGACCCAGTGACGAGTGCTCGCCTTTACTTGATAATCGTCCGACGAGACACTCGGACGATTCGATCTGCAACCTGTGATGATGATGATGATGCTGTGTGATTCGTGCGCGCGCGAGAGAGACAAAGATCTGACTGTTTGCGGTGTTGATACATGCGTTTATCCAGTTTTTGCATTTTTCGTTTGAAGCGACAACCGTTGATTTGACGTACACGAGGAATGGCAGCTTTTCAAATCGCAATATTGTGGTCAATATTATACTTTTTGAATAACTCTATGAATTAACGCCGATTTGTACACTTTTGATTTGAGACGCATGTCATTACGCGCCTTTTTCAACGAATGCCAATATTGATTTTGCAAATCTCATGTATCCAAGCATTTTTTTTTATCTTTAAAAACAAGGCAGTAGCATGTATTCTAAACAGGACTATTAAGTTTAATTGTAATCAACTCTAGCTTCTTTTTTATAACAAGTCTAGTTTTACTCTTTTTTATGTTGAAATAATTTCTAGATTGTAACTATATATATATATATATATGATATGTGAGAATAAGCAACGAATGTTATATAGAGATAACTGTGTAAATTGTTTGTCATGAAAACTTTGTGCTCAAGATTTTTGGAGCAGATAATTTTCTGAAAATAAAAAAAATGGAAATTGTTGCATAAAATATAATATAATAAACCTTTGCCTCCTTCATAATTTGTAGCATTTTATAATTTCTCTATAAAATTTTATTTTTCTCTTGAGGACCAACACAATGGGAACTGGGAAAAATTGATGTTTTTTTTTACAATAACTCTAAATTTGGATTTATAACAATTTTTGAGAAAAACCTTCAAATTGGAATCCCAAGTGTTTTACGAACTAATTTTTGAGCTATCCTTTCAAATTCTGCTCTGTCCTCTCTCCACATTTTTGCTGCATCGACATTGGCACCACTTTCGTCATTTGGTTCAGCCAACATGCTCACAACACTTAATAAAATCTTTTCAACACTTTGCACAGGGCTCCACCTTTCAGCACTGCTCTCGTATCCCATAGGATCATCTCCCGGTGCATGCAAAATACTAATACAGACTCGACCATCAGAGTAGACTGTAAAATAGTAAATATGAAGCGTACTTTATCTCATAACAATACAAATTACTATGAATCTTACTGTTTGGATGAAATATTTCACATGTGAATTGCATCTTTGGAGGACTCAGAGGATAGTCTGGAGGAAAAATCAGTTTGGCAGGAAAAACACCACCTTCAAAGCATGTTCCTTCAGGTCCTCTAAAACAAATTTGTTTGTTTGTGAAATGAATATCAATCAATTAATGAGTGTGCAGAAATTGAGGAATACAACTCACGTAATTAGAGCTTCCCATTCAAAGAAATTTTCCTCATTTACTGGTCCTGCTAATATCCCTTCAGGAGGATTTATAGTCAACTCTACAATTCGTTTTATTACATTATTATTAATTTAGAATTTGAAAGATGAAATTTAATTATACTTACGTTTATATTCAGCCATTAATCGCCTCAGAGCAGAACCCGCCATTTTATAAATTTAGTCAAAAGTATAATTTGCAAATTTCCTAAAAGCTTTTGGCAAAAGAAAAATAATGTGTGATGATGGGCGTTTATCTGAATAATTGTTGATGTTGACAACTGACAATGTCAGATTGAGGTTAGGGAGACGAAACAGCTGATTTATAGTAAAGGCGCGTAAAAATGAAAATGGATAAATTCAACAAAGTTTAGTTAATCAAAAAACAGTTTCATGTATTGTCAAACATTCAATAACTTATTTACAATTAAGTTTAAATGTATAAAAATGTCAATTGTTGATAATAAAATCTAATTATATACATTCAAGTGCATTTTCTGTGATATTCTGGTGGAGCAGCAGCAAAATCTTGAAGACTAAAATAATCACTACTATTTTTATGCAAAAACCTTAAGAAATCGTGAATGTGTGTGAGTAATAACTGGATACTTTTCTCATCCAGTGGAGTGTAGGATAACATACTGCCAAGTTTTACTGAAAAATAATTACAATTTTAATGAAATCCGCAACTTGTCAACTTGATGTAGATCACTTGACAAATCATACCAAATAATCTTAACAAATGAAAGGCCCCATAAATTTGGCTAGCAGAAGTATTGGGTTTCTCAATCATGATATCCCCATACTGTTGCCTTTCCCATCTGTACAATAACTGTGTTCCAAGCATAACATTAAAATATTCACGCAGACCTCTTATAACTTCCAAAACAGCAACTTCTCTGTAAACAAAGATGAGATGAAGAAATCAAGAGGGACAATATAAGGGTATTTTTGCATACTTGTTGGGATTATTTGTTTTGCTAGAGGTTTTGAATTTTGCATAATCATCTAATATTTTATCAACATTATGTCTAGCAGGCAAAATAACTAATTTTCTTTGTCTACTAATGGCATCCCAATCATCTACAAGCCATGGTTTCAATTCATCAGGAATTTTAACTTTAATCTCAACTTTTGATAAAAATTGTTCTTCTGTTTCAACAGTAGGGTCAATACGACTGAAAAATGGAATCATTTATATAGATTTTGATTGAAATGAATAAGTGTATAAAAATTTACCTCTTTTTTCTTCTAACACCATCTGAGGAAGAATCATTAGACGTAGGAGTAATAGATCCACTATTCTTTTGATACCTATTGTTTATACGATCATTCAATTGTGTAGGAGTACTGGTTCGACTTTCAGAATCTTTGTCTTTACCACCATCTCGATTCTTTAAGCTAACTTTTGAAAGAACATTGGATTTTTTTCCTTTTTGGGCACTTTGTTGGGCAGCATGGGCTCTTTGAACATCTTTTTGGCGTTGACAATTTGCATCATTGTATTTTAGCACTCTACTTTCTGGGACCCATTCATCCCAGCTACGTCAAAGATGGAAAAACATTTACCATAAAATCTATCTTTGTTTACGTTATTAAGGGTAACCTTACTTTTTATTCCATCCAGCGTAATGAATAAGATATTTAATTTGATTTTCTTTTGTTATGTCAACTTTTAAACACTTTGCTTCGTAAATTAATGGTCCATGAAAACACAAGACTCTTTCACCTGCAAATTTCAAACATTTATTTCGTATTAAATTTTTGAAAAAACGGTTATTACGAAAAAAATCTTGAAACGGCGTACCTTCTTCAAACTTATTTATAGGAGAAGCAGTCATTGTTGATAAATATTTTTGTATAAATGATTTATATTATAAATTATTCTTTTCTTACAAAAAAAAACAGTAAACAACTACAAACAACATAAACAAACAACAGAGGAACGAATTATCCGATCGCGATCGGCCATTTTTGTTATCGCGCGCGTTATTGTGGCGGCAAGCTTGAAACTCGCGTTACTTACGTTATTATACTTACAATTTCTCGGGTCTCGTGTCTTTATTAATCTAGCCATGTTACATACAGATAATCGTATAATAAGGTCAAATAAGCAATAACATGTTGAGGACCATTGGGTTGATGAAACGTTTAATATAATAATTACAGTCTACTGCGTGAAATTCCATCTCAACTAATGCACATCATTCCGACACACTGCAAGTCTGCGACAGTTGGTGTCAAATAAGCGGATCTTGCAAAAACAGAAAAATGAACAAAGAGCAATGAAATGCTCGCATCATCAGTATTTAAGAGCCGTGTAGCAATAAAAAGCTGCCACAACAGCAATATCGCGCATACACAATGCAACGCGTGCGTCGAATTGAAACATGTACGAATGTCGAATAATAGTCCGCCCCTCCCAAAGCGCGCCGCCGAGCGTCATCGGCGCGGCACAAACACGCACACACACACACACACACACACATGCAGTACAGTCCTACAGATAGCGAGATAGCACGGAGAGAGCAAGACAGAGAGACTGGCGGCGATTGCATATTGCAAATGGCCGCGAGTCGCTGATGCAGGTTATCGCCTTTGGTGGGCCGAGATCCGTCAACCTGAGATCGCCTCGAAAATTACCACCATAGTTGGCAGATCGATGCCCTTAATCAAAGTACGCGAACGCGTGTGAGTTGCCGTGCGTGCTTGTGCAGTGCGTGTTGCGCGCGCGAGTTTTCATATATAGTGAGTCTCGCCGGCGGCGAGGACGCTATTCAGCGACAGCAGCAGCAGCAGCTGAAGAATGTCGGGCTACCGCCGGGTCAACTATTACGAGCTCTGCCGGCTCTGCACCAGCAGCGAAGGCAGCAAAATGAACATCTTCCTGGAGGAAGGACGCCGAAGGCAACTGCAGAACAAGATCCAAACTTACCTTCCGGTGCAGGTAACAAGAGCGCTTTATTGTTTGTTGTGGCGACTTGTCTCTCTCTCTCACGGCTGCTATATGGGGGAATCGATTTTTACGTCGATCGATCGACCTTGGCGTACCTACTATTGTTGAACGAGAGCCGAGTTGCCTTTTTTTTTACAACTTGTTGCTCCGCGAACGCGGTATGTTTAGACTTTTGACTACAGATGTATGATTTTTTGACAAAATTACAGGTTGTGGAGGAAGACTCGCTGCCAAAAATTGTTTGCATAGAGTGTGTAAAGAAGCTAGAGAGTTACATAGAGTTTCGAGAAACAGTGGTCCAAGCAGAGAGTATGCTAGAGTCGTATTTTACCTCCCTAAGATTTTCAGAAGACTTTTTAAAAGAGGGCAAAGTTTATGTAAAAAGTACAATAAAAGAAGAAAAACCACCGATAACCACTGACCAGGAGCAGCAGCCACATCAAGAAGAGGATCCTTTGGCTGTGGTGGAGAAAATTGTAGTACCCACAACAACCATTGTACCTACTACCACCAATCCTCAAATCATCAATGATCAAGCTCATCCTCAGCAAGTTCTTGTCAGTAACATCAATGCTTCCAACTTGCAAATCATCAGTGGTGTACAAGCTCGGGTCCAACAATACAAATGTGCAATGCAGGTAAATAATTCTCTCAAAACAACTCTATTTCCTATGTACTTGGCATTAAACACTGGTGTTTTTCTTTTCAGATGCAATCGGGAAATGTAGCAGCTGCAGTAGTTGAAGCAACAGCGGAAACTCACTACAGCTATCAGCAGCAAACGTCGCAACAGATGCAACCTCAACAGAATCAAACTCAAAATCAAATTGTGGAGCAGCAGCCTCAGCCCGCTCAGATTCAAGTGCAAAACCAAATACAGAGCCAAAATCAAATAATCCAGCAACAGGTACAAACGCTGAGACAGCTGTCTCAGCAGCCATCCAATCAAGCTAGTCAACAAGTGAACCAACAACAACAGCAACAACAGCAGCAACAGCCACAAAGTCACGTAAGCACAGTTAATGTGAGCACAGTCAATGTGAGCCAACAGGAGCAACAAAATGCAACTCAACAGCACATTACACAACAAATTCAGCAGCAATTGCAGAGACAACACCGCGAACAGTTTGAAAAACAACGCCACATACATCATATCGAGAAACAACAACAGCAGCAACAACAACACCATCATCACCAGCATCAACAACAGCAGCAACAACAACAACAACAACAAAAACAACAGCAGCAACAACAACATCAACAACAGCAACAACAACAACAACAGCAACAACAACACATACACGTGACGACTGCTCAAGAGCAGCAGCAACAACAGGTGGAGGTGCATCGTAGCAACATTATCCTAAAGACTGAGGATGTCAACGAGAGTTTGCAAATTGCGGAGCAACAAAAGAACGAGGCTGTGATTGTGAACCAACAAAATCAGCAGACGTTTACGGCGGTGCAAGCGACACCAGAGGTATTCCTCAGCCTTGGCTTCAAGGACTCGTTGACGTCGTCGCAAGTGTCTCGCGACGAGGCCAAGGAGCTCAAAGACTTTGTCAAGAATAACGCTGCTGCTGAGGACGCGATGACGCGTACTTCCATCAGCCATATCTCCGAGTTTTTGCAAATCCGATCGGCACCTGATCAGCAGCAACAGACCCCTCTCGTGACCGTCAATCCCCAGGCGATTTCGCAACAAACCCCACAGAGGCAGATTGCCTGTCGCGAGTGCGGCAAGACCTTCAACTCGATTAACCAGATGAACAGTCACGATTGCACGGCAAACCTGTTGAATGAGGTAAGCTGATGTTCAAGTTGTGGCAAACAATAGCATTCGCGCGAATGACTTTTTGTTTTTGTTTTTGCAGCAGGTGAGGGAGATGACGGGCAGCAACACCAAAGAGGAAAACATTCAACAGATGAGCAATAACGTGCAAGGCAGCCCGTTCAGCTGCGACGTGTGCAATAAGCCGTTTAAGCGGAAAGAGCATCTGTTTCAGCATCGCAAGCTCCACACCGGTGAACGGCCGTACGTGTGCACGACCTGTGCGAAAGCTTTCAGTCGCAAGGAACACTTGGTGCGTCATTTGGTGTCGCACACCGGCCAAAAGATGCACGAGTGCGAGGTGTGCGGCAAGAGTTTCTCGCGCAAAGACAACCTGCACAAACACCGCAAGACTCACGGCATGTCGGGACCGTACATTTGCGAGACTTGCGGCAAGTCGTTTGTCGTTAAGCATTATTACTTGATGCACTTGACGACTCACGCGCCACCGGTCGTGGACGGACTGAATTGTGTCCAAGATCCATTGCCCTACAAGTGTGACATTTGCCATAAAGCTTTCTCTGTGAAACAGTACCTTACCACGCACAAACTCAGGCACCGTTCCAAGAGTAACAACGGACAGAGTAACAGTCAGCAGCAGCAGCAGCAGCAAGCAACGACGAGTAGCGAACTGAGTGTAACCAGGGATATTACCAGTGCCAGTATGAGTAACGGCACTATGAATCAAGCCACTAATCCCTCGGTCATTGAGATTCAGGGTGTTGTAGACAGAGCGGAACAACAACAGCAGCAGCAGCAGCAAGGAAATGCGTTTGACAGCAGTCACTATCAAGGAAACGTGTCGCAGTTTCAATGAGACAAGGGGAAGCGTGTCTACTACGTTCTTTTGCCCAACGGCAACAATCACAAGATCGTCGTCGTTTAAGGAACTTGGGAGGCACGCTTCCGATCTGGAACGTTACCACACTGTCTGCTCTGAATCTCTACTGGTACAGTGCTATCTTTTGCTCTTTCGATTGTTTTTCCCTTTCCTTTCTTTTTTCTAGATTATTTTTATTCGTATATTTACACTGAATGTGTATGAATCAAGATGTATAAATATTATATACACACAAGTAGTTTAGTTTTGGTTGCTAAAAACCGTGCACTAATTTTATAATTTTGTGAGAAAAATGTGTATTTGGGGAGTTGCTATTGGTGGAATACTATTTGATAAAGCTTAAACGCTAAAGATTTGGGGTAAATGAAGTTTAATGCCATATTTTTTATTTTGATTTGAAAGGCTGTTGAATTCTTCCAATTGTTTATTTTTTATATAACTATTCTATTTTATGTTTTTTTAATCAACTAAATTACTTTGCTGTGTCTGTCGCTCGAGGGAATGTAAGATAAAAGATGGGCGTGCAACGTGTAAGTTATCTCAAATGCGGCGGAAGTATTAAAAATATCACTTTGAACACGTGTGGCTAGGAATAAAAAAAAATAAAATTTCGTTATTGAAAGAAGAATTTTTCATATACCTACAGAAAACTGCAAATATTAATCGATTTGTCTGTATTTAGAGAAAAATCCATAACTATCTAGAGTAATTACACAAAAAACACATTTATAAATTGTCGATTTTTAGTGTCTTGAGGGAATTCTATACATACGAAAGATTGATATATTTTAACAAATCTGTATTATACACAAGTGTTGAAAACCAGAACGAATTGATGTTTCCTAGAGTACAGAGGAAATGTTTTACCTAAAAAAAGAAGAAACAAAATGACATATTGATTTATCGATCTACATGAAACCGACACTGGCATTTCGAGTCGAGAGTTGCTCACACAAATGAGAATTGTACATTTTTTACTACAGATTTATTATATATTATACAGATGAAAAGTTTAAAATGAAAGTTGTAAAATAAAAAATTTACATTTCTTTTTAAGCTAGCTTTATAAACGAATCTTGACTTGAATAATCCAGCGGTCGGTGTTGAACTAAACAGAGAAAAAGTTTTTAGTTT
Organism: Galeopsomyia nigrocyanea; assembly: GCA_035047105.1. Lineage (NCBI taxonomy): Eukaryota > Metazoa > Arthropoda > Insecta > Hymenoptera > Eulophidae > Galeopsomyia > Galeopsomyia nigrocyanea. Next base: position 8,031,753 of record JAWWMK010000040.1, on the reverse strand, counting down.
GTAAAACTAAAAACTCGAGTTATAGCTGGTGCTATATATCATGTTGTAATATATTTTTCCATACACGGAACGATACGCTCCAATATATTGCATTTCGAGCGAAGATTACGCATGATTTATATTTAATCTTTGTAAACTTTAATTATCTTTTTTTTTATTGAGTCTAACTGACCATAAGTGTAAGATTGATTAATTTATTACCGAGACACGCGGTTCAGGAAGATGCCAAACACCTGTATACTTACGAGTTTTAATATAGTTGAAAAAATTCACTCGAAGTCTGTAGTAATGAAAAGAAGTATTTATAATCGTGTACCAAGTTTGATAAAAATATTGTTCTTGTGTAACACAGTATTTTGTAAAATTTTGAAATTTAAAATGAAAATTCACTTGTGATTTTCAGTAATTACCATCGTCACAACTATCAACATTTGGTACAATTTTTTTCAAAGGCGACTAATTATTTTTCGAAGCGTTTTAAATTCCATCCAATATACATTGATTATTTATCAATGGAATTGAATCACAAACATGTAAAAAAAATGTTTTAGTCTGTAAATTCTACGCGCAAATTAGTGAAAATCACAAGTTTTATAGGACTCGTAATTCTTGACTTGAGGAAAACTGAAATTTTCGGCTTTCTATGGCTTTGTCTCTCGTGCATGTATAGACGCACTAACTAACTATGGCGATAAAAATTATTGTACACGTATTTTTTGATTAAACTAGTTTACGAATTTTTCTTTTCAAAGAAACATTGTTTGCCATTGCGTGGCTATCGAAGACTTGAACCCACAGTATGCGTATCTTTCACAAAGAAAAAGTACGTTTTTTCACAGTAAAAAAAAACATAAAAAATGAGGCCATTATATTATTTTTTACGAAACTTTAAGTGTATATAGTACGAATCTCACTGAGCAGACGTTAAAAACGAGTAAATGTCACTGTAAGTATCCATAGATTTTTGCTAATATCAAAAGTGTCGCGACTTACAAATTGATGTATATTTACGGAAATTTTTTTTTTATCGTTGCGAGTTTTGTATTACACTATCATTTACAACTTTTTATTTCAGTCGTTTAGCCTTTTATAAGCGCTTGGAATTTTTTGTACGCATTTCATACGATAAACTTTTATTTTTAAGCTTACAAATCTTTAGACTTGATTGCCATTTTCAGCTTTGCAATTAGAAATGAAATTTCTAATAAAGTTGATTGCGGTTATGATTTATAATAAGAGAGATGATAATTCTAAATAAATGAAAAATAGGAGCAAGCATTAAAGTAATCGATTTTTCAATTGCATTCCGCGAAAAAAAAGAAGAATGCAATAAAGACGGTAACATGTTCCCTGCGTTATGAAAAAAAAAACAGAAAAAGAACAGAAAAATAGTTTTATTTTTAAAGATAATTCGTGATTATTGTACTCACGCATCGCCTATTAAATTTCAACATTGCGTTGTAAATTCTTATACATTTGTAGACGCGACTGATATCGAGATTTGTTTTGGTTCTTAAACGGTGATGTGTTGAAAAATACAAAGTAAACGTGAATTGTCATGATGTACTTTAACTGTATGTAAAAAATTTGCTTTTCGATGAAAATTTCGGCCACAAGTTGTAACCGTTTAAAAACCGAAAAAATCTACAAAATTAAAATGTAAGACATGAAAGAGTAGAGTTAAATTTGCATATTTGTGTAAATTACTATAAGACCAAAGATTAAAAATATACTGTGTAATATATTGTAGTCATTAAATAGAGAAATAGATTTAATTCCACATAATTTTGAATATTTATTATTGTGTACCTCAATTTTTGTTTTTCTTTTTTATGGAATTACTGAACAATAAGGGAGAGCACATTTAAATTGAAAGTCATAAAGCCTTTATTATTAACTAATAAAATTAATAAAATTAATGTATTATACATGTAACAAATAATATTAATGCATCGTGTAAACTATAGTACCTTTCTACAATTCTGCCAATGAATTCAAAGACTAGTGAAACATTGCCCATAACTTGCAGACAAAAACACGCTAATGCAAATGATAAACTAGGTGCGCTTACATTTTTCACCTGGCAAATCTACATTTAGGCCAATCGATTTCACCACCACGTACAATTGTTATAGTTTCTGGATTCTTTATTGACGGTGTAGCGATGCTACGTGGTTACTACACAATATCAATTTCGGATTGAATTTGGGTCCGACGACGTTTACGCAAAATTATGCGTAAGGGTATACACAATTTAGGGAACAGAAAGTTGAGGCACTGACAGGCAAAGTATATAGCAAAGCGCATCACTTTAGGGCCCCCGGACATTTTAAAACGGCTGCAAAAAATTATTCAGAACTACTTTAGCACAAATTACGTAGCAAAAGGTATTTGTCATAAATCTGTCGAATCCAAACTTTATTGCACCGAAATATACATGCCCGGGGGCCTTTTCTTGCGTAAAATTACTAGATGAACTTTTTCTTTTTAGTAATGGGCACTAAATCTTGAATTTTCCCTTCTCATTAGTCTTAATTAATCAACAGTTACATTGGGTTATTCCTTTGTTCATTGCTCATAGATTTACAGATTGTATTCAGTTTGACGCTATTATTGTGTCTACATTTCTTTAATATATATTATATAAAATGTACAGAACCGAATTCGTTTCAGTATACAATGAAATCAAAGAAATATGTTTCATGTACATATTTAAAGATCCACTCTAGCGTTTTGAACAACGATATAAATAATACTTGTCAGAACTGGTGACAAAAAATCATTATAGACATCAATATGAGTCTTGTTATTTATAACAACAACCGTTTCTTTTTTTTTTTTGTGGTATCGACGCTGGTCAAAAGGAAAATGCTCTGTCAAATCCGTATGCATCGCGACAAATCTACAGAATTGTCATCAATACCCACAATAAATTTATTTTAGTATCCAAACCTTGTTACCTTTTTTTATGTTGCAATTGAATTTTAATAATTTTCAGTGGATTTAAAAAAGTGAGAGCGCTTGTAGGAAGAAAATAAAAACTGTCTGACGCAGGCTAACGATCTATGCGAAATGCACTAATCATCCCATTCCTCGTCGTTATCACTAAAGTCACTCGAGTCCTCACTCTCACTGTACATTGCTCTCGAGCGCTCGGCCAATGCCCTCGTAAGTGCCGCCGCTAAGCCGCCCTCCGTTAGGTTCGGTGTGGCACTATTTGGTCTTGGCTCATTCTCTACTGGCTTTAACGTTATTCCCTTACGAATCTCCTCCAGTAAGTTGCTTCGCGGGTCCTTGGGAGGCGGGGATTTCGTTTCTTCTATGTTTACCTTCTGTAAATGACTAGATGTAATGTCGGAAAATTTGTAATGATTATTTAAATTTTTTACCTTGAGGGAAATGCCTTTCTGGATAGACTCCATAAGCATCGAGCGCGGGTCAAGAGCTTTGCCATCATTGGGATCATTACTGTCGTCTTGTGCTGGGCTACGTGCCATGTCTGGCAACAGTGGAGGTGGAGGCGGAGGATTTGGTACACTTGGTTGATCTTGAGGCATTGGTGGCGGTGGAGGCGGAGGCGGCATTGCCACCGCTGGCGCTGGCGCTGGAGGAGGTGTTGGCCTTGCTGGGAGTGACCTGTGAACTGTAGGTGGTACATTTGGTGGCGGCGGCGGAGGATTATGATTCTGTGTTTGATTTTGAGGCGGCAAGGGTGGAGCTTTCCTTTGATGACTCTGAAATTTGTTTACGTGATTTAAAATGATTAATTTTTACTTTTTTATTTTTAAATGTTTCTCACGTTGTTTAGATTTGTGCCAACTGGTATTGTTCTAACTGGAACAGGTGGTGGTTCTGATTTTGGCTGAGGTTTTGGCACTTGTTGTTGTTGTTGTTGTTGTTGTTGTTGTTGTTGTTGTTGTTGTTGTTGTATAATGGGAGACAAGGAGGATGGTACAATTTCTTTTTTGACTGCATTCATTCCTCCATTTTTGTTGATGAAATCATAAATAAAATCTCTTGTCTCTTTATGCTCTAAATGACTCTCTTTGATTCCTACTTTATCAAAAAATGCCATCAACTCTGGATCCACAATCTTGCAATTATTCATATCTGTTCCCACATGTTCCACATGCCTGCAAAAAAAATTGTAAAAATTATTACATTCCTAGTTTTTTCTCTAAATTAAAATTACATACCTAAAGTTGAATGGTAAACCAATATCATTAGCCGTCAATTTTTTCTTAGCTTCTTGATTTCTCTTTTTCTTTTTAGATTTACTCATTGAAATGTTTGACATACTCCTATTTACATTAATTGTCATGGGACTTCCATTTGAATAGTTGTCGGGAGCATTGGGTGTAAAACCTAAGGAAGGTGTGCTAATACTTTGATTTTTATTAGGAAGTGTCAATCCTCTCTGATTATCCATTTCCATTTTCGAATGTCTTTCATTTCTGCGCCGTGCTTTTGCATTTAATTTCTCAATTAAAATGTTTCTGCACAATAAAAACATGCTTAAAACAAACTGATTGAATTTTCTTGATAATTAAACTAACAACATTAGTGAATAAAAAATGGCAGGTATTGATTAAGCTTCAGCAAATAAGACTTTCAACTAAAATTCCCTTATCAAAGTATAAAGATTACTATAAATCAATAATCTAGAAGCTTATCATTGTGATAAATATAATGTACCAAATCAATAGTACATAAACCTACCTTAAAACAATAGCATCAGTTTCACTAGCAAAATTAAAACCAGTCATGCAGTCTTCTGCTTCAAAAGTGTGAAAATAATTTACAGGAGCTTTGTAGTCCATGGAATTGTAAACTTCATGCTCCCACAACATGGCTTTTCTTTGAATACAGTAGAGCCTGAGGAAAAAGCTGCGTTTCGAAGTATCACGAATCAAAGTAATAATCCCTGTATTCTTTTTAATCCACTCATTGTGTCTTGGAGGCTCTGTCAAGTACAACTGTATAATACCTGCAGCAAGGCACTGAAAAAAAACATACAATTCCATTGGCACACACATTGAAAATCAAGCAGATCAAAAATCTCTATTGGGATTCAAGGATAAAAGAACATGCATGACACGTAAAGGCTAACTTTGCGACTCATCAAGTTGTCATTTCACTGACAATGCTCAGCATCACAACAAAAGATGTAAGCAGTGATGGCAAACCATTTCTTATCAAACTGCATCATTTTACCTTTGCAACACACCCACTAAATGACTTGAAAAAAACACCCACACGGAAACACGAATCAATCAGAGCCAATAAAAATGCTCATTGGTCCATAAAAAAATCCGAGATCATGATCTCTATATGTGTGGAGACGTGCAATGTGGAAATTGATTGTCACCTTGAAAAATTTCGTAAAGTCTTACCTGGCAACGATTACCGAGTAACCGGAATACTTGGTCGTTTTCCTCGGGCTTTAGGAGCACCGAGCCCCTGTGCTCGTTTACGCTGCCCGACTTCATCGTCCTCTTGTCGACTTTACCTCACGACGACGACGACGACGACGATGAATCAGTGCTCTCCTCGTTCACGACTTGACGGTCTCGCGCCCATTCTCGCTCCTCGTCGACCTGCTGTGTATTCACTCGCGATAAATTTTGATATGAAACAACGATGACGACGACGATTATACAGCGACGAGACGTCAAAGCCAGTCAAAGCCCCCTTGGAGAGGCCTGACGACGACGGCCAACAGCAGTGCTCAGGGGGGAAAGAGGGGACCACTTGCATGAAGTTGGCTGACAATTTCAGAGATACCAATTGCAATCTTTCAACTTAAAATTTTTATTGAGCATTGAGCAACAAAATGAAACTAAACGTTTAAACAAGCCTTAAACAAGTACGGTCGTCTCGATGACAAATTTGACAAAAATTGTATTTCTAAAAGAAAATCGGATCAATAATTTCGGTCGCTGTCTGTTTGCCAGGGCATTTTTTTTAAGCTTGATACTATTGCAGAACCTTGTAAGCTGAATGTGACCATCTATTGATGTTTTTTGAAATTAATTGCAGGCCTGCCTACAATGCATTATTATTTTGCTACTTGCGAGTTACAAAATGCTTGAGGAAAAAATCAAACAAATGAGTATTTTAAATTTACGGATGGCAACACTTGCAATTGAGATATCTTCAGTCGGTAAAAGTGGTGATTTAAGCACCAGTGTGGTTTTGCGAATTTAGTGAAAGTTGATTTTCTGAGTTAATTGAACACCGTAACAGAGTTTTACCTAAAGTTAGTAATAAGGCCGCCTAGTAATAAATATAGCCTCAGAAAAATTATTTTTTTTATATATAAATATTGTTTATAACAAGAGAAATAGTGTGATTGAATTCAAATATTATAGTTCATAGTCTGTCGACCAGACGCCGCTGATGCTACTTTTCGGTTCGGACATCAATATAATATACCTATATACATGTATCTCTGTGTGAAGGAGCTGAATTGTACACATTTTGTAGTAGTATTTTATCCCCCCCTCCCGCCCTTTCGTTGTAGTATACATATGCCCGCGTAGCGTTTACCTAGTGTTTGTTGACCTTAAAAAAACTACCAAACACTCTCTTTAAATGCTCCAATTTGTGAATGGATAAATGCACCTTGTGACATGTTAAAGTCAACTGCCAAAATTCAATATGGTGTTTGTGAAAATGAGAACTCGTTGATAATGATTCTTTAAGGTTATAAGATTTAAACAAATATATTTTGTTTACTGGTGCAGTCGTTTGTGTGCAGTGTTTGAAATAATTGTTTTCAAGTTTTTCATCGCTTGAACAAATTGGCAAGCACTATGAAACGTACGAAATCTGCAAGTCCCGAGCCAAATGAGGTACAAATGCTCCATTCTGACGTGAAACGCCCAAAAATTGTTCATGAAGAAAAGGAAAAAGAGTACCGGGGTTTATTGGATTTGTCAGACGATGTTGTGCTGCACATTTTCAAATATGTTTCAGCAGTGGATTTAATGTCTCTTTATTTGTGGGTATTTTTTAAAAAAGTCAACTTCGTGAATTCTATAAACTTTGGTTAATTTTCTAGTTGATTTTGAAACGATTTGCTACAAATGTAGAGTGTAAAGAAATGTAAAATAAATTTTCTTCAACATTTTAGGTGCTGTACACGATTCAATAGACTCTGCTGCGATAGAACTTTATGTAAAAGTCTTGATTTGAGCAACACACATTTGTCTGCTGCAGAATTGGACAAGTATGAATCATTTATGCAACCAGTGACAAAATCATTATCCATTCGTGGTAACATAGATAAAAATGAACTATCGGAGCTCCATTTGAATTTTCTCAATATACTAGCTTCTAAATGTCCTCAACTTGAGAATTTGATTATTGAAGATTACTACATCAATAGAAATAAGGTACGTTAAAAAAATGGTTGCTTTAAATAAGATAATAGTCAAATTATTCCATTGTTACAGATACTAATTCAACATTTTCCTAAAACACTGAAAAAATTGTCCTTGGAAGGTTGCCATATACAAAATTTTTCAAATGACAAATCTTATCTTAGCAATATTCATCTTTATATACCTAGTTTAACAGTATGTTGCTTTTATTTTTGTACAAGATATGAATACTCTAATTTTTCCACTAAACATTAATTCATTTTTTAGTGTCTGGTGCTTTCAAACTGTCTGTGGGTTACTAATCATTCACTAATGGCAATCAGTAAAATACCAAATTTAAAAGAAGTTAGGATGAATTCATGTCATGGGTTAGGTGAAGATATAGCTTATGCAAGTATTGCAACTAAAGTAGGACTGAAAATGCTTGAGGTAAACAATTTTCACAATATTCAACTCACTTGATTCAAACATGATTAATTTGTTTCAATTCTCACCTCTAGGTATTAGATGTAAGAGACACATTTATTGGAGACAGTGTTGTAAGTAGTTTCAGCCATATATCAACTCTGACAGAAATGTATTTGGAGTGTCCCAGTGAAGAAACTACGTTACATGTACCAGAGGCACAGCCTCAAAATCGGCGTGTATTATTAGTTCAATTACCAAGACCTCAAGCAATTAACCAAGAAAATGTGCCAGCCGTACAAGTATGTATAAAATTGGCATCTATAAACTGACGTTTATTAAAGCAAGTATATCTTTTTCCAGATTGTTCAAGAAAACAATGTCGATTTAAATCACGCAAATGATGACAGATGTCATGTTACTGACAGATCCATATGTTCCTTAAGTTATCATGGCAGTGAAAACAATCGAGAGGTTGTTCAGCATCTTGAGCAAGTGCAACTGCTTCATGGTAGAGTACGCAACTCAACCAATCCAAATTTGAAAAAATTAGTTGTAAGGTAAGGACAATGAGAGAGAAATATATTTTTCAAGTTGCAGATAAAGAAACTAAAAATTAATAAATTTCGATTCAGAAACTATCAAGGAGTGACAAATCAAACTTTGCAACACTTTTGTAAACATGGTCCTAGTTTATTATATCTTGATGTCACTGGCACATCAGTAACAAAAGAAGGATTACAAAACTTTAAAATTCAAAGGCCTGAAGTTATTTTGATTTCGTCTTTCAGTGAAATATAATTTGCAAGCATGAGAATATCCTAAACTGGAGTATATTTCATTAAATTAACGTAAAAGTAAGTTCGTAAAATATGTATGTTTGATATGAATGTTTATACTTTTGAATTACTTCCGATATTTTTTAAGCATCAGTGCAATAAATTACTACTGTAGTTAGTAAACAAATCATCCTAAAAATTAATTCATAAGACAAATTTTATATCGTGTAATATAAATTAGATATTGTGACAGGATCATGGGTTGTGAATTTATTAGAGGTAATAAAATGATGACAACTGTAACTCTGTTTTTGTTTTCATCAATTTCAGTATTCTTTTATGGGGTAATTACAAACTCAATTTTAAAATGCATGATCATATTAAAGTCGTCATGTTTTTTGCAATAAGTAATAACAGAAAAAATAAACATATTTCGTAAACTACATCACATTTTTCATAAAATAATTCGACAGAAGACTCACTTGATTTTTTAAACACAAATATTCGACAAATTAATTTTGAAATAAATAAAACCGTTATTTCTAATTAGTTGATAGATCGAAATTTCTATTGTAATAGTATTCACGAGTATCTACAAGATAGAATAAAAACAAATTCTTATGCTAAATATAAATAATTCTATAAACTTAAATGCGTTATTCAAGAGACGATATAAAGTAAGAGTATTTTGTTTACCATTAAAAAATTTTCATCAAAATATATGTTAAATATGTTTTTCATGTGATTGCCTTTTTTATCTATGATTCTTACTGTACTATCGCTAGACGATATTTTAGTACATTTCTAATTAGACTAAGGAACGTATCTTTATTCATTTATATTTTCAATATGGAATCATATTTTTCCATGTCTTTCAAAATAATAATTCTAAAGTAGTTTTCAGTACTTGTCCACAGTACTCTAAACCGTTTACGAATAATTTCATACAAAATAAGTAAGCATTTCCATCTAAATAAAAAGTTAATAAGTTTGTACTAAATATAGAATTTCATTTTTATTGGCAAAACTAAAAAAACTCAACAATTACTAATTAAACGCATTTCATTAATTTTTTGTAACATTGTATTTTGTTATTAATGCAATACCATTGATTGCATATTTCTTGAAGCTACAGAAAATAATAAATTTTAATTTCACTCGTCGACTATTAACTGTATTTAAAACGTGACAAAAACAATCATGATGCCTCGTTTGATATCACATAAATTGTAATAATCACGCCAAGATAATATCTATGTAAAAATTTCAAATTTTTTATTAAAAAAAACGAATACTTGCTAATAATATTACTTATCATACAAAAATGCAGATCTTCATTTACAATTAATTAATTTTACGAAAACATCGACAAAAGTAAAATTGAGATATATAAATTGTATCGAATGCAACTACCTTAATTGCAAGTTTTTTTATTGCTTGCAATCAATTCCATGCAATCTACCAATCTGTTTGAAGAGCATTTTGAATAACATTTGTAAGAGAGTAAAAGTTACTTTCTTGAATTATATGGATATTAGTGGCATCTTTGTAAATGTGGATTTAAAAAGATATTTTTTCTACATATTTAACGACTTAGTTTTTTTTTAGAAATAGTTTGCATTCACATTTTTCTATAATGACATCACTCTAGAGTAAACTAGTTAATTTTCCTACCCATCAAGAATTTCAATAAAAGATTAATAAACGTATAACGTAATTCTCCGAGAATCAATCGTACAAACACCGTTTGTAACACGCAATCAACTGCAACCGTAAATTATGATGCCTCTTTAAACAACTTTCATCTAAATTTTTACCAACATTACATCAATTTACCTATCTAATGTTATTTAGCCATGTTTCGCGTGACGGAATTCCGTAAATCGATTTCAAACGACAGTTTAGCTAAATTCCACGATTAATTTTGATTTTGAAAGCGACGCTTCAACAAATCACACATTACCTTTCACTCGCAGTTCGGAATGATTCTAAAAATTCTGACGAGCAATATGTATAATAATCGACTCGATCGTTGACGTTATAAAAGTAGTAAAACAGACCACATCAACGAAACAACAACAAAAAAGTTTATGTATACGCTATCCCTTTCGAATGATTTACACAATTTTTTCTAGAGTATTTTTTTCTTGTTTGATCTGCGCAGCTTGATATTCGAACTTGGCTCTAAAAGTATAATCGGAAATTGCAAATTTCCCAAAGATCACGGATAGAGGACAATCGCAGTGCTTTGAATTTTCCGTAAATTTGTACTAAATTCATAAATTACGTATATATAAAATTCCTCCAGTGACATTTATCAACCAACAAAGACAAACTACTCAAATCCATGCTAGCATCGACTACTCCGATCTCTCTCGAAAGCAAAAGAGAACCAAGAGGAAGCACAGAAAGAAGAAGAAGGAAAATATCACTTTGATCCACAAGAAATTTGATTCAGAGCTCGTCAGTCTTGAAGAGGGGATAAGGAAGAAGATGGGAGAGAGAAAATTTGCAATTTCCGAGTCTCGAGGAAGCGCAGCTTAGAGCAGCGCGTCTTTGGCATACATAATGGCAATTCCCTAGAGTTCAGCGTGCGGGTAGAGTTTCGAGTCTACGGCGAGGTCGTCCGCGTAGAGATGCTGGCGTATCGCGTGATAGTGGAAGCCTGCTCCAATCACCACAAACAAGTGCCAAATCGCGTGGGCGCATGGGATACGGCCGTCAGACTTGAAAAATACTATACCTAGAAGGTAGGCTAATCCACCCAGCTTCAATTCCGGTATATTGTTGTACTCGTTCTAAACAAAAGAAAAGCAAGTATTGATTCAAATAAAACATAAACAAAAATCAATAATTTGATAAAAATCGTAAATTCAAATTCGTAAGCAGTATACTGCCAAAAAAAAAAAAAAAAACACACCTCTCGAGCAAAAGATCAAACAGAACGAAACCGTGACTTATCGCATCAGCCTTGCCTCTTCTATCTCGCTTTGTTCGCACTTTTGCATCAAAACTTGGCGCAGTATAACAAAAAAGAAAGGAAAGGGGCACGTAAAATCTGACTCACAATGCCAATGACAGCAAAGCTTGGCCCGATGCCCATGATGAGGTAAAATACAGTCTCCAGCCACTTGTAACGCTCGTGAAAGATCTGTTGGTAGAGTATCCCGACCGCGGCCATGATCCAGACGAGAATCCGCATCGTCGGCAGCAGCACGTCACCTTGGAATGGCTCGTGGTTCAACCATGGGAAATACGTGGCGGCGATAAACACGTAAATCATTGCTCGATCGCAACGGTGCAGCACGTCTTTCAAACTCATAAATTTCCTGCGATTCAATTCATAATTTTTTTTTTTTTTTACTTTCAAACGACAGTTTAATTTGCATCTGACGCGAGTTTGTAATGTATGTGCAAGTATTATCAGCTCTCATTTCGTTGAATATTCAAAGTATATAAATGGCACAAAAACCAATTATGGGATAGCAATCAATCGTCATGAAAAATAGCTCACCCTCTGTGAAAATAATAATGAATGCTGTGAAAGACGGTGGAGACGGTAAATAGAAGTAGGAGTGAGCTGCCGTAGATGAGGGCCGAAAGTAATTTCGGCCAAGTGGACGCTCTGGTAACGAGCTCGAGAGCGCCAAGCAACGCCGGCACAATCCAAACACCATGGGTTATCACGTTCGCCACGTGCTCCACGTACGTCGGCACGTATGCCTCTTTCGTTGGCTGATTCATCCATTGCACTCTGTCGATCGGAAAACAAAGACTTTAGGTCTTGTTTTTGTTTTTTTTTCGCGCTCGATCGAGCGCGCGGAAGCAAACGTGAAATATTGTAGTCTACTTTTTTTTTCCGTTGGCAGGTTTGACATTCGTGTTTTTTTAATGGATGCGTCTGAAAATGCAGCTGTCTAAAAATATCCGTGCGTTTTTACGCGAAATCGTTTTATTGATTTTTCTTTCGCGCGTATGGCAAAATTCGATTTTCCATTTCACGGAAGCAATTTAATAAAATTGATTTCAAGTTGGAAAATGTAGTTTCGCCGCGAAGCAACAAAACTGTTCAAGTCGTGCGGAAATACATAACGAAATCAGCGGATGAAAATTTTATTTATCTAACAAACTTAATGTGCGTGTGCACGTGCGTTTTTTTCTTTTTCTCTCTCTCGCGCGATTCATTAAGTATTATGTTTGCTCGCGTTACGCAACCAACGCATCTGTCTATACGCGTGCAATATTATCAACTCGTACTGCTCGAATATAAGCTTGCGTGTAAAAAAAAAAAGAGAAAGATTATCAATTTATATAAACCTGTTGTGTATCTATCTACCAGCGGATTATTCGAATGTCAGTGCACCGCACAAGGTGATGGCGAATGTCATTTAGAAAACAACTGTGCGAATTATAATATCGATTGGCGCAAAATAATTGCACAACTGACAAAAGAAGCTTTTCAAGTTTCTCGGTCACGAAGCTTAAAAATTCAACATGATTTGTACGTCGATGCATGCGCGCTTCTTTTTTTTTTTAATATATTTTCAGTCTCGAAACTTACTCCTTGAGCCGATGCATCTGCAGGATGTTCTTAACAACCAAGTTGATTTGCTCGTACGACGAACCGTCCATCATCTTTCTTCGACTCTTTGCTCAAGTCACTGCCAGCATAATAAGAGAGCATTTATGCATCCGTCTCCTGTACACTCGGTGGACTGTGTGTCAGGCAGCCTGCGAAAAAGAAAAAAAGCACCAAACGGATTTCTATAATCACACTTTTTTTTTACAGTCGACGGATAGCCGTATAGGCTTTTTTTTTTTATTGGAAATGACTTTATAATTAGGTTGCAACGCTGGTATTATCGATTTATAGAGTTATTTGCGTTCATTCAGAAAATCAACGTGCGGTATTTTCGTATACTCGAGTGGCGCGCGCGTATTCATGTGTTTAATCGCAAGGGAGCATTAAGCCAATTAAACTTGCATATAAAATAGGCGTATAATAACAATCGTTCAACCGTATACGAATGCTCATTTAATAATAGACGGAACTCGTAGTGTATACGCAAGGTCGTTGCAATTTTTCAATAACTCCATTGCCTCTCGTTCCCTCTAATCTACCCGATTAACTGTCAAATATAATTTTCCAAACACACAATTCAAACGTTGTTGCACAATCAACGCTTAAAAGCTCACGCACCAAGAAAGAAAGAAAAAAAAAAAGTCAGCATACCGAAAGAAAGAGAGCGAAGTGTCGAGTACGCGTGCCAGCGCGCGACTGTCGTTCGAAAATAACTGTCAGCGTTGCCGCCAACGCGCTTCGAGAGATAGAGAGAGAGAGAGATGGAGGTTTGCATAGGTAAAAAAAAAAAACTTATATGTATATGAAGCGACTACTGACCGCTCGACTCTTCTGATATTACAAGTGATTTACGTAACTACTCGCGAGTGTATAGATTGCGGCCTTACAAAGTCTGAGGTATCTATATGAACGTATATAAGGATGAATTATCCGCGTCTTTTTTTTTATATACGGTGGCAAATTACTTGTCTATATTGAAAGCGAGTTTTTTTCTTCTTCTCTATATAACATCGTTACACGTGTTCAGCATGATGATACATTGACAAGATATTTTGAAAAGAAAGCAATCACGCTCGTTTCTTTTTTTTTTTATTACATTTGATTCGATATATAGTAATCTACAATATTGCACAAGAGACCGCGATAATTATCGTCATTGCACATCCGCTCTAATTAACATAACAGACAACTCTCGAGCCTCGGCAATTAATCACCAAGTCAGTCCCTCTCCAGGGATATTTCAAAGCGAAAAGCTCGTTAAAGCCCTCATAAATACACATCGAGCCGAGCTATATAGCTATAAGCGTAACCCTACTGCAGATCCTTAAAAAAAAAAAATTCAAGTATGATAACCTTGAATATTACGACAAGTCGCAAATCCTAAAATTAAACCGCAAAAGGGAGCCTGGTGCAGCTATTGCACGCGGCGCGCAAGATCTTGACTTTGAGATATAAAGAAAAGCAGAGCGGACAATAGGCCAAAGAAGCTTATCGGCCTATAGTAGTACACAGTACAAAAACTTCCTCGGGGCGGGACAAGGCCGCGACGATCGAACTAGTAGTACATGTGTCCCTTTTACTGCGAGATAGATAGAGAGAGGCCTAATTCGTAGTGACGTATCCGCGTAATACGTATGTGTACCGAAAACCTTGAACTTACTTTTTTTTTTGGATGTACAGGTTGATGATTGATGACGTTTATGTCAAAATTGTCTCTTTGAGGATTTTCATACAATTTGAATGGCAAGGTGAGCGCTGCATAATTTGGGCGAAAAAAAAAATCAAAGTGATTTATACATTTCATTCCAAACAACTAATGGAAATTTACAACAATGCGTCGCGATTTAGTTCAACAAGCCATTATCGTCGCGTTTTATCAATCGGAACTACTCGTCTTATTCTTTCATTGAGCCTCGTTTTGAAACTCTCGAGCGGTCGTTTGCATTGCTTGCAATTACATTGAAATGCAGAGTCTTTCGAGTGCTTTAAAATATAAATACTGTGTCGGATGAAGGAAAATTTATTAAAATAAAATGATTTTAAAAGCCATTAAACCAGTTTGAAAGTGATTTTATGAGTTTTTTTTTTTCAAGTATAAAGTTAATTACGAGTGACTTGCAAAACGTTTGATCCAGCGTCAAAACTGGACGTCCATGATAAAAAAAACATATCCGCGCGATACTCTTTCGACGTTTAATATCACAAGACTACTTACTACGAATCAAACGCGTAAAACGAAAAAAAAAAAGTAGCAGTTCAACAAACTCAGAGGAATGTTGGAAATAGCCTTGCCTTACCTCAACACGCTGCATGTTACCAAATGGAAACCGCGCGAGCGACTGACGCAGGTATATTACCGCGAGATTTTCGCTGTCCGATTGAGAATAATGATTGACGTTCTCGCCCCACAATCATCCAATATAATCTGCCAACACATGTGAAAGGCGCAATCATCGCGTAGGTTCATATATATAATAGCTTTGGAATCGCTCGTGCGAAAATCACGCCGAGATACACGTGCTGCATCCTGTATAAATCTATTTCTGTCAACTATCCGTATATAAATAAACACGTGCCTATTGTCAAGCCAAACAGATGTTTCCAACGCCAATTAATTGGCTAATAAGATTCAAATACATTATATACCGCACCTTATCGTATTTTTTTTTCTTTTCGGAGCAGCTGTCATTTCAGAGTCGTTGTCTGTAGCAGACGAACGTAAACAATAGAAAGGCACCGAGATCACTTTTGCTCGCGCGCGCACAGTATCAGCCAAAAATCGAAAGGCCCTCTGTCATATGTATATATCGACCTGCCGTCACACACCGTCTTCTCGGCGCTGCTCCTTTCACGCATCGTCCTCTCGTGCAACCTTGACATCGTCAAAGAAAAAATGAAAAAAACACAACAAAGCTTATTCACCTCGCTGAGAAAGCCATCCATTGTACGTCTGCTAGCTGTGTCTGCCCGGGGAGAGCGAGATAAACTTTAGCTTCGGATGGTGGATGCGATGATAAGGAAAAAACTACTACAAACTTTTAGAATATACTTGGATATCCTAAAAACTACACGGGCGAGAAGGAGAAGCTAAACGACGAGAAGCCACTACATCTTCTATAAATTATGCGGCGCACACGCCACTTGTGCACTCTCCCTTTGTTGTCACTATCACTACTAGCCGCCTGTACCGCCACGATTCACAGATCTCATCATCAGCAGATCAGCACTCAGCAGCAGCGCAGCAGCCGTTGTCGTCGTCCCGTTTCAGCCGGAGAATTCCGTAAATTGGCGCCATCTGTCTCTTTAAAGCAGCATAAGAATACATAGTGTCAATACCAGCTGACTTTACGTTTACAAGCCAGCATAATCTTTTTGATTACAATAAATTAGTTAAATATTGTTTAAAACAAAGAAGGACTGAGTATAATCAAAGGTAAGTGATTAATCAATTTCCAAAAAAATTGAGATTAATATTATTGGAGTCAGTTGTAAAAGAAAATTTCTAATCTCTGACTTGAAAAACTCTGTCTCTCTCACAACCCGTCTTATGCAAAGTTGCAGTTACTCAGAGAGCTGGAGCTCTCAAACTACAATTTTCAACGTCTACGAAATGCATTGCAACGACGCGGGTAGTGAGGCAAGCGGTCAAAATCGTAAACATCTAGCAGACGAATTTTTAGCTCGCGTCCTGTCTGTCACTCTCTCAGCTCTCTCTCGATAGAGAGTAGCTACTCCAGAGTACCATCCCTCTACCCTCCATGGTCCTCGCAACATCGACTATATGTAGGTAGTTTTCCATTGGTTTTCCATGCCTTGCAAGTGGTTGCGACTATAGATAGACGCTTGGAAGCTGTTGGCTGCAGTTGGAAGCACTCAGAGGCGTCGCATCAGCGTCTATCTTTGTTGGTCCTGATAATAAACAAAACTTTGTTTCTATTTTGTGGCTGCTGATTATAGTTCAAGTACCAAACGTAAGTAATCAGAAATCTTGCACATCTTTAAAAAGTGTTTCCTTTAGCCAAGTAATTTAAAAGTGCAAATCTCCTTCAGAATAAAGAAATGATAATTATATGTGAGGAGGGGAAATTTTTTGCAAGCCATGATGAATGTAGAAAAAAAAGTTTTTTTTATCAACAATATTTTGATTTATAGATGTCACAGCCAGTAGCTGATGGTGAAAAAAATGACTGGGTCTTACAACTGTACGAAACATTAACTTCTGAAACAGAGAAAATTGTTAAATCGTTCAATAGTACAGATGTCCGAACAACATTTCATGGCGAAGTTGTTTATTCTTTCTTGGAATTGTGCAAAAAATCACATGCCGACCTCCAAGGGAGAGAAGAATCTAGCATGGAGGATGCTATCAAAATAGCTCAATTAGAAGACAAATTTCAGTCATTAATAAAAGACTTGGAAGAATGTGAAGCACAAATACAAAAAGATCAAAATCGCAAATATGAAACTCTCTTTGGTATGAATGAAATTGTAATTTCTCAAGCAGAACAAATACTTGAATCATCAAAGAGCACAAATAGTCAAGCAGTCTTTCAAAGTGGTGGTGTTGATTTTTGTATAAGACTTTGTAAAAATTCACTCGCTAGTGTACACGAAGGAAAAAAGGAACTAAACGAGTTTAATCCTACCAAAGTTGCTGAAATGAGAGAGAAATTCATCTCTCTGATAGGACAGTTGGAAGAACGCAAAATTGTTTTAGATGAAGGTTACGCAAGGTTGGAAGATGGAGTTCAAGCACATTATGATCCCAAAAACATGATGAAAATGGTAAAATGCTTTAAAATTGAATATTTTTAAATAATAAATTATGAAACTTATTCATTTTGCAGTTTCAGGAGTATCAAAGAACAAATCAATTTTAACATAAGGAAATGTATCAAGAGTTGTAAATAAAAACGACAAACATTTACATTTGTCACTAATCGATTTTACCGAAGAAAAATTCATTTTCAATAAAGGATAATTCTAAAATTAAAAAATGGGAATTTTTATTTCATGTAATTTTTGGTTTCAATGATGATTTTTCATTTTGTATAAATCAATTTTAATTTAAAAAACTAAATTTTTGTCTGGTAAATTACAAAAAAAAGTGATGATTAAAAAAATAATTACATTCTCATAAATCACAAGTCTTTTTCTGAAGAAAAGCAACAATAAAAATTCATGGATAGTAAATAATTGAAAAGAAAATAATTATACAAATTTTAAAAACTTTCCACATGATAGTCTTTTCTTCGTATTTGTACTATAAAAATCAATCGTTTAGAAAATATTTCTTTATTCAATCAGTTTTCAATTAATTGTAAAGGTCCCAAAGAGAAATATTTCCATCTTTGCCAGCAGCAGCCATAAGACATTTGCTGTTGTATGCTTCAACTCTGCAGCTCGAATAGATAATGTCATGGATAGTGGCTTTGTGCTGATCTAAAACGACGAGCGGACGCAGCGTTTTCCATGAATAAATTCTAATTCGACTGTCCCACCCACCAGTGGCGAATGTTTTTCCATCAGGTCTAATTGCAATAGCAGATATACCTGGATTTTTCAAAGGCAATCTTGTTTTTTCAGATAACTCGTTGCCGTTTGATAATGTAAATATCTGCAATAACAAGTAATTAATAACTGGGCAAATATTTTCTTTTTTTTCCAACTGAAAACTCGACATCTTACTTTCAAATTATCACAAGGACTCCCCACAACTCCATGCATCAAAGTTGCACTAAAGTCAAGAGCCATGGGACATTGTTCAACTTCCAATGATGTCAACATTTTTTTGGTTCTCATGTCCCACATGTAAACTAATCCTCCATCGTAGGCAACTAATACGTATTTAGATTCATCAGTATATGGTTTT
This sequence comes from Galeopsomyia nigrocyanea, assembly GCA_035047105.1. NCBI lineage: Eukaryota > Metazoa > Arthropoda > Insecta > Hymenoptera > Eulophidae > Galeopsomyia > Galeopsomyia nigrocyanea. The sequence continues at coordinate 8,012,730 of JAWWMK010000040.1, read as the reverse complement.
ATTGCCATGACCATTCCAAGAGATTTTGCATCTGGAAGACTCAAAGGATTCAGTTCAATTTCTGTCTTTAGTGTCTTTAAAGAAAATAAACCAATTTTTGAGTCATTAAGTGGTATAAATAATTCATCCACTGTTGATACTTGAGCACTGCAAGGATAAATTTGTCATTATTTGCAAGCTTGATAAAAACAACAATTCAATACTCACCGGCAAAAACCACAATAATCTGTCTCTACAGTCTCGCTTATCACCCAACTGGAGCTTTGAGGTTGCCACAAATTGATTGCTCCACCCTTTCTCTGAGTTACAAGACATTCATCACTCATAGTATGCATTGCCAAGCAGGGTTCGTTGGAGGCATCCAACTTGAAAATTTCTCTGTTTCTCTGCAAATCATTAGCTTTTCATTAGTACAATGACATCAGCTATGAAGTTTATAAGGCATTGACATACCCTCAAATCCCAAATATGGATTCTTCCACTCTCGGCTCCAGCATAGAGATGTTCAATGTACGGTGAGACTCTGAATAGCAAACTATGCACCGGCCCCATATCGCCCCTCATGATGTAAACTGGATCGGGTGGTAGGATAGCCATTGTCAAATGATTTAGATGTTTAATGGCACGTCAGGTGATGAAAGTTTTCCCAATGAAACTGGCGTTTGGCAGAAGACGGGAGGCTCTTGGCACGGTGGCAAACTGGATGGTGATGTCCTGTAAAAAAAAAAAGCAAATGGAGTAAATTTTACATGATTTGCAAATTTCATGACTTAAACTCTGTAGCTAAAAATGTCATTCAGCAGATTCTTGCGACAGTAAAAGCATGTCAAGACCAACAGAAACTTTCGAGATACCGTGTCAATGAGCTGAATAAGAAATTACACATGTACCCGGCTTTAGCCGCATCAATAATTAAGAGTACGTCAGCAAAAGTCAAGCATACAATGTCGTCGTCGACGAGCTGGTAAACAACTGACAGCGAGTACAATGTACGCATCATCGTCGCATCTTTTGCTCCGAATTACCATTCTCGCCTAGATAAATAAACAGCGCGTCGGGCATTTAAAAATAATCGTCAGATTAGACAAAGTAAATACGTCGCAGAACATGGCGACTGCGGGCAACATTTGCTCTCTCTTTACTTGCGCGTCGACGATCGAAAATGCGAGCGTTAGAACGTAGTTGCTAGAGAAAATTGAAGCACTTACCAAGGAGATGAGTCGCGCTGAACGAGAAGCGGTGAATTTTGAGAATTGTCAGATCATGATTTCGTTGATGTTTGGTGAATTTTTGATTGAAGAGGAGACGTGCCAGCCTCACCTCCCGCCTTCTTCCGCCGCGGCTGTTCACGGTTTGTTTTGTTCGCCGCGAGCCGCGAGCGTCGCGGGGCTCTCTCTCTCTCTCTCTTTCTCCTTTCGAGTTCGTGTTGTGCGCAGATGACGTCGAAAGCTCCATGGCCAATCGTTGCAAAGCCAACACTTTACGCGGCAAATTCAAAACTGCCTTGTTTAATTATTTGGATATTGACGATGCTTGAATGCATTTCGCGTTTGATGCTCGTTTTACGGTGCACTATAAACTTTTTACGGTCGTCGAGTGTAATTTAGTTGCATTTCCAAACTATCACGAGTTTAAACACATTTTATTGCTTTCAATTTTGCATTATTCATTATTTAATAATCGTCAATTGTATAGTAATTAAGCTCAGTTTATTATTTGAATAATAAATTTCGAATGCCACATTCGAAATCCATTATGAAAGCAAACATTTTATTTCACTTTGTATTTCTCATCATCTCTTTTTTTTAACAATCAATAATTATGAATGGAAAATTTGTTTCGAGAGCAGCTTTTTTGGAACTACATGAAGATGCAAAAAAAAAACTTCACAAAGTGAAAATCGTTTGGAAATACTTTTACTCTTATGCATCTTCAGAAGTTTTATTTTCCTACGCATTTACATCAAAGATAATAAGACGTGAAAACTTAAGCTTTTCTTTGCCCAAATTGCACGTGCAACGACTTCAAAAGAAAAAGAAGAAACCTCTAATAAGCGTACTAAAAGAGAGAAACGAAAAAAAAAAGAAGCTTCAAGAAGTGAAGCGAAAGAGAAAAAAAAAGAGCCGAAAAAAAATATAGCCTGGAGGGCCGTGTTTCTCATTAAAAGACACACACATATCTACACGCACGAATGGCTGAACTACGTGTATGCTATATTTTATATATATCATCTTCCTCTATATACCCCGTCCGCTCGCGCGACGACGACGACGATGACAAAGTGGGTGGGGGGGAGGTGAAAAAGCCGGCCGGAGAGTTCGCGAGCGCAAAAGAAGCGCATCACTCGGCGGGCTGCTGCTCGCCTGCGCGTACCTATCTCGCTCTACGATATATTGTATATATATACCTCTTTTCATGCACTCTCTGTTTCTATCTTCAATTGACATTCTGATTGATTATTAATTCTCTCTTTTTTTTTACTACACGCACACATACACAAGTGAGTATGTTTAGTGGACTGCGAGTTCTCTTTTTTTTTTTTGTATAGTGAATACAAAGTGAGTTTTAGTGCTTGCAACTTATCTTTTTTTTTTCAAGTTTAGTGGTTTGTGATTTTTAAAAATTGCTTTGAATTGTCACGACGAGTTCGTCAAACGTGTTTATTAATATTAATGATAGAAGTAGAAGAACGATAAATCGTAGTGTTCAAAATGTTATCGGGCGCGGAGATAAAACAAAGTGCATTTGTGCGTTCAAGGAAACTTTGATCGAGTAATTTAGAATACAACTTTCACACGCAACTATAGCGACGTAAAAATAAATAAAAAAAAAAGAACCGAATCAAAAAGCTTTTCAACGCTCGTTAATTATTTGCTCTCGTAAAACAAAGGAATGCCGATGAATACCATGGTGCAGCAGCAGTAGTAGTAGCCGATTATAGTCTGGCACTCAAAGGAGAGCGTCGCGTCCAATAAACCTTCGCTCACTCTTTCTCTCTCTCTCTCTCTCTCTCTCTCTCTCTCTCTCTCTCTCTCTCTCTCTCCGAGTCAATCTTTGCAATCTTTTGAACGGTTCATTCTTTTTTTTTTGCTTTCGCGCGAAAATTGAACAAAAAAAAATAAAGAGAGAGAGCTTGCGAGAAAAAAAAATTCAATTTGCCGAGGCCGATCGATGGGTCTCTTGCGCGTTGGCGCTACGCGTGCGTTGATTGTGCCAATCAAAATCAGCGCGATTTCAATTAAGGAGCCGCTTTGATTGCACCCGAGAGCGAGAGAGAAGGACTTTTTTTTCTGCACCCGCGCGATCTGCCTTTGTTCTTTCGCGTGTGTATGATATGTATTTTTTCTTTCCTGTACTTTTTTTTTATTTCGGGCTACTGAGAAGGCAAGTTTCGCGAGCTTCTATTGTATGCGAGACTTTCTTATTTCCCGCTCTCGTGCGCTCTATCGCTTATTGGGTTTACGGATGTACATCAGATCTGATTTAGAAAGCTCGGCTTTTGAGAATCTTTGTCAGGCACGAGATGTACATTTTTCTGATACTTTATTCGATTTGGATGGTAGATGGTATATGGACTTTCTGCTGCGAATTGAATTTTTTGTTGTTCTTTTTCGAGGAAGCGAGTGAAAGTATAACGGAGAAAAGATTTTGAATTGTGACCTTATTTTTTGCTCGGTAGGTTCAAAGATAAATTTGATACATGTCAAAATTACATAGGCTGTCGTTGATTCAGAGCAGTTTACTGCAAATTTCTTTTTTATACTTTATAAAATGAAAAATTTATTTATCAAAAAATGTAAACTTTCAAATTAATTTTTAATTTAAAAAAAAAACAATATAAAAAGAAATTGAAAATATTACATCAATATAAAAAATTAGATTGTTTATCCGTGCAAAAATGTAATTAAGTATATAGATATCGGGCTATCGAAAACGGTATAGCGGCTGAAAACCGCATCGCACCCCGATCGAATTACCATGGCTAACCGCGCCACCACACCGAGTTAATTCCCTTAAAGTTCAATTTTGTTGTATTCTGTGTATCTCATCTAGGAATGGGTTCGTCACTGAGTCTGTTTTGGGGCTCGGCCAACGACAACGTCGTCGATCCAGCAACTGGACTGACTGGACGTCAAAAGAAACTCGTCCAGGGCACGTGGGCATTATGCAGAAAAGATCCCATCGCAAGTGGCTCCGCAATCATGATTGCGTGAGTATTTTTATTTACTTATTTATTTATTTATGTGCAGCTGCGTTTAGTGCGTCGATTGACATTCGAGCGAGCGCATCGGATTTCTCTCGGGCGGCGTTTTTCAATTGAGAGCTGCATCGGCAATCTTGACACGTCGAGAAAGAATGGAAAATTTATCGAGAGTTGATTATGCAGAGATTGACGTGGCTGGAAACGCGAAAAGTCATTCGATATAATACGTACGCGCGAGAACTTTCGATACGCGCGTGGTTTATCAGTTGACCATTTTCTCAGTTTTGTTTTCGTTTTGGGGAAATGTCGCAGTTGCCAAGAGGGAAAAAACAAAAAAAATTAATAGTCATCGCGCACGCGAATTTATTTCGCAAAATGCACTGGCCAATCGATAAGATTTATTCGTCTACTCGCGATTTCTTGAGAAACTTATAGATATTGTGTGGCGTATTACGTCGAGAAAAATCAAGAAAAGCTTGATACGCCAATTAATCATCGCTGATATAGCGAGGCTATTGCGTGATGGGAATGTTTATCCTTTTGTGCAACTTCAATTGCGCGCTAAAAATTCTAATGTCAACGACTGATTGCTAAATTTTTATGTAAATAATCTCTTGTTTATGAGCATATCAAATAGAAATTTATTGTATAATAATAATTTTTTGAAAACGCAACGGAAAGACACGTTTCACATTTCTTTTTCAACTAGAAATGACAAGAAGCTTTCATTGACTTTTACAAAAAAGGATATAAAAAGTGTTGTATAATTTAGAGTGAGCTGTAACTTATGAAAAGTGCACAGCCAAGTGGGATAAAGCCACTCTTTCCCTCTGAAGGGAAAAAATAAATCAACCCCTCTCGCACGAGAATAGAACGACATGAAACTCTATTTAAATACTAAAGTATATAAAAAAAGAGGGAAAAAAATTGGATAAAACCAAGCTTGCATACATACAATGCAACAATGTAAATAAATAATTAATTTTTGTTTTATGTTTAAAGCTTTTTCAAAGCGCATCCAGATTACCAAAAAGTCTTTGCGGCTTTCAAGGACGTGCCATTGGATGAACTACCGTCAAACAAAAAATTCCAAGCTCACTGTCTCGCCGTCGTGACAACCCTGAGCAACGTAATCGACTCGATGAACGATACGGAACTTCTGGCAGCCAACCTCCTTAGCATCGGCGAGAAACATAACAAGCGTGGACAAACCAAGCAACAGTTCCTCGTAAGTCATCTATACTTTTCCTCTTTTTCCCCTAATTATTCTCAATGGAAGCTGATGGTTATTAATGTGACGGGTGATAATTGAGAGTTTCGACGCACGTATGGATGCTTGTCGCGAGATGAAATTGAAGTCAAGCTTAGATTTGATTTGTTGTTTATTAACTTTTATAAATAGAACAGCATGAAATGCTTCCTGTTTCTTGTATAATCGTTGCTTGCATCCGTTTTTTTTTTCTTGGACAAGATAATGCGAAAATTTCATCATTCGCCGTAGACGTTTCGTGAATCTCAATTAAATGGACAGTTTTGAATTAGTTTCGTCGTTTAAAAATAGATTCCGCTCAATGGATTCGAGAAACTAATTGCGAGAAAACTCAATCAAGTATGCGTACTTTTACAACGAAAAAATTCGCTTCTCATATTTCATTTAATTTCGAGTTTGAAAAGGATTGAAACTTTGCGCGCGAAGCTTGCAGCATTTGAATTTCGCACACACGTGCAAAAAAAAAACTTTTCAAGCTGTAAAGATAATTGAAAAAGTAGCTCAAACCCAACACAGTTTGAAAGTTACAATGTTTCAATTCTCCAACAAAGCAACTTCATCTCTAAAAACTGAAAAAATCCTTGAAAAAAAAAAAGAACGCTTACGCAAAAACGATAAAAAGGGGGAAAATGCGCGATGCAAGCCCCTCGTGTCGCGACAAGAAAAATCTCTTATTATCCGTAAAGGTCGCACGGTCAAACTTATCAAAACTCCCCGAAGCGAAGATAAAAAATAAAAAAGAGAGAAGAAGAGGGAAGAAGTTTTGGAGCACGTGAAAAAACTTCTTAATCAGGCTAAGTGAGAGAAGCAAACAAGGCCTTGCTCGCGCGCGAAGGTGTATATAAAAGCCTCTTGATGTATCAGCGCGTCTCGAGCTCTCGGCAAGGACTCGTTAAATTATTACGCCTCGAAGACCGCACACAAGTCCGTATATATATACGTGCCTCGATTCTATCTATAACTAAGAATTTTTTTCATATTCGGCAACGAGCTCCAATTTGACATTCGATAGACAATGCTGTCTTGTGAATACATATATACAGTTATATATATTCGTGATGGAATGTTTGCTGCTATACTCGTGGACGGATATATTGTCGTGCGTTCGTGTGTAGCTTTTTAACAGGAGGAATTGCATTGTTTGAATTTTCTTCGAGCTTTTGAAAATTTTTCAAATTAGTTGAACTTTTTTTTTCTTTTCAAAACTGCCTAAAGTGTTTAAATATCTAATTGACTTGTGCAATTAGTTAATTTCTATACGAAAACTTGTTGTAAAATTATCAAACAATCGAGATATAAAAATGTATAAATCGACGCATAGCACGCGCCTGTCGAGAAAAATGAAATTTTTTCGAAATTCTCGAGCTGACTCGCGCGAGTCAAACATCCAAAGAGTTTACTCTCAAGTATTTCTGAAAATATTTCATGCAGCCAAGTATTTTCTCAAAGCTTTCTCCGATACACACACACACACACACACACACACACACACACACACACACACACACACACACACAAGCATATTTCCGTATCGGATGATTTTCTCGTGAACAAGTTGTGTGCATTTTTCAATAAGAGCTTTCAACATTCTCGAAGCGAATATTGAAATCCGACGTATTTTGTAAAAAAAAGAGCTTTCAGCGAGCTATCGCAAGCTCGAGAATTTAAAAGTGAACGATGCATTTTTTCCCAGCTATTAAGAGAAAATTGCGTGAATTTTGATTGCAGCACTTGAAGGACATAGTGATGGAAGTGCTACGACAAAAGTTGGGTGCCAAATTCACAGCCGAGACGTCCGAGGCATGGAGCAAGACGTTGGACGCAGCGTATAGCATCATATTTTCAGCTTACTCCACGTAATGCTGGCTCGTCGCAAACCCTTCTCTCTCTCTCTGTCTCTCTCTATCTCATACACGTACACACAAGAATATGAAAAAAAAAAAACAAAAATTGTTGTGTCTCTCTAAACTCTCTGTACATTTCTATATAGATAGATCAAACAAATCGAGGTATAATAGCTTTGACTTTCTCTCGCTCTCTCCCTCTCTCTATTTCGGTGTCTTACATTGTACATAAAGTTTGATTGCTCTTGTAAAGAGCATAATCCATTGATTTCACAATTTTGTTTCGTTTCTCGTGTAAAGTAAAACAAAAATGTAATAATTGACAAAGTCCGAGTGTAACTTGGTCGCGTGAAAAATATTTAAAAAATATATATATATATATTTTTCTCCGTCTCTTTTCTGGCGAGCGATCGATGAAATCGCTTATTTCCATTATCCCCCCGTCCGTCGTGTGTGCATGTGTGCGTGTATATGTATACGTCGCTGTTGCGTCTTTCGTTTTGTACTCTCGAGCACAATGGACGCCCGCGCGACACTTTTGTTGCCAGAGAGAGAGAAAGAGAGCTCTTATTGTTTTGTCTCACACGCGTGTCTCTCTCTCTCTCTCTCACTCGCGGAAAAAAAAAGAATTTTTTTTTCCTTCTTCTCCTTCTCTCTCGACGTCTCGTCGCTAAACGACACTATCTAACACACGACCATACACATATACATATCTATATATGCAATATGTATATTCACTCGACACTACACTTGTACACGTATAATATAAATGCTACTTGCAATTGTTAATTGATTGAATAGTATAAAAGAAAATTGGACATTTATTTTTTTAAACAGACTTCCACTTTTTGTGTACTGCTGTGTGTATAATGTATTCGACGTGTTTTTTAATAAACTTTGTTCTAAACTTTATCAGTCTCTTTGCTGTCTGTCTGCTCTGTCTGAATTACGTGCTTCCGACTATACCTATATACCGGATATACCACATTCGTTGATAATAGTGTACGTGCGTGTCATCGTCATGAGAGTTCTTATATATACGAGCCAATGACCGCCGTAATAAAAAAAAGTAAGCCTTACCTTTTTTTATTTTATTTCATTTTTCACTCCTTGATTCGCAAGTTCATTCTTTCACGGCCGCGCGCAGATTTGGCGCATGGATTTGGCAATAGCGGCTCGCGAATGTTGTTGTGGCCGCCTACTCGCGACGATGCCGTGTCCGAGTTGTAGTTGCTCCAGAGATTCGTTAGACACTTTATCTTGTTCTCGCCGCAACGCGCGTCGTTGCACAAGCTCATTTTCTTTTTTTTCTTGCGGAACAGCTTGAATTTACTGCGTTTTGGCTGCTCTGCAAAACGAGTATCGTTGAGCTTTTTTTTTAATCATTCGGTTATTCGCAAGCTCTTTGCAAGCTCTCTACCAGAGTACGAGTTTAGTTATTGTTGTTAAAATTTTATAATATTTTGTTGACTGTCGACTTGGATAATTTAACTGCATCGGTTGAATATTTATTTTGAATGCTTATCAATCCAGACGGAAAATCTACCGATAAACATTAAAATAGACTTTGATAACACGTATCGAGTGAAACGGTTCTAGCGTCTCTAAAATTAAAAACTCTAAAATGTTCCACATAAACATCCAACTCGTATTCTCGATTCACGTATTTTTCATAAAATCGTGTTCATTACCTAAACAAAAAAGAAATCATCCAAGCTTCAAAAGCTCTTTCAAAAACAAGAAAAAAATTCAAATATATACCAATATCAGCAGCGACATCGCACTTGCAGCACTGGCAAGCAGCGCAGTCATTGCGAAGAATACAAGCGATTCGACTCTGGATAAGCCTGAGTTCAGCCTCGCTAAGCCTCGGCGGTGGTGGTGGTGCTGTCTTCTTAACACGTTTTGTCTTCGTCGTCGTCGTCGTCGTTCTTTTCATCTTTTTCGGTGGCGGTGGTGGTGAATTACGTCTAGTTGGAGGCCTCGAAGTACGATGCGACGACGGCTGATCCACTATTCTTTCCGAGCAGCAGGTGCAACGCTCGATCTCCTCCAGATTATCCCCAATTTCCGGGGAACTGTGTGTGTATATACCAATGTTCGCGGTTAGATAGTAAAAAAAAAGTCAGCCCCCGAGCGATTATTTTTCTTTCGCGCGCGTATTGCCTTTGTCTCTCTCTTTTTTTTCGCACGAGCGGGGGATTATTGGGTAAATCGAGGTGAACGCGGAGAGTGGATTATTGCGCGAGGGATTTATTCGCGCGACTGTGAGGAAAAATAACACGCGAATGACTCTTTGAAAAAATACGACCATCGGATAAAAGAAGATTACGCTCGAACTGTAAATTGAGATTGAAAATCGTGGTTTCTCGTGTTTCCATTGTATGCTTGATGTGAGAAATTAATTTTAAAAAATTGAAAAAAAATCTATCTATAATGGAAAAATCCGTCGGAAACCGCGAAAATTGAATTGGAAAAAAAAAAGTTGAAAACGGCGAGCATTTAATCAATCACGCGGGGCGAGAAGATGAAAAGAGAGAGCGAGTACGAGAGAGGAAAAAAAAAAGAGGGCACCTCATTACCAGAAGAAAGGGTCGCACTCGCTCTTATTACGCGAGCGTCTGTAGAGGTAAGCGAGTAGCAATCCAGCGAGTATTAGAGCCAGAATGCTTGAAAGGATCGTGAAGACCAGCTGACTTTTGGCCTGATTGGATTCTCCCGATGCATTGTTCGCTTGTCGTACGTTATTGTCGACCAGCTCGTCGTACTCTTCGTCAATTTCAATTTCACCGTTACTATATGTATATACGTACATGCACGTCACATCAGATGTATACGATCCCCAAATGAAATTGTATAAAATTACCTCTCAAAAACTTACGGTATTATGTCGCTCGAGACGGACCTGTGCGACGAATTAGTCTAATCAGACGATTATGTTTTTTTTTTTTAAATTTGTTATTCGTCGAAGTGAGTTTAATGAAAACTTATCTTACTGGTTGCTTCGTTTTCTTTTCCGATGCTTGCTAGCTCTGTGTCTTGGATGCCGACGGATCCGATTATTTCGTTCCACCGGTAGACGTACCACAAAGTGCGTCGGAGTCTCGCGTCGACGACGCTTCACCTGATGATGTCGAGTGCGAGGCAGTTCGTTATCGATGTACGCATTTGCGTTTTCTGAAAATTTCATGGGAACAAACAATCTCTATAATCCCAAACCAATTTTGATTAATTAATGTATTGCAAGTTTATAATAGAGCAGTTTCCTTTTGCTTCAACTTTCATTTACGAGCACGTTGATTTGAATGCAAAACTAGTTGGTACAAAATGAAAAATTTATATCGAACACTCCCTATCGTGTACAGCGCACGAGGCATATAAACGAAACTTTAGTTGCAGGCGAAACGCAGCGTCCAATCTAAAACTTTTTACCCATTCCCATGTAAATTACGCAAAAGGCACGTATATCTCATTGCAAGTTTTTCGTTTCAAAAAGTTGACGCGATCAATCAAATTTCCTCTTTGAAAAAAAAAAAAATCTGCGCTAGACAGACATTTTAACGTCACAAAGGTAAATATAGAAGAAGAAAAAAAAGTAAAGCTTGCGGCTGTTACGGAAGAAAGACACGCAGCGGGATGCAGCATCACCTGGCAATTTGTCGGGCCAGTGAGCGTCGACTTGCCGCTGGCAGTTCACCGTCGTTGCCGTTGCCGCCGCCTCCGTGGGATTCAATTTTCGCGACAGGTGCCTCGGTTCCTGCTGCTGCTCCTCCTCTACGTCCGAAGCTCCCTCGAGATTCTGCACATGTGCACACAAAGAGGAAAACCGGGTTATCGCCGTGCGGAACTTATTTTCTTTTTTTCTTTTTTTTTTGCTATTTCGCATCGATTTTACTCTGCAAGCTCGCGAGAATTCGTTTTTTTTTTAGAGAGAGAGAAGTGAAATGGGTTTTACATTGAGAGGTGAAAATAAATCGCGAAATTTATATGGATTTTTGTACACACTGAATTTACAAATATACTTTGTGGTTAAATTTTTCAACTGGCGAACCAAGTTCTTTCATCTACTTACCTTAAATAAAATTATGATAAAAATATAAAAATAACATAAAGTTTGCATATCTAAAATAAGCCAAGTACAATAATAATCGCTAGAAAAGTATTATTAAAATGATGGGACCTCATGGCTGCTAGCTACAAGACTATGTAAACTACTTGAACACAGCTGCTGATCTCAATTACAATCGATTCATACACAAGTTTATTTTGATGTAACAATTTATCGTTAACCTCTTTCTATACACTTTATACAAACTTTGAAGCACATATCGACACAAGAATCATGTATTTGTCGTGCAAGCTCGAAACTAAAATCCCTCGTGACATTCCAATCCTGTAATAGGATTCAACTTTAATCGAATTTTCGAGGATCCAATTTCCATCAAAGATGCTGATGGTGAACGGCCAACACAGTACTTCGGCACTGGGAAACTTCTACTTTAGTCCGGTTCGATTACGGCCAGTCTTCGAACCTGCGTACTTTGAAAAGTCCCGACCAAAGCGCACAGATTCCAATCTCGATCTGAGTCTTGATGTTAAACCCAAATTCCGACACAAGGGTGGCAACAGCAAGATACATTCAAGGTACGATTTTTTATTTTTTTCACGTTGAATTGAAATTTCCTTGAGCATGATTATAATGAAGGAACGAGGATGACGACGACGACGACGATGAAGCTGATAACGAAAAAGAAGATACACCAAAGAAAAAAGAGAAAAAGAACAGTCAGCACAAGGATAAAAAGGACAAAGATAAAAAGCACGAGAACTCCAAAGTAAACGCAACCCTCGGTAAGATATACTCGCAAGCTTAATTAATCGTGACGATAAAATTCAAAAAGTTGCGCGAGCAACAATTAATTTTTTATTTTCGTTCTTTGCGTAGAGCACCTGTGCTCGAAATTACGACTGTCATTTGTTCTCGGTGCCCTTGGCGTTATTGTCTTTCTCGCCTGCTGCTGCGCGCTCTGTTTGAGAAATCGCCTGGTTGCCTGCTGCAAGAGATGCTGGCCGAGAAGGCGCAAGAAAAGTCCCTCCAAGTAAGCTTTGCTTTGTTTTCCGAATGTAAAGGCGTCGTTATTAAATTTCATTCTTACCTTTTCATGTTTCTCGAGTAAAGCTTTTGCAAGCTCGATAAAATATACGAGTTTAAGAAACGTTCAAAACAATAATCCTGACAGTTAAATTGAAATGCTTATATAGAGCGAATTTATTCGACGTCGAAGAAGGCGAATACCCATATCAAAAGTCGAGCAAATCGCCTTTCAAAAAATCCAAGAAAAACAAGGATCCTCCAAGACTGATCGACACCGCCACCCAGGATAGCCGGACGACTATAGCCCCGGAAGAACCACCTACACCCATAGGTTGCTCGCCTTGCTGCAAGAAGAAGAAAAAAAAGGCCAGCAAGAAACGTCGCAAATAGATTTTTTAGAATAATATACTTTAAGTTTTTTAGACGTATACTTTTGTTTGATAAGCCAATAAATTTTATATACATGTACAGTCAATTGTTTTTTTTTTTGTTTATTTTCAATCCTAACCGCTGAAAATACACGTGGATTGAAATTCAAATATGCGAATCGATTTACGGATAATAGTCGTAGTGGTGTCGATCGCCTTGGTCCACGGCACAATAGACGTTAACCTCTCTGAATTGGAATACTTGGCAGCTCGTCTGGACCTTGAAGAGTGTCGTCGACTCGTTGCCGCGCTTCATTATCACAGCTATGAATTGCCAGAGAGTTTGGATGATGCTGGTACGTATATAGCACACTCGTACGGCTCGCTTTCATCTTTGACTACAAAGCAATGCTTGTATTGATTTTTTTATATACTTTTTTTTTGAAACGTGATTTTCCTACGGGTTGAGTCAAGTAGTTATAGTCAGGGAGTGGTCAGACGGGTAATAATTGTAAAATAATGATTACATCTTGTTTTCCACAAAGATACGTTGATTAAAAAATGAAAAATTATTGTGGTGTCATAAAATACCGTTTGGTACTTCTTGCTGTAAAATTTTTCACGAGCAATCATAAAATTAACAACCGAAATTATCATCATTGCTACTATTGCACTAGAATTCCGCGGCTTCGAAAGATCTCGCAGAGCTTTTTTACAAGACACCTTAAAATTACAGCAGTGATAAAGAAAAAAATCATTCGGTGTCAATTAGAAATCTCCAATATTTCCTCGAACAATCGTAAAACCAACAAGTACAATAATTATCGTCATCCGCAAAAGAGAGCAACATCGACAAAGACATTCCCTGCCTGCGGCTGCTGTTGCACTGGAATTCCGGAACATCGGAAGGCCTCGGCGAGTCGCACGAGCTTTTGGAGCGTCGTTTGCGCCAGTTGGGTCATCGCGATTTGGCAGATTGGCTCGGCAAAACGACATTCCGCGAGCTGGGCAAAGATCTGCTGCGATCTATCAACGAACCATTTCCCAATGTGAAAAGCAAAAGCAGCAGTGAAACAACGTATGCAGAGAAATTTATATACATAATAGATAGTAGGTGTCAATTGCTAATAGAGCCTGCCTCTCAATATTGTTCGACAGTCCCTTGCCAACGACGACAAAAGCGTTAGAAGAGATCGATGACGACGTCGATGATTGGAGCAACGATGATTTCTGGCTGACGATCGGGATGCTTATGATCGGCCTGTTTTGTCTACTATTATTCACTTTGGTCCTCGTTGCCGGTGCGCTTGTTATCGACAAATTCGCTTGGTGCGACGACAATGAGGATGTGGTATCAATGGACAATCGAAAGCTACTATCGATCAACTGATATATGCGGTACAACGTGGCCTCAATTTTCTCTCTCTCTCTTTTCGGAGAGTACTTTTGCTCTATACACTCTATATACCACTGTCGACATACACACACGTACGGCTGCAGGCGCAATTGCGCGCTCGCGGAGTGCGATTTGATGGAGCCGACCTTGACCACGAGAACGCGAGAGCGCCGCCGCTAGGGGACAAGGTCGTGGCTATGTGTACGTGTATGTGTGTGAGAGAGGATTTCAATCGACGCCTTTCCCCCCCCTTTTTTTTTGCTTTTCTTGCCGTGAATATTAAGCTTTTTCCACTTTTCGGCATATTGTTGTTTTTAATTTGACTGCTTGTTCTTGGTTTTTTTTTTCACTTTGGAATGAGATGTATGAATTCTATTATTTGGTAGATGGACGAGAGGATAAATGCCTATTGTTTTATGATTGAGTTGTTGAAATCGTAAAAAATTGAATTTTTGATGGTTTTTCTTGACATTTTCATAATTTTTTGGGTTAATTCAAATCCTTAGTATAATAATTATAACATAAGTTTATAAATGAACCAACTCGGGAAAAACTTTGAATTAAATACTTTGTAGATAAAAGTAAAACAAGCGTAAAAATTCTGTAGGTGTTTTAATTTTCGTTGTAAAATTTCAAGTGCCGAAATTGCAAGTTAGTTTTGAGGCAAGCAAAAAAACAAATAATTAAAAAATTAGAAAACTGTATTTATAAGACTTGATAATATTCTTATGTACATTAAAATATTTTTTACGCTCCTTTCTTGTACTCATATTATAGAATTTACCTTATTTTTTGTTCTAATGAACACATCTGATGATATGCTATAATCTTAGTGACATAATCACTCATTTCTATAAATAATGAGATCTTTGAAATTTATCTTTAAGCGCAATTAGTAAAAAACTGAGTTATTGTACATAATAAAACTAAAATAAGTTTTTTAAAAACTAAGAAACAGATTCAGTGTACCGTTGGATACATAAAAATATAGCGCGTTTTTTTTTTACAATTTTACGTTATCATTACTTATCAAAAAAAGAATTGCTTCAAGCATCATCAAATTGACCTTGTACTATTTTGTAAGAAGGCATAGAGCCATAAACGCGCATGGAAGCTACCTCCTGTTTAATGGGTACTGAATGTAAGTCTGCAGGACAAAAGCCCAATGGAACAAAATTGGCTTTCAAATATTCTCTTGAACGCTCGTTGTAATTTATTTCGGAGCCTGAAACTAAAAAAAGAAAAATTATTATTTTCATCGTATTTATAATAAGAAATTCGAAAAACAAAAGTAAAACTTACTATTGGGTTCAAACTCATCATCTGTGTCTGTAGAAACATCCCAATTTTCCTCAGAACCATATGAAACATAAAATGGATTGTCCTCTTCACCACTAGAAATTATTATAATCAAGTTTTCAAACGCAATCAAAAAGATTGACAAAATGTTTACAATGATTTACCTAGGGTCATCAAACCAATCTTTGCCACCAGACCAAGAATGGTCACTTGCACATGATTCTTCTTTTTTAGCTCCCACACTCCTAAAATCTATGAGCTGTTCATTTGTCAAATATTCTCGTAATCTTGAATAATCAGAACTTCCGATCTGTAATAAAATTAATTCTATATCAACTAAGAACAGATATATTTAATTTCATGTATAAATTAAAATACAATTACCTTTGCATCAGTAGTTGTAAAATAATTGTACTCAAGATCCAAACCTTTTAGAGTTTCTATTTTACAAAGTACTTCTGGCAACTCATTAAATTTGTTGTTGTAAAAATCAGCCAATCTAAGACTTTTTAAGTTTTGGAAAGATTCTGGCAATGTTTCCAAAGAGTTATTTTCTGCATAAATCTCTTGGAGCGATATCAAGTTGCCAATATCATTTGGGAACAATATTAGATGACTTCCATCAATTTTTAGATACTCTAATTTCTGTAGTTCACAAAATTCGTTTGGGAACCAGGAGATATCGTTCAATCCTAGATCTAATCTTTTCAAATTGCACAACTGATTTATTGTAGGTGGCACAGTGGCAAGAGCTGTTCCTCGAAAATTTAATTCAGTAATGAGTTTTGGATTCCTAAAACTCTGGACAGGTATGTAGTTGAAAATATTTCCAGGTGCCTGAGTACCATCATTACCAACGTTAATAATTTGAAGGCTTGTCATGTGTTCAATCATCATGTCTAAATATGAACTTGATAAATTTGAAGAAGCCACTGACAGTTTTTTGTAGTACAAGTTTCCACCCTTGCCATTAAATGTATAAACATCAAACTGCGTATTATCCAAAATCAACTCTTTCATATTAAAAAACTTTGAGGACAAAACCCAATCCGGAAAAGTGCCAGAGCTTTTATTATTTCTGGCTATAAATTTTTCCAGATATTTACTGCTGGGAATGACATTCACTCGCACATAAAGATTTTTAGAAATATTCAATACCCTCAATGTTCCCATTCCAATTGCTATGCATTTTGGAAGACGTCGAAAATTATTGTTTGAGAGATCCAGCTCTCTGAGTAACTGCAACTTTGCATAAGACAATGGTAATTTTTCCAATTGATTGTGAGAGAGACAGAGTTTTTCGAGATGTTTCAAACTGCCAAGACTCTCTGGAAGGTTTTTCAATTCATTACGACTTAGATTCAGTTCATGCAGATTCTTCAATTCCTTGATGGAATCGGGCAAATTGGTTAACAAACTATCATGAATGGTCAACTTCTTCAAATTGCAAGTGGATGTAAATAAATCAGATAAATCAGTGAAACTTTGATTCGACAGCTCCAATTCAGTCAGATTACTTGAATATTGTGGTAAACTTTTTGGTACACATTTCACTACATTGGAATGTGACTCTGGGTTACTTGATTCTAAAGTATTCTGGAGCTTTTCAGTTGAACCTTGAATGACTTTTGCATCATTTGCTAGACTTGCATCAACATTTAAAGCTTCGCAATTGTCCGACATAAAAGCTGCGTGCTTAAAGCTACGTGGTTTCTGGAATGGTGGCATTTCTGAAAGATAAGATTAATTACATAAAATGCAAAGTCAGCAAAAGAGCGAATGATAAATTGAGCAGTGTTTCTAACCTACGGTGAAAATTATTCTGCGTATATTTACAACAAAAATAAATAACAAGAAAATATTTCGGCTATGCAACAATGGCAACTTGTATACACAAGCTGCAGGTTAGAAATAATGAAATTTTACAGCAAGATAAAGAGTATTTGGAAAGAGGAAACACCTAAATCTTTTGCACGAAACACTCGCGTGATTGTCGAACGCGTATTTTTCCTACAATTAATGAATAGAAGCGTGCATAACAATGCTTTTATAAGTAAATACCTCGTCCGGAGGAGATTTCATATTCCATTCCGAAAACTTTGTTCGATCTTTTGTTTACCAAACAGAAAGATTCGAAAGTTGGTTCGGAAATTCTTCGATAGGTGTCACAACCTCTCGAGCGCTCTTTTCAAATGAAATATGGAAAAGAACGCTACTTTATTACGGCAAAACTTGAAGCTCGCTTCTTTCTGTTTATTGTGAAGCTTTACGTCCATGATGAAATCAATATTTTTTTGAAGATTTGAATGCAATATATCATTTATAATCAAGTGTAAATTTAGTCATTGCATTTTTCATTCAAATACTTTTTAATAAATGGTCATTTTTGTTAAATCTCAATCTCATTTTAAAAATCGATTCAATGTGATTATCTTCAAAAATTATGCATGAATTGTGTTGACAAAACGATAAGTAAATCAAACATAACGGTACTACCGTTCATCAGTAACAATACATTATCAAAAAAAAAAGTAATACATTTCAATCTAAGGTAGCAGGATATAAAGGATGATTGAAAAAAAGACTCGTATAAAGAAAAAAAAAAACATATTTTGCATTTTATTAAGCAACAGTTACGATAAAATTCGTATATTTGTAATATATTCAGAATAGGAATATGCCGTCTTCCTCCTTAAAAAAAAACACGCTGATAATGAGAGAAAATAAAAAGAGAAAAGGAAAAAGAAGATGAGAAGCGCATGAAATAATTTAAGATTAGAAATCCCTACGCAAAGACAAAATAAAAAGGAAAAAAAAACACAACTAAAACGAAATGTGTTTCTCGAAACAACCAATGCTTTTTTATGCAAATTTATTCCCGCGCGCGTTACATTCACAGACGCTCACGACCTTTTCTCATGCCTTCGTGGGCTACTTTTTTTTTACACAATTTTCTTTTCGTCGAGCGCAAAATTATACATTCGGCATGACAGCTCTATATATTTATACAATATAATATATAAATCGAGGATGACTCTCTTTGACAAAAAAATCGATCATGAGGAAGACTATTTTTTTTAATGATATTATTATATGTAAAATTACCAGTTATTTCAGTAACTTAAGGCACATCGAAGTTTTATGCATAGCAAATATATATTATCTCTAATAAGAAATAGATTTTTGTGTATGTCTCTGTAGGTGTGTGATTGATCGTTGTATATACGTGTGTGCGATACGAGCAATATCGTGGAATTACTGCTTTGAGAGTTACTAGGAATTATGGTAATTTTCGACATATTTCTTTTTTTTTCCTCGTCGATGAGTGTGTGTGTTACATTAGCCGAGTGTGCGCACAAGTGAAAGAAAAACACACAATTCTTTTTCGTCGCGTCTATTACAGATATACAGACATATCGTACAATTATTGTCGTTAAATCCTACATAGATATAATCTGAGTACATTGTGTCAATCTTAAAACTCTCGTTGGGGGTGGCGGCTTATACATTTAAAATTTCATCACAACGCATGTATTTATTTGTCTCGTGCGAGCGTGGGCGGATTCTCTGGCGGTCAGATATCGTCCGCGAATTCACACACAGACGAGCTATATGATCGTCAATCATTTTTTATTTTTTCTTCTACTCTCACAGCAGTCTTACATAATCCTTTTAGAATTCTTTTTTTTTTTACTCTGAGGCCGATCTTTTTTTTTTCTTTTTCATTCACGATCGATGCGGATTTCCCCGCGTGGCTCTCGCAGTGTAACAGCGTCGCGATTATATATATATATAATTTTTTTCTTTATATACGCGGCACTGCCGCTTTCACCTGCGCGCGCGTGTGTACATGAGAAATTTTCGCGGTCGCCGCATTATACACATACCATATATACTGTACAACCCGAGGAAATGTAGCTTCCTCGGCGTTGTGTACATTCATGAAATTTACATGCGAGTCGGGCTTTAATTAGTCTAGACAATCGTCGATCGAGAATACTCTTCTTTTTTAAATCGGATGAAAATATATATAATTTTTTGGCTACTCTGAATTATTGTCTCGAAAGCAAAATGCTGTGTATAATATGTTGTACATGGATATGAAAAATATGTCAATCATCTCGATACAAAAATTGTTTGCTCATTTTCATTAGAACAGAAAAACAAATCAACAAGCGATAATGAAACGTCAACGCTTGCGCGGGTTTTTCACATTCTAAATGCGTTAATGTATGCTTGATGTTTACGAGAGACGATACAAAGTGACGAAAGATTAAGAAGAAGAAGAAGAAGAATAAAAAAGCAACGCGAGTGATAAATTTTCGTCGATGATATTATATTTTACTTCAATAAATACTAAAGCGAGAGACGTTACAAAGATAATCACAACAGCTCGAAAAATTTCCAATTAGTCAGAGCGAGCGGATAAAAAAAAAAGCGGAGAAGGAGAAGAAGAAGAAACTCGTTTTTCTGACGTGTATATATAAGTAACCGGACGAGGGGAGGGGAATAAGTACTTAACACACGGCACGAACGTTAAGGAAAAAAAAATTTTTTTTAGTCCTTGGTGCCGCTGATGCAAAACGATATCGCATCGGAAGGGAAGCTGACACTCGGCAAACGATTATAAAGACGCAACGCGTATACATACGTATATATCTGCCTCGAGGCAGGTGTGCGTTTATATATACCGAGAAAAATCGATAATGTATTTACATTGTCCCTCGCAGTCGATTAATTTTCCCTCGTTTAACTTCTTTTTTTTAAATTATTATTATTTACACCAGGCAGCTTTTATCTCTCACTCTCGACGATTAATGGAGTACAGCTTTATATGCTCGAGAGAAGACACACACACACACTCTCAGTTTCTTCGTCTGATGAAAATTTAACGCATACAATTACAGCATTTTAACAACACTTATTGAATTGGAAAAACAATTTTTTTTACATTAATAATCTTTCTCGTATACTTTAGTATCTCGTATCGGAAATAGATTTATAACGTTAAGTGAATTTGAATTTTCACAGTAAATTGGATTTTGCTATTGCGCGATAAGATTTCAGTAATCAATAAACGGGAATGGTTTGAGTAATGATACAAACTCGATTTTCAGACGTTGATATAAAAGACAAAAAAAAAGTGTGTGTGTGTGTGTGCGCGATAAGACAAAAGCACTGACAATTGCTGAGAATAGAAATAATACATAATTCATTAACACGTCATTCGCGAGTTATCGCCTCCGTTAACAAAAAAAAAAATTAGAATTTGAATAGATTACACTTACTCTGCAATATTTACTTTCACAAGATAATAAAACATTAACGAACAAAAGAAAAAAAAAGTAAATATGATTGCACGCATTTCTTTATTCGATAATATATATGTTTCGGTGATGATAGTTCGCTTAAAAATTTAAAATGGTATATTTTGTACAATGATGAAGCACATAGGTAATTATAGAGACAGCATGAATGTGCGGAAAAACGCATGCAATGTGCGTGATCTTTCCCAAAATTAATTTCAAACAAAAATTATCAATCAAGAACTAATATAGTTACTCGAGCAATGATCATTGTCGAAAAGTTAAAAAGGAAGACAACAACAAAAAATAAAACACGAAAATAATTTATGTCTCGTCCAAGCGTTCAACGTTCGCATATCTCAATAGTTTTTTTCTCGTTTGTTTGTTTTTTTTTCGTCAGACGAAAAATATCACTTTAATCCATTATCGATTCAAAAATACTTCACAGACACAATTCTGCATATCGGACGATTCGTCAAATTTGCGAATATTCACGTGTGTATTATGTGTTGTGTTTGTGTATGTTTTGCACCTTCTTGGAAAAATTAACGTTCTCTCTCTCTCTCTCTCTCTCTCTCTCTCTCTCCATAGCCTTACTCAAATATATATATATATCATCTTTTTTCATTTACAAGTATAAAAATATGAAAAAAAGGAAGACGAAAAAAAAAAAATTCATTACATCTCTATATATTATATTCACATATTAATTCGCGTCGCGCGGTCAGAATGTATGTTATTTCTCGCTTTGTTGAAGTACATCGTTCTGCTCGAGTCTTGGTAACTAAGCACCGAAGGTGCATCGTCGAATGTTCAGCATTCAGAAAAAGAAGAAAAATAAGAAAAGAGAGAGAAACTGATAATATAAATTAAAAGAAAATCGAGCCTCAGAATATACAATTCCTATTGCTCTGCACAAAGAAAAATAATAGTATTAATAATAATAATGATAATCTAGAAAAAAAACTCTTCGCACATTATGCAATCAATTCGGCACACAACATTTATCGCGCGCGTTCCTTAAAAAAAGTCCTATACGATAAATCAACCGCGTGCGAGCGCGCGCACGTAAAACACACACATACACACAGACACAGATCAATGTGCGACGTTTAAAGCGGCGTTTATTTGTTTAAATATTAAAAAATAAAATGATGAATTTTATTTTATTTTTTTTCGGCGGGGCACGAAGTTTTACCGGAATCCGGCCGTCGCCATTGCCGCATTCCTCCAATCCTTTAGATTGCTCGCGTCGTTCAAGAAAAGTTCATTGACGCCGTATATATATATATATATGTATACGCGCCAAGGCGCGCTTTTCGGAACCGTTACAACGCGCGAGCCGGAATCCGATGATGAAGATTATCGTGGAATGTCCGTCACACGGGCGGCTCTCTATCTCTGGTTATTATACTATATATAATATAATATATATATTATTTATTTATTTTTTTCGCTTTTTTTTTCATCGGGGCTTTTGGACGGGTTTTTGCACTTTTTTTCCATTTTTTTCTGAGGGGGGGCCGCCACGGTTTATGGAGGAATGTATATATATAATATTATATGTATATGTGTGTTTGGATATGTGTGTTTCGTGTGAGCACTGGAGGCGATTGGTTATCACAGTTTATCGTTTCGCCTCGTTGAACAACACTTTTTCTTCCATTATTTTGCACATAAATGTTTCTTTTTTTTTATATCCTGCGCTCGAGATCCTCGTGTAGCAGGCTATTGTTGTTGGTCTCGTGATGAGATGCCGGCGACGCTTCTTCAGGTTGCTCGTCGTTGCCGCTCAATTCCAGCTGACCGGTGCTGCTGTCACCACTGCTCGAGCCACACTCACCGTCCACGAATCTAACAAATAAAAGTATATTTTTGTTTACTCCAACTCGCTTTAACTTGCTGATGAGCTCGTTTCTTTTTTCTTTTTTTTTTCATTTTGTTCGACTGATAGCGGTTACAGTGTTAGGAGTTTATCGGTGCTTGCTGATAACGGCGAAATTCTCGGTTACGCGAGGCAGCTTTATTCGTGGGGCTTCCCGGATTTTGGTTGCGCTCATTAGTTTTGTCGTTAAAATTCATCGATACTAATATTTTACTTCGTTAAGATTTGACGCGAGATTTATTATTAATTAATTTAATGGAATTCGATTGGTCAAGATTTGTATTTACAATTTTTATTTATTTGATCCAAAGTTCAAGAAATTATTAAAATCGTCAAATATATTTGAAAAAGTTCTTTTAATTGCAATTCAACTAGTGACAAAAACCATAATACGAATTATTTAAAAGTTCGTCATTCATTTACAATGTTGCATAATATTGTTGAACACATCTTCACATCTATTATAAAAAAGATAAATTTATTTGGCGGTAGTACAAAATCAAGGAGAATGCCATCTAATTGTAAGAAACGGAAGCTAATGAAACTGATTTTTTCGTTACCCAACTAAACGCGAAATATACAAACTCGATTAAAACCTATCAATAATATTCTACGTTTGGAAAAAAAGAAGTTTCAAGTAAAATTTCCTTCAATCATGTCTAAAAGCTAAAACATCTTTGTATGCATGAATATGCAGTATCATCTACTTTGAATAAAAAAAAATAGAATCTTATCCAATTCTAGTCATTTCAGCAATTTATACATTAGAAACCTCGCTAGGCAAAACAACGTTTGAAAAAAAAGAATTAAAGTCCAACAATTTTTCCTCTCAGAAACTGCAAATTCAATGACAAACAACACGATCTTCGCAAAACTCGCTTCTGCAAGGTCACAAAAGAAATATTTCTCGGCTAATTAACGGCGATGGATAGTAATGCGCGGGAAACAAATGTTGTAAGAGATTCTTTTTTTCTTTTTTTTTTCGCAATGACCTTTCGATAAATATTAGCCGGCTTTTTCGTGTTTATTTTGCGTTAATTTCGACAGCCAGCGATAATGGATTATACATCGAGCGATAAAGCTTCGCAATATTATCGGCAAGCAGCATTTAAAAACTCTTACGAATGTAAAAAAATAATTACACAGACATACACACACACAAAGTCGTACTTGAGAATTTTTCCCTCTTTTATTTATTTATTTATTTTTTTTCAATTTCATTGCAGCGACTCTAAAACCGTGCATAAAGAATAAAGCGGCGCGCCGATGATGTCAGCAGAGGGTTATCAGCATGCAAACTGCACGAAAATTAATTTTTTGATTAATCGGCCATCAAAGTCTGCCGTTTTACTGACGCAATTATGAAATCTCTTCGCGAGGCGAACGCACAGAAAAGAAAAGAAAAAAAAAAACGTTCAATCGATAAATTCTCATTATCTTCGTTGTGGTATTAGAGCGCACACGCGCGTCCAGCTGCGTTTTCCTACCCTCGGAACATATTATCGCGATAAGACGATCTTGAATATCCCCCCCGCCCCCCTCAGATAAACGAGTTATCGAGGGAATCCCAATTTTTTTTTTGCCTTCATATATGTGTCTCCGAGGTTTTAGTGCGACCTCCCGTGGTGCACTTTTTTTATCGGACGCGAGGTAACGACAATAATAAATTGAATTTTAGTTATTATACACTTACGTGTAAGGTTGCTCCTCGCCGCGCATCTCGCATATGACGTTCGTCAGTGCCATTATGTAATTCTTGGCGAGCGTGAGTGTCTCGATTTTGCTGAGCTTCCTCTCCATTTTCACGTGCGGTATCACCTCTCGCAGTTGCTGTCCAAACAATATCAATATGATCATCAGTGACGTGAATTCTTTACGTATCATTTTATTTTCGAAGGTCGTCGAAATTCATCGGCACACGTGATTTATCGACGATTGTAAAACTTATAATATATCCTCTATATACCTTTAAGCACGTATATTTTTACACCGGAGTCACGTGAATAATCGGGGGAACGTTGCTAATTTTAATGGCGAAATAAAAGAAAAAGTGCGTTTTGGGGGCTATCAGCTTTTGATATTGGAGTTCAAGAGCACCGAGAGACTTACTATAGTATACATTCATTTTTCTTCTTTCTTTTTCTTCGTCGCTCTCCGCGTGTCGGACAGATATTATTTTTGCTCAAAGATATTTCAGATATACATATAATATACGCGTGTGTCAATCACAGAGCAGTTCTTTTTTTTCTTTCGTGAAGAATATATCGTGCCTTTTTGCTCTCTCGAAGCGTTCCAAATTTCAAAATGACGCGATTTTTAAATTTAAGTTTAAACCTGTGTGAGAAAGTTTGTCGAGAAAAAAAAAGAAATCGTTTCTAAATGCGTCGTGAAATTATAACTCAAATCAAAAAGAGATCCGATGAAATAAAAAATCTTTTCACGTCTAAAAGAAAACCATAATTTTCAAAAATTACACACGACATTTCTTCTTCCGCGTTACACCGATGAAAAAAAAAATGTATGTATGTAATATACCTCGAATGCGTCGTTGAGCGAGTGCATCCTCATACGTTCGCGCTCGTTGCTCTCAAGCCGCCTGAGGGTTCGCTCGCGTGCCGAGATGCCGCTCTTTCGTCTGCGGGTCGTTGGTGGACCACCTCGGCTGCGTCGTTTTACTCGTTTCGGGCCACGCTCGCTGCCGCTGCTGTCGCTCTCGTCGCCCACCTGTGTGCCGATATACAATATTTCAATCAAGTCACAGTGATAAAACAAAAACATTTCTTTTTTTTGTGATCGCGACGACTTTGATTGATTGATATTATGCATGTCTACGAGAATTTCTCATAATAATCGATCGAAACGTTTAATTCGAAAAAAATTAAGAATGATTTATGCTGAAATTTTTGCCAGCTAGCTGAATTTTCGCTAGTATGAAATCATATAAAAAAGCTCTTTTCTTATGAATTTGCTTAAGATATTATTTAGATTTGTTCCTTTAGAGGATTATTAGATAAGAAATTATCGAATAAAACAATTACTAATTACGTAGATACTGAATCCAAAGAATATATCTATTAAACAGATCACAAGTTTGCTAAATCAAAGAGCAAGCCATCTAATAACAAAGCTACTGCAACTTATTTTCTACATATCCAGCTGAACTCGAAATATAAAATCAATTAAAAAACGGTAAATCATATTCTACGTTTACGAAAAAAAAAAAGATACAAGTGCACATTCTCGTTTCGTGCAAAAAAAAAAAAATATTGCCATTAAAAATACTTCGCGCGAAAAACATTTGTGTTTACAATGCTCGATCGAGATGAGCATTTTGCACACTTGCTAATTTCGTGCAAGAATAACATCAAAGTCCGTTAATAACCAACCGCGCGCGCGTATGTATGTGTGTGTGTGTGTGTGTGTGTGTGTGTGTGTGTGTGTGTGTATGTGTGTGTATGAGTCACGACGCGCACACGGAAAAAAAAGCATGTATTTCGTATGCAATGACACATTCAAAATAATGAAGGCACAAGCGCCGTCGTATATAGCTTTTCTGCGACATTGACATTATTCTGTATAATATAGCTGACTTTGTGTTGTGAGTGTATGTTGTGCGCATTAAAACACTCACATACATATCTTCGAGAGAGAAAGAGAAAAAAAAAATTGTTGTAAAACTTTTAACGTTTCGCGCGTATATCAGCCAATGAGATCTTTAACCAAGGTTTTTTTTCCAAGCTATACGCGATCGCGCTTTAATAAATCGCGAGAAAAAATTTTCTCATTTACAGTATAAATGCGTAATTCCAGAAAGAAGCTTTATTTTTAATTAAAAAAAATCAGTTTCTTTCACCGCGCGTAAATTCGAGATTTTTACGATAATCCCCTCGAGCGTCGAATTATACATGTTTCTTTTTTTTTTTTTTTGTTTCGCGAGGAAGTAAAAAAAAATGGAATAATAATGGGAGCTAAAGCGTGACGAGGACGAGGCGATACACAAGCGGAAGGAAGTGTGTGTATATAGTGTCGAGTGGGTGCATAATGAGTTTCGATAGTGTGGAAAATAAAGACTACGTGTGCATGTGTATATGTATAATCTTATACCTCGGCGACATGGTGACGGCCTCGTTTGCCGGTGAGCGAGTCCACGGAGGCGTCGTCCAGGTCGATATACATCTCCTGATCGACGGAATCCTGATCGCTGCCTGATAACCTCTCCAGATTTCGCATTATCCTGCAAGCATTTCAATAATCGTAATTCGTCTGCGTTTAATATTATATACATTTAATGTAAGAGAAGAAAGTTCGTAATCAAGATTTACTCGCGTTTGTCGCTCGCGGTCATTTTAATTTCTCGCATTCGCGTATACATAATTGATCATTTGCAGGGAGAGGGAAAGGGGGGAGGTTTGGATTACGCGAATTTTCCAATAAGTAATCCACGCGCGCGTCACTTTCGTTTTCGCTTGAATTTACATTGAGAAATATTTTAACGCGCCGTTGCATTTAAAGTAGAAAGTTTTTCCAAGTGTATATAATTTTGCCGGTGCGCTCGGAGCGAAGCGCAAGCGAGCAGCGTAACTCATCGGAAATCTGTTTTTTTTTTCTTCAAGAGAGTTCATTTACGTAATTTATTGGAAGACTCTTCGGCAGTCGAGAGGAAAATCTGCGTTTGAAAGTAAATAAAGTCTCTCTTTTTTCGTTCGACGTAATGCGCTATTATCGAACAAGCTGTCATCGTCTAATTTGAAAAATTCAATGTTTCGCGAAGGAAAAAAAAGGTTTTTTTTATGCATCCAATTATTGTAATAATCAGCGTTGACATAAGATCGATAAAAAAAGCACATCATCTTATAACACTGTCTATCTCAAGCTTTCAAGTCAAGTATGCAACCTTCGCATCTCGATTACACGCATAAAAGCTTCCAACGGGGCTACAAGCAAAATAAAAAAAAGAAGAAACCCTCTCTCGCGTATAATTCCCCGCAACGACTGCCGGATCTTTAATAAATTCGATAGCAAATCGAGTTCACGCGCATTTTCATCGCTTTTTTTTTGTTGGCATCTCAAGTAGGTCAAGGCATCGCGAGAGTTCATCGGCATTATACTATTTCGACGCGCGAGCACCGCGCGAACTCGACCTTGGCCGTCAATCTTCAGGAAGAAGAAAAAAGAGAGAGAGAGAACTCGCGGATGCTGTGTATGTGTGTGTGTGCGTCAAAACAACGCTGATTTTATTTCTCTCCACAAAAAAAGAAGATAAAAGATAAAAAGCTACATCACGTGAATGCCTTGTTATTTTTCCCCTACCCGATGGGTTTGAAGTAGGTATTTCTTGAAATTTCGCTGTTGGGAATTCCCGTGCGCAGCCGCGGCCTCTCAAGGATGACGACTGCCTCAGGCATTTCTCTCTCTCTCTTTCTCGCTTTGGCCTGTACGGTGGAGAGCTCGCGAAATTCGTAATGTCGTATTTCAGGATCTTAACTTTCCTGCTGACGCGAGCGCTTTTATATATATGTATATTTTTTTAATCCGGAATCGAAATGAAGTTTCACTGCGCCACGTTTTGATAAGGATTCTTTTTTTTTTCACCCGCGAAGTTAATTTCACTTGCGTGCGTGTTTTTGCTTTATATATACAGAAATCATGTCATAATAATTGTCGCAGGACAATGATACGTAATTATATAATTCTCGTTATCTGTATAGATTGTAATTTTAGGTTTTTAGCAGTTTGTCGGTCTAGTTTGTGTGTATCGTTTTTTTTTTAGTGGCACACGCTTATACATAGCAATTTTCTTTTTTTTTATCGCCTTCACTCGTGATAGCGAATTCAAATAAAAATTGCCTCGGTCGCGCGCGCGCGCATATTATATATATGGATGTTGGGACACGTGTACGTTAAGCACTGGCTTTTACTCGTTCGGCATCACTAAATTGATAGTGTACGTTTTTTCTCCCTCTCTCTCTCCCTTTTAATAAAGCCTGTGTTGCATGGCTTCGGCTTTGATAAGACTTTGAAAGAGAAAAAAAAAAGAGAAACTATCGCTGCTTAACCGAGTGATAGATGTATACGAAAGGAAATTTTCGATAAGGACATGTGTAGCTTTTGCTCGATTCCAGAAACAAAGTGGCTTTTTACTTTTCGTAGAATATCGAAAACGTCATTGAATGTTTATTATTAATTGCGGTTTCGATTGGCATAAATGTGGATAAAATATTTGATAAAACGAAAGAGCAAAGATTGCTATACCAGTTCTCGCATCTCAATGAAATTGTGTCAAATTCGTGCTGAGCTCAGCGTGTCTTTCGACGTCAAAGCGGTTTGACCATTTTTTTTTTCGCGAAGCTTAAATTACTTGCATCAACAAGTAAACTGAAATACACTTGGAAATTGGCGAATATGCAAAGTATGAAATTTATAGCAAATTGACGTACTCGCGCACCTGACCTCTCATGACCTATCAAGGTGCAAAAAGAAAAGTTAAAAGTGAAATAAAAATCGCAATCATGCTGAATCTCCTGAAATTCAGCAATAGCAGCGAAAAAAAAAGGTTGTCCAAACAAAACTTGATTTTCTCTCTCAAGCGAGTTATAGCCATACAAAAACACTGAGAGAGAAGAGAAGAGAAGAGAAGCTATATATCTAACTCTCAATCACAACAGCGTTTGCTATAGCGTGAATCATCATGGACGATTTCTATTCGTCGTAATGTCTTTTTAACGAGGAAGCCACTATATATGCTCTCTCGTGTCCCTATTATGAAGTCGTTCGCTCGCGCTTCTATATACAATATACACACACGTAAGTAACGTCGTCGTCGTCGTCGTCATCGTCGGGAAAGTCCATCATCCTGATTCTTTATTTCATGTTTTTTTTTTTCTTTTTGTTGGTGTCTTCGAGCGTTCATATCAGCGGAATTCACGAATATTGCTTGTATTTGCATTCCTTTGGCTTTTCGCGCACCACAGCGCGTGTCGTGCCACTTCGTCCCGTACCACGACGTCGTTCGTCGCGATGTATGTACGATACGTTGCGTTTATATTTTTTTCCGTGTGACGACCTTTTTTTTTTGTTATTGTGCCGCTTCTTTTTTTTTTTTTGTCTTTCGAATCTTTATGAATGACTATCTCATTTCCTCGAGAGAGTAAGAAAGAGTGTCGTAACGGTTATACATTCGGGTCAGTTCTCAGTTTAACTACTTGGTAGCACAAAAACTGTTTGCTCATTGCGCGCCGCGCGCGCGAGAGCCTATTGGATTATATAGCAGACATTTCAAAACACTCTTTCTTTTTTGTCTACGTGTACCCGCGAACTTTTAACAGCGAAACATCGTTAAATTGGTTTTCATTTTTTTAGCGATAAATTGTTGACACGCTGAACAATGGAGAATTTCGACAAAAATTAAAAGAAAAAAAGACTGTTTTGAATGAATTTTATCTTTTATCGAGAGGAGGACCAATTATGAAACTTTCAAACTTTCGTTTTTAATTACTTTTAAATTGCTCGTCGTCATTATCTCGCGCTTTTATTTCTCGAGAACACAGAATATTTACGATAGGCATAAAATTAACGCTCGGCAATGCGCCGCTTATAATGGTTAATTTAGAGAGAGAGAGAAAGAGAAAGAGAAGATTAAAAGTTGTTGCTTCGATGATAAGCGTGAGGAAAATAAAAACAAAAAATTTAAAATATTTTCAATTAAAGCGAGGAATGTTACCTTTAATGTCAAGTACATCGATAAAGCGTATTAAAACACAAAGTTTAAAACATCGAAGCATCGAAGATTCGCTCGAGCACGCGAGACGACGACAATTTATTTGATAAACCGCGATGAACTCGCGCGCGTACACGCGGCTTATCGCGTTTATTAGATCGCCTGCTGTTCAGTCGAGCACGACTTTCGTATCTCGCACCTATATATACGCAATTGAAATGCTAATTAATCTTTTTTTCAGTATTATATTTGAGCTACGTTTATCCCTACGTTTAGATCAATTCTTTTTTTTTTCAGTCAAAGAAATAAAAAAAAAAAACGCGAGCCCGCGTAACACAGTTTATCTACACACAAATGAGCACCTGAACAACTGTCGCGATGTGCGTATATAGACGACGACAAGTGCGTCTGAGCAGGAAAAAAATTTGACATACATATATTTTTTTTCGAGAAAAAAAGTAAATCGAGACAACGATAAAACTTAAACAATTGCTTAATTCGACCCACTTAAACTGTATTACATAGATTATTGTGACGCGCCGCGGCAATACTATTCTTTATTTTCCTCATTTTTAAGCGTCCTTCGCTTGTCAGATAAGGAAATTAATTGTTTATCCTTCACTTGCGATGCGCTCGCGCAATTAAAAATCACTATTCCTTTTCGCGTCGATACGCAAAACTTTAATCGCACGCGCCATTATTTAAAGGAAGAATTCGCGCGTATTTTTGTTTTAAATAATCTTTTCCGCTATTATTTGCCATTTATACTCGTCATCGCGCAGTCGTAAATCATGAATATAATCGAGACTGAGAGATAACGGAAACAAAATTTCATCAACTCACCTACAGGGCGAACAAAAGGAAAAAAAAAGAAGCTTTCGGTGACTGCCCTTTCTCCCTGAGATTGTCACGCTTATCTCAGGAGAGCATCCGATGAACTTGAAATTCCCTCAGCCTCTTTGGATTTTCCTCCTTTCCGTACACACTCTTCTCTTTCCTCCTTCACCGATTTTCCTCGATCCTCATATCTGCAAGAAATAAGGAGGCGAATCAGTGATTTCGATTTTATTGTGCAGAGACTTAATTTTATTTTTGAGAGTTAAGACTGGATTCGAGAAAATCGCGAAGAATGCCTGCCTTGCGGCTTTATCGCGCCGAGATTACTTTGCCCTCTCGTCTTATCATTATAGCAACATTGCAGTACAATGAAAAAAAAAATATATAAACACGATAAAGACGTCGTCGTCGGTCGGTTAATTAACTCGACGACTTTGAAAAAAAAAATGTCGGAGTTAGAAAGAACGAGAGAGAGAGAGAAAGAGAGAAACCTTGTATGATTACGCATATCCGTTTCCTCTTCTTTAGAAGAAAAAAATATATATATACATACGCGAACGCTTTCGCTGTCAATCATCGGAATAAAAATCTCTACATATTCGCTATATGCATGTATGTATTTATCTTAATTAACACGACGCCGTTCAATGTTAATCAATGAATGAAGCGAATCTCCTTTGCGTGTGTATCATGTGCATGTGTGTGTGTGTGTGTGTGT
This sequence comes from Galeopsomyia nigrocyanea, assembly GCA_035047105.1. NCBI lineage: Eukaryota > Metazoa > Arthropoda > Insecta > Hymenoptera > Eulophidae > Galeopsomyia > Galeopsomyia nigrocyanea. The sequence continues at coordinate 7,980,791 of JAWWMK010000040.1, read as the reverse complement.
GTGTGTGTATGTGTCCCGCACGAAGTATAAAAGCTGCGGTGGCTTTTCCGCCTTTCGCTCGCTCGCCGAGTGTGCAGCGCCGAGAAATGGAGTACTTTCATTTTCGTGCGAAGCACGCCGCACCGCCGCCGCCAAGCGCGCACGCTCGGCATTCTTCGCTAATGGAGATTGCGAAAACTCCCTTTGCGATCACTCTCTTTTTTTCTTTTCTTTTCTTTTCTTCGCGTGTGATGATGATGATGATTATGGCAAAAGAGGATGCGATGACGAGATACTGATTTAGTGTGACGTATACCATTGCGGGAAGCTTTCGCGAAATTATATCTTGTTACGGAACTTCTCGTGTGGGTATTTAAATTTCGTCTATACTTGTTTTTTTTTTTTTTTCCTTTTGTCGGTTTTATTGGCTGTTTGATTCGTCACGGAGTGGTTCGAAAGGCAAAGGTTTGTCTATTTTTGGATGCTTCGTTTCCCAAAAAAATTTTAGTGACACAAAAAGCGATAAAATACGTTCTACATAGATAAAATGGTCTAAAAATTTAATAAACGGTAAGATAAAACACTACGTACTTTTTTTTTCGTCTATCGATCGAGAACGGAAATTCACCATTTAAAAGTACACTCCGAAAAAAAAAGAAATGTGCTGCAAGCTGTATAAATATGTATGCTTAAAAAAGAGAAGATGTCGAAATGCCAGTTGGCGTATAAACGATTGTAATTAAAAGGCCATTATACTTCAATTACAGTTTCTTTTTTTTTTTGTTCTTATTCGACAGCCTTGTTATCTATTACAGGACGATAACCAAAAAAAAAAAAAAAAGAATGAAATTCATAATTTCCAATGAAATGTTTGATCAGCGTTCGCGTTACGTCAATGTAATTAAACTTGTAACCAAGTGAATTTCCTACGCATTGTAATTGAGAGTTTTTCCATAATAAGAGAGAGAGAGAGAGATTACAACTTTTCGATACACGAATTCTCACACAAACCGATAATTATCTTCCGTGGTGGCGCGGCATGGGAACAAAGTTATAAAAAGGATCAGTCGAAAAAAAAAGAAAAGAAAAATCACGGGCGTTGTGTAAAAACCACTTTCGATAATTATCAAGGCGCTCGAAAATTGCACGTTTCACTCCCGCATGCGAATCGCCAATTAAATCATAATTTTTCGCTGTATACCCAAAAACTAAATATTCATGACTTTTCCAACAAAACGAAAAACGTGATAACACAACAAAAGCTTCGCGGATCAAAGTGTTATCTCATTCTTCGTAGGAGCGAGCGTAAATTGATCTCTCGGATTAAAAGGCATAGAGAGAGATGATAATGTCTTGAACATCAGCGTATACAATTAATTGTAAATCCGCACGGCAAAGTGTAATAACTGTCATGTGCGAAAATTAGACAGAAGGGGAACTGGTTTCGTGAATGTGCGACTTTTAATGTTCGTTTCTCTCTCTCTCTCTCTCTCTCTCTCTCTCTCTCTCTCTCTCTCTCTCTCTCTCTCTCTCTTGCTCTCTCACAAGGCTTTGAATTTGAATAATGCAATCGAACGCGATAAAAAAAAAATAAAGACACACACACTCGCGCGATTGCAATGAGATTTGAGGAGTTTCGCAAGTCGCGAGCGATAAGATTTTTTTTTTTTCGAGAGAGAGAGAGTGAGGCAGGCAAATGAATAATTATCAATAAAGCAAACGAGGAATTTTCGCGCGCAGCTGGCGTTTCAGCTCATTACGCATTTTTTTTTTTTGTACAATGTCGACATTTAGCCCAAGCTCGCGCCAAAGCCGCGCGGTTATACTTCATTAAAATTTCTCGCACTGGCTGCTACTGCTGCTGGCCATAATATGCATTACGACTTTCTAAAAAGCCTAAACTTCCTTGCGATCTCGATATGTGTGTATATGAATTTACGAGTCTAATGAGTTTAACTGAAATTCTTTGAAAGCTTTTTTTGGGACTTTAAATAAATACAGTGGTGTTTGCATTTTTTTTTTCGTTCTTTCGTTCAGGGACTCGAAAACAACGAGTTTGCTTATGTAAAAATCTACAATACCATTGATGCGCGCGTATTCCCCTCATTTTCGGTTTACGTAAAAAATGACCGACTCATCGGCTCTCTAACACACACACACACACACACAAAGACGATAAGATTACTAATCGCGAAGAGAATCTACGCGCGATAAAAAAAAAACTTGTCTCTCGCTTGTTCGACATCTCTGCAAATAACAACAACAACAACAACAGTAGTGATCGCTAATCGCGCGTTTCACCGTGAAAGAAGAAAAAAAAAAAGTCCGGTGAATTTTCTCCGAACGATTTTTCCACGCTCGCGTTGCACGGCAAGCAATGTCAGCTGGAAAAGCCGGCGAGCCTATAATAGTGTACATATTTGCACGTCCGGAATCCGTTCGAGCCATTAAAAGAGAGGAGTACTCCGCGCGCCGCGTCAAGTCCAAGCCAAGCCGCTATCTCTCGACATTCACCGAGTGACTTTGCTTTTGCCGCCGTATACATACGTGGGTATATGTATATGTATATATAGCTGCACAAACGCGCTGCTTGCTTAGAGAAAGAGAGAACCTACATATCTGACGTAATATACGCTCGACGTGCGGACGACAACCGGCGTTTTTCCGCGATATACTGAGATTTTCGGATGAGAAACGTTTTTTTTTTTTTTTAAATTCGAAAGTATTTTTTTTTTGACGTTTTTAGAGCCTATTGTGTATAGAAGTTTGACAAACAACTGAAACTGTGTAAAGAAAGCTAAGCTATATTTAAAGTACCTCTTCAAAGAATGGATCTACAATGAAAAATTATTGTATCCGAAAATTAGCATAATCCATTAATCATTGCCTCTCTCTCCCTTCCTCTCTTTTAATGTATTTTCGTGCACTTTGCGAGGATATAAATAACACTTTCGCATAATTTCGAATTAGATTGTCACGAGCGGCACAAAAGAATCTCTGATCGAGAAAATTCTTCACAGTACCGCGGTAAAACTTCAACGTTCTATTCTGGTATAAAGCGATTCGAATGTATACAGACTGTTTTTTATTTTTTTTAAATTCTACATACGAGGAGATTACCCAACGCAACCTCGTCGATTATTTGTTTTTAAAATGCATCGTACATGCATACGCGAGTAATGTCGCAATTTCAATATAAAAAAAAACACCAAAGTGGAAAGTTTGCAACAGAATCGGAACGAAAAGAAGTCAAAAAACTTCGTTCGTTTATAAATTTAAGCCAGTCACCGATATCAAGTTTCTTACTCACCGACGAAATAAAAAAAATAAAAAAAGAAGAAGAAGCGAGAGAGACAGAGAATCTCCAGAAAGTAGGCGTCTCGATCGTCGCGAGAAAGAAGACGAGCAGTAAAGAAATAAAAAAGAAGAAGAAGGCAACCGAAAGTGTACATATATAAGTGCAGATAACAAAATCACGCAGAATTATGTAAAGAGCGAAACGACTGACGAATATCGAAAAAAAAATTTTAAGAGTTTAGTCTAACGCGCTGCTACAAAAAAAAAAGTGTTCTTTTTTTTTGTATTTCCGTAAAATGCAATTGTTTGTTTTTTTATCCTCGTACGTAAAAACTTGTTATCGCAACGTATCAATTAGCGACAAACACACGCACACAGAAACACCGAGGCGCGGACGAAGAGACACATAAGCACACTTGACGATTCACCGTTCGATTTCCTGCCGGCCATTTAAACCGTCTATATAACGGTATTATAACACGCACACATAGAACACACAGGCAGTGGTTTTTCTTATCGAAATTCAGTTAACTATATATATAAAACACTCATTCCGTCGACAAGACATCGGCATTGATAATAGAAAACTCGCGTGCGTGTGTTAAAGCGGATAGCATAAATAATTCATAATCGCGAGCGAACGATAGCAAAAGCCGCGCGCGCTGCGTGTATTCAGATATGCAAGCTAGCGCGACACGAAAACATTAGCCGGATAAATGAGATTAGATGGACTAAATCCAAATGTGTTTTAAAACTGTGGCCGCACATACACACACAGAACATCGCACCTGACGCATCGTTTTTTTTTTTCTGTTCAAAGTAAAAACGAACGAACGAACGAAACGTTGGTATGTATTTCCGCGAGAGAGAGAGAGAGATATCCGCATATATAGCGCGGGCGTATATGAAAGTCTCGTACTGCATGTCTGACAGTTTTGTAACGGGTGAAATTGCGATTTCTATGCGCAGCACTTTATAAGCCAGGCCAAGCTTTTCTGCCTCGAAAGTGTCGTACCGTTTTCGATTCGGCCACTGAAGATGACGAAGAAGAATCTTCAACAAAATAAAAAAAAGAGAATCTTCTTCCTCCTCCTCCTCCTCCTTCTTCTTTTCTTCTTCTTCTTTTTTGGTATATGTATATGTAACGCACTCGCGCACTTGGTATCACACGCGAACGAACGAAGCACTGACGAAATCGAAAGAAAAAAAAGTTTTTCCTTTTATTTTTTCTTGCTTGTGTTTTCAATTTTGTGTATATTATGAGAGAGAGCGGATAGGAGAGAAGAGAAAAAAAAAATTGGTACGCGCGCGCTCGCGTCAGAGACTAGCGTGTCCCAGCTGAGCGAGCGCCCGATACGGACTGACTATAACTGTAAACGACTACTTGTTGCGGTTGTTCCCCGCTCGATCGAGAGAGAGAGAGAGAGAGAGAGAGAGAGAGAGAGAGAGAGAGAGAGAGAGAGAGAGAGAGAGAGAGAGAGAGAGAGACCCCCCACTACTTTGTACTTTATACCCAAGACTCACGGAGCCGGTATGTCCCTCTCCTCCACGACGACGACGACGACGACGAAGCGGCGGCGGTGGCGGCGGTGGATCGTATACTTACGGCCTCGTCTCCACTTTGTTAAAATGAGAGAAAGAGAGCTTTTCTTCCTCTCTCTCTCTCTCTCGCGAAGGTGAGGGGCGAAAGTGAGAGGCTTTTGCGCGTAGAGAGGGTGATATTAACAATTTTTTTTTATGATTGCCTCTACGTTAATTTATATTTTTAAAGAGATGTTTGAAAACAAAGTAGTTTAGCAGCGATAAGATTGTTACGTAGGCGAGAGCGAGAAGATTTTTGGAGAACCGCAATTCATCTCGTGTAATCTGATGATGATAACGTAGCCTACAGTGAATCGTACATATCGCTTTCCGAGATAAACCTTTAGAATCTATAAACAAGCGAGAATAGTTCTATGAATAGATTTCATAACAAACGTCGTTGTGTAATATCCATATGATCGATTAGTTTCGTCTGTAGCATAAATTCCCCCCCGTCTAATTAGATATTCCCCACGTGTGTGTGCTACGATTTCGCATTCGCTATACGTGTATAACCTGGGGAATCCCGCGGAAAGTATACTTCGACCCATTAAAAAAAAAACAATATAATCTCTGACGCTCGAGAGAGAGAAAAAAAAAACGTTTTACCGAGAAAGTATATTATGTACGATCGATTGAAGTCATTGGGCAACATAGATTTTTGCGGGTGGATTTCGCGGATTGAAAAAGAAAGCCAATTTCGGAAAGAAAGAAAAGAAAAGAGGAACACACTCAATGGTATAGCGAGTGGAAAAAGTGCACAACGGCCCCCCCGCCGAATATACTATACATTCGTTGGCTGAGGACAGCGACACGGTATAAGAAGCGAAGGAGGTCCCTCACTCCTCTATACACGGCGTTCCTTTAAACCAGTTTCTCTCTCTACCTCCGGGTTCACTTGTGTGTATGTGTATGTGTGTGTGTGCGAATGTGCGTTAGCTGCAACTCTGCAGCGCACCTGCAACTTTTCGGGGGGATGCTGCGTGGGAACGAATCCTGCCTCGATCGAACTTTTATCTCTCTCTCTCTCTCTTTTTTTTTCTTCTTTTTCGCAAGCGAGGGGGGGGATTATGTCGTGGTGTTAATGACCTGTGTACACTTTTTGAAAGTCTTGGAACTGTCGATGTCGTCGTACGAATATTTTGTCACGGTTAAAAATAAATTTTTTATTTGTTGCTAATTTTCCTTTTTAATAATTTCCGTTGACGTCAAATCCGAGATAAGCAATGATTGTTGAAAGAGAAAGTGTATTTTGCGATCCAGCTTGTTATGTTGTGTATGGGTTTATCCGAAGCAGAAGTTGCTGTTTTATTAGCAGAAAAGTATCAACACTTTTATTCTATTATTTAGGGTTTATTTCGATAGTTGGGATTTACGAAGGTTGAATGATACATCTAATAAGGGAAAAACCCTTTTTCTTAACTGCACGATGAATTTCAACTCTCCTATATATGCGACTCGAAAATCAATATACATATATATAATGACGTCCGAGAGATAATGAAGGCAGGGTTTTTTCCGCAATACAAGGCGCCGCGTCGAAAACTGTTTACAGCCCCGATATTATAGTTTCAAGGTAATGCCCTCGTGATCAAATGGAAGCAGACACCTCAATAGCAGCAACGTTTTTCCGCCCGCAGATATTAAAAGCTCGGGCATCCAGGCTGACGTATTGAGGTCGCCAATAGACATTATGAAAAATAAAAAAATTTTTTTTTCCACGCTGATAGCTTTTTTCGAGATAAACCAGCAATTTTGACTTCGCACGTGATTATCATTTTTTTTTTCGTTTCGTTTTGTTCGACTTTGCCGCCCAGGATAATTGGCTCGCGCAGTGTAATTGTGGTAAATTGAGGTGGCCAGGGTTATATATGTATTTTAAAAATCATCTTGCGAAGGACAGCTTAATTTTTGCGCGTGGAGAGCGCTCGATAAAAGCTCTTCGTGACTTTGCAGCGATGTTGAACGAAAATTTTCTGCTGTTGCTGCTGAAAAGAAACGTGTGCAGCACCGCTCTCTGCGTTACGTACACGTTAATGGCACGTTAAAAAAAGAGAGAGAAAGACGTACGCGCGAGCGTGTCGCCGCATTAATTGTGCGACGCGCATATCGAAGGATTTTTTTTTTCTCTTTTTTTTTGCGAAATAAAGCTTGAGTAATATTGTTATTGTGCGCCCAAAAAAAAAGAAAACTTTTTCGCAAGTTTTGAAAACGAAGCTGATAAGATTTTGTCGAATGCTGGTGGCTATATGTTTTTTGAATGTACAATGTGGGAAGTTTTAAGCCCGCAAATCCAAATTAACTATCGCTTCGTTTGAAATCAATATTGATATTTTCGAACTATTTGATTCTTTCGGTTTACATCTCCGTAACATTGGAGCCTCATATCTTTATTTTAATTTTCATATCTTTATTTTAATTGCGAGTGTAGATATTTTAAACGAGTTTTAATTTTACGCATGCAAGGTTAATATTCTCACACGCGTTACAAAAAAGACCTCAACAGAATCGTCTCACATGCACGAAGACGCAGTTATACATTAAAAAGTCATTTCACTTTAACAACAAAATAAAAAAAAATTCCGCGATTTTGAAAATGACCGCGCGCAGTTGCATCGATGTTTCTAATCACGGTGGTCGATGGTTAACCGGTGATTGATGTAAAAGGCGAACTGTCCGACTGTACTCTCGGCAGAGTTGATTGATAAATTCGGGGAAAGCAGAACGAACGAACGAACGAACGAAACGCGCGCGCTCGGATATCGATCAGAATCAATCTTCGCTTCCTCCACAATGAATTTTTCAGCGCGCCAGAGCAAAAGATCGTAGAAACGCGGCGCTGTGCATGATTGGCGATATATTTCATGGAGAGTTGCGAAACACCGTTGCTGTTGCTGCTGCTGCGCTATAGCCCATATCAATATTCCCTCTTTTGCTCTGGTTATTTACGATCTTGCTATTCCTCCCGATAGATTGACAATTCGCTCTGCTGCTGCTACTTTTTTTTCTTATTTCGATTTTAATTTTTCAACCGAGAAAATTGCTTCGAGGTAGCTTTCTATCGATTGGAGGCTATTTTTGTTGCTGTTGTTGTTATTATTATTCGAGTTTCGTTACGTGAAGTTTTTCGTAATCATTCGTATACAGTTGGATGAATCTATTGGCCATTTCGACGATTTTGTTGTGATTTTATGACGCGTGTCGAAATGTAAACGGGAATAAAAGTCATATGGATTTTAACTACTTGTCGTCTTGTGAAATTGAAATATTCAAATAGAAAGCGAAAATATAAGGAACTAGTTTGTTTTTTTTTTTTTTTTTTTATAAAGTCGAATACGGCCGTGAACGTCACCAAAGGCGCAGGTAAAAGAAGCCTGCCAAATAATTTTTCTCTTTAATTCGAGTTTGCTGACGCATTATTCAGAATGCAAATTAATCGAGCGCGCGCGACAACTTTTTATTTTTCGTCACCAAACGCGACAGGTTTATTTTTGTATAACGTCGCGCCTCACTTTTCAACAGCAAAAAAAAAAAAAAAAAAAAAGAGGAGGGCCATTACGCCGTTGAAGTGCAAAAGTGAGCGAACGTGCACTTTGTCATTATGTTATATATCTTGTGTATCAAAAGGCCATCGTGAGAAATGATTTTTACCTTCGAATTTAATTGATTGTATCGTATGAATTTCGGCCTCAAAAAGTTTAAAGTACCCTCGATTTGATTAACGAGATTCGATGCACGAATCGTTCAAGTTTTTTTTTTGTACGACGATATTCAATTTATCGATACTATTAAAAAGCACGAAAGCGTATTACAGCCATCATTGATTCGGTAAAGTATACGGCAGGGCGTGTACGTATAAATCGAGGCTTTAATAATTTTTTAAACGGAGCAATTTTGTATTCATTAACCTCTCTCGCGCGCGAGCGCTCATTAACTTTCCATCATAACCGTTTTGAGCAAACACAATGTAATCGTTGGACGCACGCGGACGTAATGAGGGTGCCGCGACGACGGCGAAAATGAATTAGCACACTGCGGCTACGGACGACGACGGCGCCGTGTTATAGTACTGTTATCGCGAGGAGCAATCGCCCAAGCCAATATTCGGTCAGCGGGGGGTATATCGCCGTAATAAAATCGACATTGTTCGAGTGCAGTATATGAGAGGAAAAGAAAGTTCATGCGGCACGTGTGCGTGCCGACGACTACATGTCGGATGCGACGTTACGATTCGTTGCGGTTTTGACTTTTTTTTGTCATACTGATCAACTTGTTTCGAATTTCGATTGCTGGTTCGAATCAAATTTTTTTAAAACAAAAAATGAATGTGTCGAGTCACGTTCGAAGGTGAATAAATTTTTTTTTACGAGCGCCGTTTATTATGAACGAAATGTGATTTTCATTGTGACAGATTAATCAGGGGATATACGAAGTAAAAATTCGGAGCGACACATCGTCGAAAAGTTTTGAAATTTTATTTTTACATAATTCAAAAGTCATTGAAATTAAAAACTGCAAGGAAAATATCAATTACATTAATTACCTCAAAATTGCCTTTTTTATCGTAATTCCTCGGTATATTCGTTTAAAAAAAAAAGACATTAATTAAGTAATATTGCAAAAGTCATTACGATTATCGTCGTAGTACATTTGAGTTTCACGTCCATTGATACTTCCTTAAAATTGATAGGTTTCACCGTAACAAAAACTAAAATCGAGGCTTTAAAAAGTGAAAGCCGATCAATTTTCTTCTGTTTTTTTTATTTCCACGAAACAACACAATTCCTCATAGCTTCGACACAAATATCCCATCGATTCTCACGCAGTCGCACAATAGAACCTCCCTAAAGAAACAAAAAAAAAAACAAAGTGAAAAATCCAACACCCTCGGATATAATAAAAGAGAAACTCGTCGAATGACGTACAAACGAAGGTAATACAACCTCGTCCATTGTTACAGATAAGAGCAGCAGCAATATTCCGCAATGGGTCTAATCGTTCAGAAAGGATTATACGTCTAAGCCATTTCTCCAGTTCTATAGCTGTTATACGAGAAAGTCGAGTTGTCGGGTGGTGGCGTTTGGAGTTGGGCAACGCGATTATAACGGCGTGCGCAGGTGCATCGGAATTATCCGATTGGAAAAGCCTCGATGGCCGCGTTCCCAAGAGAGAAAAAGATATATATATATATATATATATATCTCGGAAAATCGCGCGACAAGTGTAATTGGGCACCACGGCGAAATATAAATTGATTTGTCGTTGACCGCCAATTACCAACGACTCAACTAATGACACAACGCGGCTATATGACTCTACCGTAAATCAAGCCTATATAGACCGTTCGTTATTAATTGTACTAAAAAGAGACAAAAAAAAACGAGCGTTTCTCTTTCTCGCGTGCGTGTGTGATAGAATTATGGAGTTTGCGTAACAACAGCCTTGCCCTACAGTCGGAAGAATTTTTTTTTTTAGTTTTCGTTTCGGACGAGGATTTTCGAAAGGTGTTTTTAATCGACAAGATGAATCTGTTGCTCTGAATATTTTCACTCGCTTAATCTGCATATCTCGCTTGTATCGACACGGGGTAGAACTCTTTCTACGCAGTTTGATCCTTATATTATACCACGCTTCGAGCCACTTTTTTTACGAGCCTTGTTTGTTTTGAGAGATTGATCTGAGGTATATAACACTTCATTTTTTTTTTGATCGAACGTGTCGTTGACCTTCAGCACTATAGAAGTACAGTTTAGTTTTTGGAATAATTTTTTAAATAATTTTTTAGTTTGTTTGTACCTGAGTGGAATATTACTTAAAAACAATCGTTAATTCTTTTATCATTTCCATCTGTTTTTTATTAGGCATATTTTTAGTCTTATCTCACATTTTCTTTTTGTCAACGATCACATGCACCGCACCGAATCGATAACAAAAAAAAAAGAAGAATATATATCTTTCATCGCGAACAAATTGAAAAAGCGTTTCTCTTCTGTAGAACAAATTTTCGCGTGGTTCACGTACGCTATAACGCGAAAATACAAAACGTGTGCAAGCGCACACAGTTCGAAGTTATTGGCACGACCTGCACGAAGTCGTAAAAATTACGAGTGAACACGTGCTAGCGACTATAATGCCTAGAGTACATTTAAAATAATCTACGGAACGAAAGAAAAAAAAAAATCTTGCTTACGTAAAAAAAAAGTTGACTTTGCAATAGAAGCGGATGTTGGGAGTCGAGGGAGCACAACACGTGCTTAATTGCACGCGTCACCTTTTTTTTCCTCTCGAATAAATATTTTTGATAACCCGATGATGTTTTCACGTTTATTGATAGATCGTGAATTGTCATCGGTGAATGACGCCAAGTTGTGCGTTATCGCGCTGTAATAATTGTCGCAAAGAGATAACAATTTTTTTCTCTTTCTCTTCCCAAAGGTGCCTGCGTCAGTGCGAAATAATGTTTTGCCGTGGGGATTATCTACATTAATCGATACAGAGACACACTATCACGTACTATTTTTGTATAGATCGGCAAAATATTTTTCTTTTCATAACGAAGACGTCACGGTATTCGGCGTAAACGTCGGCAGTCGAGAAAGTCATGAATAAATCAGGTGCGTGTAATATCGACACATGTCCGTCGGTTATCGGAAGCACATCCCTTCAATTATTATTTCTCTCTTGGCAATCTTGATGCAGAGAGTAAAAAAAAAAGAGGAGCTCCCATTAATTTCTCGGGCCAACGAGACGACTTAATCGTCAGGTGCAACCGCGGCATCTCAATTCTTCTCCAGCGCGAGATATGCATGCGGTTTAATTGCAAAATTACACGGCTCGAGCGCCGAAAAAGAAAAAAAATTACAAAGCGAATTTTAATATCGCACGCGGGAAGCGTCGGTATGATGATCCCATTGATTACGATCGTTCGAGTATATACGAACGTGAATGACGATTGAAAAAACTGTTTTTCTTTCTGTTGGGGCAGCGAATATTATACTAATATATAAAATATATATAATATAATAATAGAATATATAAAAGAATTACAACACGATACGCGTGCATTAAAATTCTTTTTTTTTCCACTCGAAATATTTTGAAAACTCGAGTTTTTCAACGCACAACTATTAGCTCGATGTAGTTCTATGAAGATAAAAGAAAAAAATTTCAAATCACTGCGGCAACTATAATCCATTACGCAGAGAGAGAGAAAAAAAAAATCTCTCGTTATTTTTTTTTACCTCGCAAATAGCAACGAATTGTCGGCAAAGTCGTAAAGCGAAAATTCACTTTAAAAAAACGCATTGCCGTGGTAGTAGGGAGAAAGTTGGAAAAATGATCGAAAAAAAAAAAAAACGCTCCTTTCGCGCGTTTGGCAAGCGTAGCAATTGTTGCAAGAGAAAGAAAGAGAGAGAAATGATCGATCCCCTCTAGTTGCGATTACGCAAACTCGACTGGCATCTCTCTTTTTTTTTTCTCTTTCTCTCGTCGAAAAAGCGACGGCGGCGGCGTGCAACGCGGATTATTAGGCTATACGCTATACGTTGCGAGCTATGCGGCCGAGCAACGGGTTCTCTCGCTTTCTTGGCATTCCGCCGCCACCACCACCACCACCACCACCACCACCACCGTCGTCCTTTGACTTGTATATACATATATACAGTGTGTGAGAGTATGGAATATATACTTTAACGCTCCGTTCTGTCTCTTACGGGTCAAGGCCTTCAATGACTCTCGCGGTGATTCTACGGCTGCTTCCTTCTCTTCTGGCAGATTTGATTCTACGTTCATTGTTTGGCTTTCTAGAGTAGAAAGAGCGCTACTGAACTAGATCTCGAGAGACGTTTTTCTTTATTTCAGTTTAGTTTTTGGGGAAGCTAAATTTTACTATATTATTATCTTGATTTTCGAATCAAGATCTACTTTTACGTCTCGCTTTCTAGTTTTTTACGGCAGTTGACTTTGAAGAATTTCTTCACTTCACATGCTGACTTCGACGATGATGACGACGCTGATAATTCAATTTTAATTTGACCCTACTGACCGCCACTTATTATTATAGATTGACGGGCGTCCTTTGAAATCAGAAATCCATTGCATATTATCATGGTGTTTTACTTTTATACAAAGTAATTATTTTCGGAAAGTGCTTTTCAATTAAAGCGAATATACGAAATAAAAATGTGCGCGCTGGTCGAAATAGCAAGGCCGCGCAAATTGTACTCGCGACCAAGATAATAGCTGACCCAAAAATTGACTTCTATGATAGATAAGTAGTTTCCTTTAATTAAGAAAAAAAAAAATAAATCATTTGTTATTTTGCGCGCGATAACCGTCTTGTCATTCCAAATAATGATTCGACTGTAATTACGTAAGCACTATTTGATATTTTTACGACCAAAAACAACATTTCTCGCATACACGACAAATTTATAATCGAATTCAAGCCAGATTAGTGGCATAACAGCAATGGTAATCAAAAACTTTCTAATGCCTAATATATAAAACGTCTTCATCGGATGCCGCGTATACGCGGGATTGCGATTAATAGAAAATTTCCCAAGCTTATAGAGGGAAAATTTTCAAGAGATAACATCGCACGTACAAAATAAAAGATAAGACTCATTACATCGGAAGCATCGCGGAGCCAGATGCCGGAAAGACATTGGAATAAATTAAAAGCAGCAGCAGCTACATATATACCGCTCGCTTGGGATTTTTAGCGCCTCGGTGAGATCCTGATTTCTTCATCAATCTTTCTCTCCGACGCTTCTCCCTCCCCCCTTTTTGCGCATTTTTTTTTTGTGTATTTCCGTTGCTCCTTTGTCTCGATGGCTCTATCGCGCCCTCGTTTTTTTATTCAACTCGTATTATCTTTTTTTTTTCGAGCACTTTCACGCGCTCTAATTAACGTCATCCGAAAAACGTTGAATTCCTGAAGCAGCGAGCCGCTATGCGCGATGAGATCCGGTATCTGCTCCCTTTTGGTTTTCTCGCGCGGCTTCGGTATAATATGAAAATACGTCATTCGCATTGGCCCAGATTACGTTCTTTTTGCGATTCCATGTTTTTGTAATGATGAATAGCTTTTACAGGGTATACATTTTACGGGATAGAAATGTTGGTATTAGATTTTCTTATGGTTGGAATGGATTTATGCAATTCGTCGAATATGAAATTAAAGGGTAAAAAGTAGGTCATTTTTAATCAGTACGGAAGCAAGGATTTAGTAGACATTTGAAAAGCTTCGAATTCGGACAAAAAACTACCTGTAAACCGGTTCGTAAATTTCAGGGCAAACTCGGATTAAGAACGTGTACCAAAATTTTATTTTAGACACAATCACAGGATTTTAAAAATAAACTTCTGTGATCATAAAAAATTATGGTTTTATAAATGACTGTAATTTTTAAGTTTAAAAATTTGAATTTCTTGATAAAGATAATGCGAAAAATACGATTGTTCATTTGTGGAATTTAGGAACATTTTTAAATTTGAACCGACAATCGCATATAAACAAGCTCATAAATTTTTCAAACAGAACCCGAAATAAGCGCGTGGTGTAAAAATTTTATTTGCTGCAATTATCGCGATTACAGGTTTTAAAAAGTGAATTCCAAAGATTGCAAAAAAATAAAACAAGTAATAACTGATTATGTAAATGTAGTATTACATTTTCTCACCATAATATTATATGCTGTTCGAATTACTAACTCATTATACAATACACGAAAATTTTGCGTAACATTTTGAAAGCTCGTTTAACTTATTAAACGTTTTTTTTTTTTCGCCGTTGACCCCTTCATTAACTCGCGTATACTTAACTACCCACGACGTTACATTCGCTGTATATTATGTCTTCAAAAAATTTATACTCAATCAACGAAAAACGATCACGACGTTTTCGCGAGTATATATACAACAAATCTTAAAAATCTATCCATATATTATCCTCTAACGGTTCTCGTAAATTTTATATATAGAGTTCCGCGCGCTCCAAACCATAAAATTTAAACCAATTAATCATAATTACACACTTTTCAATCTCTCTACCATTTGAAAAACGAAAAAAAAACAACAAATTTTCGCCAACAAAATATATACACAACGTATATATAAGCGAATTGCCCGTTTATGCAACACGCTAAGAGAGAGAGAGAGAGAGAGAGAGAGAGAAACGGCAACGAACGTCAAGTTAATCGGACTAGAGAAATCTCTCAGGAGAGTTTTTCCGCGTTCGCATCGATGCTCGAGCCCTGACCTTCCGCGCTGTAATTACACGCAGAGCTCGTTCAACGAGCTGGAAGTACTTGACACTTCTCTCGCGTGGTGTAGAAAGTCTCTCGCTCGCATACATTAATTTAGCCGATGATTTATCGCTATTCTATGGACTTTCGTTTTCCACCGCTTGTTGTTACCGTTTTTCTCTCTCTCTCTCTCTCTCTCTCTCTCTTTCTTTCTCTACTTGGGATAATAGCGATTTATGCGAAATAGTTTTTTTTTTACTTTTGTTACGTGCACGTTGAAGATTCAGTAATTGATTGATACTCTACCTTATTTTCACTCGTCTTGAGGGATATAAATCTCAGAATGAAATGTTACGCGGCTAATATCGAATGATTTTATATCTCGTTTTATATAGTATTTTTAATGAATCGAGAGTCAAAAGTCTCTCTGTCATAACACTTTTGCAGCTGCGAAAGAGACAGAGAGAGAGAGAGAGAGAGAGAGAGAGAGAGAGAGAGAAAATTGTAATCGGATAAGTTGCAATGTAGCTCTCTCGAATGAAGTTTTCTGCATATACTATGTCTGTGAATTTCGAAGCTATACGACGTAATAAGTTTATTGCACCGTAATATGCGCGAATAACATGGCTTGGAAAAGTGAACGAGCTGATTATTAAAATAAATATTTGCACGCTTCTCGAGTTAAATGCATGTTTTAAACATTAAAACTTTATTGAAAGTGAGAAGTGTAGAAATTTATACTTAAGTTTCATCGTGCAACAGGTTGCTTCAAAATGTAAATCTTCGCTCTTCACATTCCTTCCAAGGCAAAGTATAGGATGGTATTTCTCTTCTCTATTCCATTTGAATAAAAAAAAAATCCGTTTCTATACTGAAGTGTAGTAAGAGTTCTTCAAAAACTGAGTAATCGCTGATCGAAACGAACAGATATTTCTGTGAAAGAAAGCTTCGACCAACAAGTGGTTTTCAAGATGAAAAAAAAAAGATGTTCTCATCGGTCGATTTTTCGTTATTGTTCAGTTTATATACACTCGAACTCTCGCTGTATATATCGGCAACACCGAGGCACAATATAATGCTGCGCGCTCGACCCGATTCTCCATTCAGCCTTCACCGAAGTAAAAGTAACACTTACGGCGCGGCGGCGGCGTTCCTAGACGAAATCGCGCGCACGGCCTTTTGACGTCAGTTAACAAATCAGCTGGTATATACACTTTCGGAGCTATATGCTTCGAAACTCTTTCATTTCACTTTACTTCGAGAACCATCACGAAGCTCGAGCTCCGCGTTCGTCGCACTGTATAGAAAGTTTGTTTTTTTTTAGTACGCGTCAGAATCAACAAATCATCTACTACAACTGCGAACTCTCGTTTTGTATATGTACATACCAGTTTGACGTTCGCGCGAATTGTAAATCATACGCGGATGAGGATTATCGGTGTGTAACCTTCGTCGCTCGGGAAATGTTACGCAAACAGTTATTTCCCTGATAATATCGAGTCTCTCTCCCTCTTTTTTTTCGTATTTAATGTGGTATGTTTTTTTAAACAAACAATAACGTGTTGGCTTCTTCCGATTATACGTTTCTTTGTTGAAACTGCAAAAAAAATAAAACATTTAAAAAAAAAGAAAAAGAATTTTCAGTAACAAAACTCGGATGATTTCCGCGAATCTGTCTCATTGAGCGGGAGGCGCTTCGTAGACGATAATATCAAGCAGTGATTTTACGATACAGAGTTTTATTGAGAATTCATTAATTCACCATTGTAAAGATTCGCTTCTCGAGATAAGGATATATATACACACACACAGGCAGATTTTATGCCAGGAAACAACTAATCTATCGGCGAAAATGCCGTCGATCAACGAGCGAGTTATTTTGAAAACGAACTCGGCGAATAATGTGACATCACTTATAAATAAAACGATATACACACACGCGACTTTTATCGTTCAATTAGCAAGTGTGACTCAGTTTTTTTTTTCTTTCTGTTTCTTTATATATACCTTTCCTCGTGTGTTCAACCCGCGAACAATAATAAACTTTCGATATCTATTGGACATGATAAACATGCTAAACGAGTTAGTCTTGCAAAATCACTGAATAAAAAAAAATTGGAAACACAGCAATCAATTCTGGCTGTACTTCACCGAATTTTGTGATTTCACGATTACGATCGAGCACTCTTATAAAAAGCGTTCTAACGACCAGTTGTATAATTATGTTTTCCATACCGTGAATTGCGCGGTTTATCAATTTTCCGTGTTAATGACTCGCGAGTGTGTGTCTATCTTGCATTTAATCTCTTCAATTAATGGATGTATTTCACAAAGTACTTTTCTTTTGTTGCGGGATATAGAATGTGTATATGTATATATATATACCCTTGCCTCGTTATGAAAGAAAGTGAGTTCTCACTGTCGGCGAGATAATGAGATATTTCAAAATTTTTTTTATAGTGGGCGAGACGAAAAAAAAAATGTTTCTGCACTTCGAGATTTTCACGGGAAATGCACGTATGTTAATTAGAATAAAAATGAACGCTGATAAATCTTAAAAGCTAGTTTGATTGGTAGGAAAGTCAAATGAAAAGCTACAAAGTTTCCTCGAACATTTTTATGTATACGCAGATTGAAAAATCTCGTACCGATTAAAATCGCGCGTTAGAAAATCAAGCGCGAAAGAAGAAGAAAAAAAAAGTTGATACTAACCGTACGTGGAATTGAGACAATCTTCGCAGGACTTTCCTCGATAATTTCGTGTACACACATATAAAACAGCGTTCGCGCATCGATCGTAAAGATTGCCCATGCGGTGCTTCGCCGTCGTCGTTGGAAACTATCGGGCAAGGGTATCGCATCGTAATTTGTCGTCTCTCTTACTGCGGCTCTAAAGGCATAGAAAGCGTGTATATACACGCGTAATCAGTCACGGGCAAAAAGTTTTTAGCTTTTTTTTTTCCTCGTGATCGTTTGCAGGATAAAAGGACACTTTTCACTCTCTGTGCGTTTGTGTGACAAACGCTTGTGTGCTTTTTTTTTCTTCTCTTTTTCAGTGTATGCGAATTATCATTTTTTTATGGCAATGTCGCGAGATTCTGCCTCGCATTGATTTATTTGTCGTGCGCGCGATTTCGAGGAATTCAATTGGAATATTCCTTGTGCATATATTTGTACTTTCTCTTTTCGCGATTCTATTTCAATTATTTCACGCGTATAATAACTCTCTCTGTACTTGTGCGCTTTACGAGTTGAATATCACTACGTTTTTTTTTAATGTTTATGCAGACGATCAATTTTCACGGAATAAGACATAAAAATAAAATTAAGTGAAATTTCTGATTAAAGTTATATTAGACGATTGAAAAAATCCTTCGTTTGATTTATCAAACGATAAAATGTCTTTGAAGCCATTAAAAAGTTTATATTCACTTCATTTTCAATAAAAACAAAAAAAAAAGTCCTTTAAGTGAAGTTTCTGGTAAAACGAACGAAATTGCCATAGCCCCCCCATTAAAAAACCAAAGTATAACCCGCGTACACACAGCGCGCAATTCGCCATAAAAATGATAAACCATTAGCCATTACGCCACACACACACACATACACGTCAGCTATAACGAACGAGTGAAAAAAAAATCTCGCGCATATAACGCACACAAGTCACAAAACTGTTAATCTCTCTCTCTCTCTCTCTCTCTCTCTCTCTTCCATTACGCTATCAGTTTGGTCAATCTGTGATATAACGCGTGTGTTGGTGGCAAAAGTCAGCGCACTCGTACTCGTATATATAAAGCGCGAGAGAGTTCGAGATCCGCCTTTGCATCAAGATAACGAGCTTGCACGCTCTCATTTCGGGCTCCTATTGTGCGAGAGTGAGAGAGAAAGAGTATAAAACTTATATCGAAGGCCTTGCCAACGGGTTTTTCGTACGGCCGCTTATCGCTGCGTGAAAGGACGCGATTGAGTAACGAGCCTCTCGCGCGTTATAAGATAACGCGCCGTTTGTAAAGCCCAAAGGATTCGTTTGATTATAAACGCGCTCGTTTCCCTCACGGGCTTCCTCGAGTTTCAATTTTCTTTTCACTCTTTGAATTTAAACGAACAATTATTATACTCGTATAATTAAAGAGCGGAAGGCAATATTGACGAAGAGGTTTTCGAGAAAAAAAAAAAAGAAAGTTCACATTGTTAAAACTAGTTAAAAGTCCTTGACACAAACACGCACGCACACCTGTGTTCGACGGAACCCGAGTGTTGATTATCATTTTTTGTTCTTCGTTTCGGAGCGAGAAGCGAGACAGGAAGCGAGTGGACCGAAACTAAAAGAATAATTAGACTAATTTTCGAGAGAGAGAGGAGAGTTAGAGATGGCGATTGCGTTGATAGGTCACTTGGGGGTATCCCCTCGAGGCAACGGTATTATAGTGCCGCTCGCGCTCTCTTTTTCTTTCTCTTCCTCTCTCGCTCGCTATATACACTCGCCAAAGCGATAAGAAGAGAAGCCTGATTTCACTTTGTCGCCTCTGGGACTTTGCCATGGGCTCTGTGTTGTTAAATTTCTGATCGGACCAGCCTATTCATTTTATCGCGCCGAGTGAAAATTCGATTAGAAAGTCGACCTGCTGCTGCTGCCTGTTGCTCTGCTGCGGTTGGAATTTTGGGAAATTGATTTTTTTTTTCTACTTCTTCTTTAGCTTCGAGATTTGATTGATGGCTTACTTTCGAAAGTTCGAGGCTTGTCTTCTCGATTCAAAAGGGTTGCGAGGAATATTCGATCGAAAATAATTTCCATTTTACAAATAATAAAGTAAGCTGTTACATGTGAAGTCATTAATAACAGTTAATAAATCACGCCGAAGTGGCAAACGAACGTCAACGCTTTAGTAATGGCGCTTTTGAAGTTGTAAATTTCTCTCTTCGCGTTTTTCAATAAAGCTATAACTTAATCACAGCCGCGCACGTGAGGCGTTTAATTGAGTGCGTTCTTAATGCGTGGACCGCGCGCAATCATCAAACGAATCGAGTCGCATTAAGAACACACAAAAAAAAAAGATATATATCTTTTTGAAGAGGCCGATGAGTTTCGATTATATGGAGGAACGTTATGAAGTGTCTCTTCGCACGCGAGCTTTTGCGGAGCTTCGGCGCAACACGGAAGCAGCAGCGGTATGCTTTCGTCGCAATTGCTCGTTGGATAAATGAATTATCTTTTGAGAATTGCCGCGATCGATGCACATAGAAAGTTGGGAGTGAAATAAAAACTCCTTTTTTTTTTTTTTTTTTTTTTTTTTTTTTTTGAAAATTGAACCGGCCTTAACGTTGATATTTTCACTGAAACGAATTTCATGATTAAATTAAGTTTTTAATTAGGAGTCCCCTCTTTGCCTGTAGCGACATACTCGAGTGCGTATATATTTACATAAGCCTTTTTTTTCCTTGTTCATTTTGTTTGTTTCTTATACGCAGCTAGAAAAATTTGTGTCAAGTTGCTTTTTTTTCTCTCTTTTCGGCGAGAGAACACTGAACTGAGATCGAAAGTTTTTTTTTTTTTTTTAGAAACGCGTAATTGCTCCACTTGGCCGGACACCAATCGACTTTCAAATTCTTCTTTGGCATGTATAACGGAAGCTTCTCGTGGGAGGAGAGGAGACACTTGATTGAGTGAGAAATGGACGTGACACGCTTTACATTTTTTTTTCTTTTCGTTCGTTAAAATGCAGGATTTGCGTGTTTTAGGATATATACATTATGTATCTTATCGCGTGGTATATTTTTACGAGTGCTGCACGCGTTAGATATCAATTTTTATTTATAGACTGTTATCGTGTAGGTTTTAATAAGCGTTTAACCGTGATGTAATTATATTCGCTTCTAGAATTTTCAATACACGTAAGCTATGTCTCTTTTACAGTTGCCTATATACTTGTGGATATTACTATTAAAAATATACACGTATGTCAGACGTGTAACAACTTCATGCGAATAATAAACACACGTATGCACTCCCGAAAGTAAAGAGAAAAAAAAAAACAAGCTTGTTGATTAATTGCGAGAAACATCGAAAAAAAAAATATCACAAGCGCAAAAGATTATGTACTTTGCATCAGCTGCTTCATTTACGCAACCTTCGAAAAAGATTTATCCCGCGAGTAGACCTATAGAGGCGTACGTATACATACACATTGCACAAACTCCGCGCGCAAAGAGCAGTCATGTGTATGACTCACAATAAGTATTATGAATACCTGGATTGAAATTGCTCTTAACGATCTGTCTCTCAAATGACGAATAAAATAATGGGGATTTTTCCTATGTAGCAGCTCGCTCTCCCCCGCGCGAGATTATTAAAAAAAAAATCATCGGTAATTTTTCTTCTTTTGCGCGTCGCACAATAGACGTGCAGACAATTTGCATACGACGAGCTATTAAAAGCGGCATATCATGAATATTTCAAATCGGTTATATCGTTAGAGGAAAAACCTCGATTATAAACAAATCATTCTCATCGAATGAAAATAAACAAACGAAAGAAGCAAAAAAAAAGAAATAAAATAATAGGCAATCATTAATCTAGCTCAGAGTAATTTCATCAACTACGCGGTGAAGAAGAAGAACAACGAGCACAAAACTACTCGCGACGAGAGAAAGAGCTTATAGGCTGCTCCGAGTCACGCGTGCCGGAGGCGGTAATATAACAGAGTAAGAGAGAGAGAGAGAGAGAGAGCATCATCGAATCCGTTACGATAATGACTTTAGCCGCGCGCGCGGAGTGAAGCTGCCTATGTCGACAAGTGGACAAGTACTCGCAGCCGCGCGTGGAGCCCCAATAGTGAAAGGGAATTGCGACCGCTTGCTCCACTGCTCTCCTAGCGGGGAGCTCTCTTTTTACCTCTCCTCCCGATATATGTATGTACGTATAGTCGAGAACGAGCTTTTATTATTCGCGATGCGCGCCGTTCGACTTATGTAAGCTTTTTTATGCCTTCGGGACTCGCGTATACTTTTTTTTTTGTTTTTCGTTTACGCGCGATCGGTAGTTTCGTGCGAATGAATTTATAACGAATTTGCTTTAAAAATTTTAAGGAGGGTATATAATTTTACGACGCAAGCTCGTGAAATTTCTTCCTTATTTTTTTTTTTTCGTGCGCGATTGAGAGATAAAAAACAAATATTTCGGACATCCTTGGGTGGGCAGTGTGTCCGTGTATGCGTGTGTACATATCTGACGGGTAAATAATTGCACGTTTGTTTTGCGGAAGGCGATATAGATGCGAATTACGAGGCATTGTACGCGTTTATACGCGTGGCTCGATTGGTTATCTGTTGCGAAAAAAAAAATAACTAGTTTAGTAACAGGATATATATAAAAGCTTTTTCGTGGGTTGATATTGTTTCGGCGAATATGGGGACAAATCCGAGTGCGATAAAGCTTGAACTAGCGAGGAGGAGAATAAAAATGTTGAGTTTTGCGAATGGAAATTGAATTTTTTTATTTTTTATTTTTGTAAATGACGAAAAGAAAAACGAAGCTGCATAAACTTGCGGTGTAAGTATTTTTAATTCAAAATACATATTGACAAGTGAGTTCAATGTTTGTATACGATGTATTTTGTAAAAACATTGGATACCGTTATCATAAAAAATAAAAAATAAAACAATAATGTTTCGCGAACTTATATTATTAATACAAAAAAAAAAATAGTGTTACGAATTCTAGCACAGTCAACAACTCGCTCACACAGCGTATAGTCCCCGCATCACAACCGCATCTATCTCGTTCGCCATGACGTAGGTTACAATACCCGCGCACCAGCCACTCACAATAGTCCGTAATCGCTTTCTTTCGCGTCAGAATCGCGCGTCGTCGCCGTCTGAGCGCCGCAAGTTGCCCAACGAGACTTTTTTTTTCGCCGCTCGAGTTTAATGCGTCATTGTCTCTATATACTCTCTCGTCGATTCAGAAATTCCGCTCATTGTTCGACTATAGCGCATCATCATCATCGTAGTCATCACTCGAGGCGGCAAAACAAAAAGTTCGTGTGTATACTCCTTTTTGTTTACGCTGGTGGTCCCCTTTAGTTACATTCGTTATGTAAAAAGGAAAATCTTTTGACAATTGGGTTATTATACGGTGTGCAGAGAGCGAAAATCGTAAATTTCGCCGGAGAGCGAATTTGCCGCGCGAGGACGCTGATAAAAATGATGTATGAGTTGGAGATATTACAGAAGTGTCTTTCGAGCGTCGTCGAGCGGTAACCAGTTACCGTTTGCGGACACAAGGATGCTGGGGGTTGGCGTGAAGGGAGATTTGAATGATTGATTATCATTACGAGGATCCTTTTTTTTTATTCAGAGAATTGAGATTGATTGTGTTTTTTTAGAAGCCACAGCTCTTTTGCTAATTAAAATGGATTATTTAACGTAAACTTTGATAAATTAAATCATTTACTAAAAATAGTCGCAGAAATTGGATTAAAAAAAAATTACATGTAAAATCTTTACAAATACGTGCCACCGTTGAACCAATTTCGCCGTAGTTTTTGCAGTTTAAGGGTTATTACATTTTCAACGTTACACTTCGTAACTGAAAGCTCGTCAATGTAAAATTCATCAAAGTGAAAAGCCTTTTAATATTAAAAACTCAACAACGACGATTCAAACATTCGATACATTCGTCCAATCCACCAATAATTTACATCGAACACCATTGACACGTCGAAAATTACAAGGCGCGTAGCTTCTCATGCATATATAAACAACGAACTTTCTACAATCTAAATGCGCTTTGAATCAATCAACGCAAAAAAGCTACATTCCACGACGATGATCGTCCCTCGCCCATCCTCGTTATTATTTTTGAATCATCTCTTCGATGCGTAACCCGTTGTTGGATAACAAATGCTTCCTTTGTCACTTTTACAAACCACACACTGAGTATAATATGTATTGGAGGCCGAATCCTTGTCCGAATTGCAGTTATATGATGGATACTCCGATTGTTTACGAGCGACCTAGTAGCTTGCGCAGATGAATGAAAAAGAAACGCGACGTGTGTATGTGTGTGTGTGTATATAATGACTATATACCATCTCGTCCATCATCCGATGAGGTAAAGTCAATTGTGGCATGGCTTTCTCCTTATAAATCTCTGCGTATAATTTATATAAATCGATTGGTCCGCTGATTTATTCAATCTGCCGATAAGAGATATAATAGGTGTACGAATATATACACGGGCTGAAATATAAAATATACATGACGAATTATAATGGATGCCCACGATGAAAACGGATACTCTGCTGCTGCTGCTGCTGTTGCTCTGATTAATCGTATGTGCGGAGGCGCGATGGCCAAAAAGCTCGCACTCCTTGTTGCTCGCGCGCGCGCGCCATAGTGAGTTATGAAGTTCAGATGTGCTGTTGTACGTGTGAGCGACTACTGATTTATCGGACGGAATTGCGAAGGTTATAATGTACTTTCTTTCGAGAGCTTTTGCCGCTGCCTTTAATAATCGCCGGGTGTACACGGTGAATTATTGTTATTTTTTTTTCTCTCTCCGACGAAATTTGTGTCGTCGTGTACTTTTTCAATTTGACGTGTAACGCTGCCGTTACGAGTTTTAATTGAACTTTCTCGAAATTGCGTCAGTACAATTTTATGTGCATAAATATATAAAGGATGTTAGTTTAGTTTTGTAAGATATGTCTTGGATTACAGTTTCTCGGATTGAGATGTCCTGCAATCGTAACGATTTGCATTCTAGCAAACGCATCCTTTTTTTCACCCCAGATTCCGTTGATACTCATCCGACAGTCTATTGGTACACGCGATTTACATTTAAATTAAAATTCCATGTAAGATTTTTCATTTTTTTTTCTAATAATCAACCAGCTTGCTCAACACGATGCGTATACTGCATTTCGAAAATACAGTCTATTTTTGGATAATTCCATAAAGAACGCGAAAGAGAAGAAAAAAAAAAAGAAAATCATAGCGAGAAGAGAAACGATTACGCGATCGCGTGGTCCTGACAAGCTATTAAAACGCGCGTTGATCGAAACGAAAAAAAAAAGTAGACGCGAGAGAATATCATGACGAAATATTCGATTCTTTGACGGACGATACAGATCTGCAAAATCACGATCCGAGGATTGGCGCAACTTATAGATTCGCGATCAATAGATCGTTAAATAACTACAAGTGTCACAATTAATGCCCCAAGCATATCCCGACTGCACTTTCTCGCGACGGCGACGCGTCAGTAGATTAGAATCGGCCTTTTCTTCGCTCTCCGCGCCACTTGAAAATTACGACTGTTGTATATAGTTGCCTATTGTTGTACGTTCTTTGTATAAGTATATAATATACGAGGATTGATTGAGATGCATCGCGCGTGAAATAACAAAAGCATAACGATTTCATGCGAGATTTTGATGAATGCGACATTGAAATTGGTTAATACACGGATTTTTTTTTTCCTCCCGAGCGTTCGTATGTATATATACGTTCGTTTGAGGGAGAAAGAGAGAAAGAGAGCGTATAATTAAGACATTTTCAGATGATCGCTAACTGATAACTATCCCTCGCGCTCGCGGTTACGTAAATACTGATTACCGATTGCTAAAAAAAAAAAAAACGCTGTTCAGCGGCGCAACTCGAATATCCAGTTTGGCATTCGACTGTCTAAACTTATAACCGACTATCAAGATGGATTCCTTTTTTTCAAACTTGTGCGTGCGTGATTTGGAAAATTTTTAGTTGGAAATTAAAAGTTGTGCGCGCGCATTCGCGAGGCTGTAAATTTTATATACTGTGGCAATCTGCATCTGTGATTGGACGTTAATGTTTTACTGCGACACCTCGTTAAGAGCTTGTTGGTTTATTACACGTGTCGCGGCTGCTAAAATTTTGTACAAAGTTACGACAATTTTACATCTATAGCTTCGTAACGAGACTTTACACTTTACGCGTGTATTTTTACAACTGATAAAATTGTAAATTTTTTTTTTCTTTTGCGGTAACGTTGCGTTGAAAGCTTCTACAGCCACTTTTCAATAAAAAATATTCAAAAAACACTCACGTTTTATTACAGTCGGAGAACTATTACGTATATACATTTTCAAATCTACGGGTGCGTATAGATTTCTCTGTCTAAAACAGAAATATTCAACGAAAATGTCTACAGCAACAAAAACAAAAAATATATTTTATAACTCCGTACTAAAATGCAATAAAGTCGTAGGTTATAGAATAAGGATAAGCGATAAATTCCAATCTCATTGTGTACGTTGGAACTTACATACACACATACACATTCACACACCTGCGCACTTAAAGGCAGCTTTTAGATTCGCCGAAGTAATTTCGCTTGGCCTATTTATCCCCATAACAGCAACAATAAAAAGCCTCTCTCGCGCGCGCGCGATCGTTATATTCGACTATCCATGCACAACGATGTATATAATACATTGCACTTGTATTATTACTCGGCTATTTCGATTGTCTCGTCGATGACGCAGCGTTAAAATCCTTTCCCAAGATCAACCACAGCAACAACTATACTATACTATAGTATATATACAGCTGGCCTGCGTGTGCGCTCGTTCGCTCGCACACACTGGGGGTGCACTGGAATTTTACACTGCGCGTTTAGCAATAAACAGGTTCTCTCTCTCTCTCTCGCGGAGACTCGAAAGATCCGGGTTAATTGATTGTGTGGCACACGGCCTGCGCGTTATTATCATTCTCGCTGCGTGGCAAACTTGCCGAGATTCGCCCCAATTCCTTTTGGCTCTTTTCTCTCTCTCTCTCTCTCTCTCTTCGACTCTCCTGCCCTTGCGCGTCGCGTACATACCGATTGTTGGCAGTGCACGCGTATGACGTCAGTGGTAAATCGTGTTTGTATATTTATATGGTGAAATCAGATAATGGGTAGCTCTTTCTCGATTGGGATGTTTGTTGGGTAGTTTATGCAACTCGATTTCGGTAAAAAAAAAAATCGATAGCCTGCATAGCTTGCGAGAAAGAGAGATTTATTGTTTGTTTGTGTATCGCCGGGGTAATTGATTGCCTCTTTGCCACGGCGGCGGCGAAGGTGGCTTTTCAAGAATTTTCGTCCTTAAACGGGGCCAAGTATATAATTATTTCGTTACGATAAGATACCGAAATGGTAAAAATACGTCAGCAATTTTTTTTTCTCTTTTTTTTTTTGTTCGCGAGAATACGCACATCGTTCGCGTTAATAAATTTCCGTGAAATTCGAGTCCTTTGTATGATTAATGTAAGGCAGCGAGGTGTGTCGCCAAAATGACTTACGAAAAATAACGATTACATCAATTATTTATTTGAAATCCTTCGAAAGTTTTCTGCCAAATTCGCGCTGACCCTCTCCAATTAATTTTTCATCATCATTCGCACAATCGACAACAGCAACAACAACAAAAAAAGATATGAAATCGAAAGCTCTCGCGCCTCGTTTTGTTTAAACTCTCAATGTCGTCAGCGCGTGCATCGGTATTTACGTGCTGCACGAAGGAGACGAGCATATAACGCGAGATATATTTCCTTCTTTTTTTTCTTCTTCTTATATTTTATTTCGAGAACGAGAAACTGCCTTTTGCTCTTGGTGGCCTTATGGCGAGGGTTAACTCGTATACGATACGAGTTCCGAAAATGGAACACCCGAGGTTTTCGCACAAGGAGCGTGAGAGACACGGGCGAGTTTGCGACCGTATAAAGTTGCGTTTATATACTGTACAGGAGCTGCTGGAGTTAATTGTGTAAGGGTTGTGGTTTGACGATGATTTATGACATTAATATTTTTACAAAATGTATATAAGGCCTTTTTTTTTAAAGAAACTTGTCGGAAGTCTCAAGGATTTTTTTCAACAGAAACGTGCTTTCAAAAAAAAAAGTATATTTTTTAATTTATTTCGACGTTACGCGGGCGTTTCAGTCATCAATTATAATCATACCCAAAAAGTAAAATTAATATTTTACCAATAAGAAATTGAAAGTAGTTTTTGATGTACAATTAACCTCACAAGACTACTTTCGTTTGTAGAAAAAAAAAAACTCGCTCTTACCTTCGCAACTCGATTTTAATTACAGCCTTCGAGAAAAAAAAAGCGTGCACTAAAGAGCCCGAAGCTCAAAATGAAAATCCTGTCCCCCTGCTTAAACATGTCGAATTGCGTTAATCATTGTTAGTCGCACGAACTTGATTGAAATATGCGGCAGTGGTGAACTGAATAAGAAAGCCTACAAAATTCTCAAATTTCAACGTGGTTTTTCGAAGACCTCGCGTCATCGATCTCATTAACCGCGCGACGACCTCGTTAATATATACCAGCATCTCGCCGCCTCGAAATTTCGTGCGGGTATAGGTATACAATAAAAGTTGGTGAAATTTTGTGCCTTATGCTTTTTTTTTTCAGCTGAATAAAAATAAGCCGTTATAATGTGCGAGTGCGCGCGTCACTTATATTGCATACGTTTCCGCACTTTCTCGCAGCGATAAAACATGAAGATAGTCCAGTTCGCTCGGAGATTATGATGAGAAATGAGAGTGCCACGCCGAATTATTTTCTTCTTTTTTTTTCTTCATTCATGTCAACATTATACTTTTTAATTTTAATTGATGCATGCACGCGCGCGTTGCAGGAGCTTGCGAGGAGAAACTTCGCGGTTAATAAATAATGTGTTTCGTTTGATGTGAAGCGGAACTTTTTTTTTTACTTCGCATTTGCATGTATTCGAAAAATCAGTAGAATAGATCAATCAGTGAGAGATTTTTTGTTTGTTTTGCGGTAATGATTAGCTGCGAATTCTTGAAAACTTTCCTGGTTGTCGAGTTTAAACATTAAAGGAAAAATCTATTCTCAGAAGTTTAGATCTTGCTTTGCATATATACGATAAGAAAAGACTATCAATTAAGTTTTAATTTCATTCTAAATATCGACGCGAACTGCACAAATGTTCCTGATATTCTTAGAATTGATAGTATAAATCGTGCATCGATCATTTTCCTTTTATTTCTTTGTTGAATCGGTATTCCCGAGTATCATTGGGAGAATTCGGTTAAAAAGTTTCGAGGAAAATAAACTTTGATACCGTCGTTAAGTATTTTCAAGGAGAGAAAAAATACGAACAAACTTTGCATCGTTATCTCGATTATATTTTTCTTGCGACCAACTGAACAAACATATCGCTCTCGCTCTCGTGAATAAAATTTATTTTACGACATTTTAAATAAAAATACCAATTTCTTTTCCTTGTCTTCTCAAATTTTTTATAATTGAACCTTTAAATAATGAACATTTTTGCGAGCAACTGCACCGAGTGAATATTCAAATGAGCAAAGTCTATATCTCCTTCGTTCTCTGTGGTAATTACGAGAATTTTTTTGTCTCTCTCTACCCTTTTAAAAGTCTTCGAGTTTAATAACAATTTTTTAATGGCAATTCGAGCAAAACGGATATAAAACAGACCTTCATCGATTAATTTCATGCGAGCGTGTTAAACACTTCTCGCAACGATTTACCACCTTATTTCACGAAATAAAATCGGGAAAAAAAGGCATTTATTCATCTCACCTTCTGTTCCTTATAGCCGAAGGTCTGCTCGCGTGACCTCAAAACTCGGTAAATGAATCATCCGTGAAAACCGCGAGAAAAGAATCTCAAGTTTGGCCCTTATCTTCCTCGATCATTTATAAAATTGACGAAAAAATGCCTCTTTCCGCACAAAAGTGTAAAAACAGTTTTTTTTTTTAATCATTCGACTTCCTTTAGCTTCGACAGCTTTGTAATTTCGGCACTCTCGAGTCGTTATTATTACTGACGTTCGCTTTGTAATCGTTAATATTCCTCGACTGTTCATAAAAATAAAATGAGTTAAAGTATTATTCTTAATGAAAGCCACTCGGCTGTGCAAACATTTTGAAACTCAATAGTTTAAACGTCATGCGCGCTGTGTTTTACGAGCATTCCCTTTAACAACAGAAGCAAAGAAAAAAAAATGAAAATAACACACGAAAATTTTACGACGTTGACGGTATTTCTTCCGTCAATTTTTCTATTGTTCGCCTCATTATTAGCTCGTGAACACAGGTGTTTTTCGTCAAGGCTCTCCGAGTGCTCTCGTGCGCAAAGCAAGCAAGCGAGCAAGCAAGCGATTCGTGACAAATGGCGCGTGTTCCGCTAATATTCTTCGCACGAATTTATGCGCGCACATGCATCTTCTATATATCTTTCTATGACGGCAAAGCTCGCGCGGTAATTTTCCAATTTTGCGAGGTAATTAAGCTTGACGTAATTATACGACGACGACGAGAAAGAGAGAGAGAGAGAGAGAGATGTACACAACATCGATTATAATTCGAGAGAAATTTTTTTTTATTCGGCTTCTTTTCGAGAGAATTAATGTGCGCATTCGGGTTTTCTAATTAGTTGTTAAAGAGCGACGGTACACATACGCAATTGCGTATCACTGATCGATTGTGAGGAAAATTTGATTCATTTCAGTCGGCTGAACTTTCACAAAAGAGGATTTGGCAATGAAAAGAAAAAGAAAAAGAAAGATAGTTTTTGACGATCGAGTTTTACGTAACACACTCACGAGAGATGTACTCGCGTGCGCTGTATGTATGTTTCTTTTTTTGTGTTTTTTTCGGGGTGCTTGCTTGCGCGCGGGTAAAGAGACGATTACGAAACACGCCGAGTTTAATTATTCATTTCGCTTCGGTGTTTATTTTGCCTGTTCCATCAGTACGAGCGAGAGAGCGAAAGAGAGGGAGAGTGAAGAAATAAAAAAGAAAAACTGCATCAGCTCGGTAATTTACACGCGCGAATGCTTGTAAATTAAACGGGCAATACATGTTGGCAAATATTTTTCAACGCGGTGTAGACGGATTTGACATCTCGCCTTTTAAATGTGACAATGTTCCTCGATATCATGTCTATTATTCGTGGGTATATAATAGTCGACTCGAATAATTTATCGTCGGCTGTCGTAATAATATTGGTGTTATGAAAAAAAATATGCGACTCTGACGTTTGTCAAATATTTGAATTTTTATTATGCGGTTTTTCCCAAGCGGCGAGTTTGATCAAGTGTATCGGAAGTTCAATTGATAATGTGATGTCTACACGAAAATGATGGCAAACATATGCTATTGAATATTTGAGCTTGAGTCGATAAATTAAATATTTTTAACCCATAACAGCGTCGGAGCGAATTCGGAGAGGTATTGTACTAATTATATCGATTCTTTTTGATAACATTACCATTTTTCTTTGTTGTTTTCGTTATTACCTTCTCGAAAAACATGTCAACTGAAATAAATTGCATGAAATATGTTTAAAATATTTTTTAAAACTTAATAAAATCATTTTAAATAATAAATAATAAATTCTGCATCCAAATCGACATTATACTCGACATTACAAGTAATAAAATTTTTTTAATATTCTTATATCATCGACAAAAATGCATAAAATCGAAATTTCGCACCAAAAAAAAAAAATGTAAACAGTTTTAACAACTAAAATGACACTATCGTAAATTATATTGTCACATGTATGCAAACACGACTTTTTTTTGCAAAAAAAAAGACCTTGATGTCTTACCAACAAGATATATCATCATTCCAACTTTACACCTATTTGACAGCAACGTTAAATACTGTCTCGAATCAAACGCACAATACACTATAAAACTAAAAGAAATCCCCGAAAGTCGTACATCCCTCGCACACTCCAGAAAGTAATAGCAGTAAGTACAAGTCCTGTGGGTTTTGTCGCTGCTGCGCCGAGGCGATATAATCGGCGTTCTCCAGAGTAGCCGCGGCTCACACAGCGTCGAGAGAGAGAGAGAGAGAGAGAGAGAGAGAGAGAGAGAGAGAGAGAGAGAACACGTGTGTTAATCTGGGTCAAGGACCTCGGGGCTACCTCGCTCTCTCAGAGAGAGAGAGAGAGAGAGAGAGAGAGAGAGAGAGAGAGAGAGAGAGAGACCGGCTTGCCGCGAACAGAGGGGGAGAGTTCAGCAGCTCGCCTTTCCTTCGACTATATGGTGCACGTGGACGAGTCGAGCCTCCTTTTTTTCTCTCTCTCTCTCTTAAACGAGGTTTCGAAAAAAAAGAGGGTGGGATTTTTACTTGCTCGTGTCGTTGATTAGATTTCACTGCACAACTATTTGATTTATACTCGACGATTCCGCGATTGAGAAGCTTTGATAGTTATGAATGGATTACAATGATTATAAGTAGTTATTTTATTTGCATATTTTATTCTAATGCTATGAGAGAAGCTTATGCTTATGGGATTTTTATGCCAAGCGATGGATTGCTCAGCATTTTTATTAAAATTTTTTTTCTTTGAGATGACTCGCCAAAAGTGATGTATGAAAATACCGTTAAATATTTTCGTCTATGTATCAGCTTATTTGCAGGTAAACGCGTTAATATCGATGTCTTTCTATTTTTTTACATTTACGACTCTTTCTGTGCGTCGTTATTTGATAGCCTTGATCATTATACGACTTGTCTGTACTTTATTGTCGAGAAATGTGAAAGTTTGAGAATACTTGTTCAACTTGAAATTTCATTGTAAAAGCCGCAAAGGACCGGCACACATAAAAAAGCTTCATCGAATAAATTTCACGAGGTAATTCAATCAAAAGAAATTGTCGATTGTAAAAGTACAGTGAACGATCGTTTCTCTGTTTTGAATTTCGAGTGCCGTTGGACATATATATACGTACAGCGCCAAGAAAGCCTTCGCGTGAGAATCACTACAAGCTGCCCTCACCTTTTTTTTTTCCTTTCCGAGTAATTCCTCTTCAAAAATCCGCGATTAATGATACTTAATACGTTTGCCGAGGCTACAATGACCCAATAAGCCGGTGTGAAAGTCATGAATTGAAGTTCTTCTCTCTCTCTCTCCTGCTCTCTTGTTCTTTTTTTTTAGTAGGCTTACATTACGCACACCCAAAAGGAGTATTTACCGCGCGTAATAAGACAGTCGAGAGCGATATGGATAATTTTAAAGAGGTTACCGTCGTAATGCGTTACTTCGAAATGTGCAAGTACTTTTTCTTGGTACTGGCGATTTTTTCTTTTTCGCCATGTCACTTCAGAAATTGACGTTTGCAAAATATTTGCTTGAAAACACTAAATTTAGCGACGATCCTCTTGTATTTTACGGTTTTACTCGTAAATACGAATGAAATTGAAAATATAAAAGTACCTATTGAAAATAAGTTGACCATCGAAGTCGTTTAATTAAAAAAATACTTTATATCTCGCGCCCACAAATCACGAAATAAGCTTTATACCTTGTTGAATTGAAATTTCAAAATAAACATGCCATATAAATCGAAAACGAACACGCTTATACCATAACGGAACAATCGAGGTACACAGGAAAAAAAAAAATTTCTCTACGTTATTTATTATATGCACCGTTTACACTCTGAAAAATAATTGCATCCCGAGTACATTAAAGCCCAAACATTCGCACAAAGCCAATTGAATGTTCACTATTGTCATTATTCTTTTAATGCACCCACACGCGTTTCGCTTTTGTAATTAATCGGATTACTTTTACAGTACTGCATTATACGCGTATATTTATGTTTCGTGTCGCAGTGTGTCGTAAAATATTTACGAGTCGTATTCTTTTTCCCGATTGAAAGTTTAAAAAAAAGTGTATATATATCGCGTTTGATTCTCTCTTTTTTTTTTAAATCGTTGCAATCCTTAACGAGATTAACCAGGAGGCGTGAAAACCATTCGTTTTTGCTTGATTTTTTTTTCATGCAAATTTCTACTATAATCGGACACGTGTAGTTTTGCTTCTTTTCACTCTCGCTCGATTACGTTACGCAATGGGCGACACGCGCGCGCTGCTGCCGCAAAATTCTTTAGTTGGATCGTTGTGGAAAAAAGGCTTTGCACCGGGGCGTGGAAAGACTTTCTTTTTTGTTTTTGCCCGCGGCCAGGCGCACGTTTCTTTTCTCGTTTTCGAAAATTCAAATTTGACTTATTATATGCCCGTTGGCTATATGTAAGCAGCTATCACACAAAACCAATTGGGTGTCTATAATCGTTTTGTATTTCGATAAGTATGTTGCAACGGACGTCGAGATTGATAATCTACGATCTAGCAATTTTGAATCGAGGTGTAGGCATTTAAATAATGTCGAAACGGGATTTTTCTCGAGTGTGTAAATTATGTCGGAGTTATCAAAAAATTCAGATATAGCTTCTATACTAATTTTCGCAAGTTTTATGATACAGCATTTTTTTTTCGATTGAAAAGTATTCAGTGATAAGTCTATTTTATAAAACTCACGTGATAGTTTTTTCTTTCGATTTACGAGATTGGTATTTTACGTAAAAAAAGAAGAAGTATAATTATGCATAATTATATCAGATCGAGCGTAATTATTGTTATCCCAAAAACAAATTACACGATATTGTTCCATCGTGTTGCGCTGACGCAATCGCGAGAAAAATTTACAAAACATCACCTTCGCATTCTGAATTACATCGCATAATTCATTGTGTAATTGATTGAACCCGCGATCAAGATCATAAATGTTCGTAAATGTAGCTCCAATTTAATTTCGTTTTTCTTTTAAAATAATTATAGAATCATTGTAAAACGCCAGACTCGCTTGCCGGCATATGAAATATTTATAATTCACTTTTAAAAAAATCTCCCGAAACAGAAGCTTTTGTTGCGTCGACGGCTGATATAATTACAATAATTATATCGCTCGCATGAAAATTATCCGAAGCGAATGATCACGAATGAAATGGTAATTAATTTACAAAAAGATAATGTATACCACGTCTGACGTCGATAATAAGGCAGCTTCCGCATTTTAATAAACTTCCATGAAAAAATCGTTGTATTTTTAGAACGTGTATAATGTACAATTGTCTGTCGCATAGAATTCACGAAATTTGCCATCAATCAATCGAGAAATCTAATCGAGCCAGACAAATAGACACGATAAAACGTATTAGCTATGGTATTCGTGCATAATTTAGAAGTAATATATGTCCCATAATAAAACACAATGAGATTCTTTTGTGCTACAAAAGCCGAAGCGAGGCTATTGTACAAGGCACGCCGTCTTTTGTGCTATATGCGAAACACCCTCTCCCGAAGTTTTCGATGGTGGGGGAGAGAAGGATTTTTAATTCTCCTCCGAATAGTCTGCATCGCGTCTCGCGCGCGGTTGTGTAACAATATTGTAATCCGCCAATTCAGCTTGGTATATTTTTAATGCACGCCTTTATCTCTTAGCGTTGTATAAGCGATAGCGGCAAAGTGAATATTTGCACAATTCGTTGAACTTGAAGTGAGAGCTGTTTTTTCTCGCGACTATGCGATTCGCTGTGAATGCCCAATAAGACATTAGTTATTCGAATTTTAGGAATTGATAAGCCACACACACACACCTTTTAATTAGCTCAAGATCAGTAGACAGAAAACACAAGTCAGCAATCTAAAAAAAAAAAAATTGAAACGGTATATCGCTCGA
Source organism: Galeopsomyia nigrocyanea (assembly GCA_035047105.1). Classification (NCBI taxonomy): domain Eukaryota; kingdom Metazoa; phylum Arthropoda; class Insecta; order Hymenoptera; family Eulophidae; genus Galeopsomyia; species Galeopsomyia nigrocyanea. The sequence continues at coordinate 7,945,131 of JAWWMK010000040.1, read as the reverse complement.
CCAACTCCGTTATATCACCGAATAAAAATCTATCAAACGTAATAGTAAAGAGAGAGCGCAGAGTGCGCTTACATCCTTGACGATGTGTCACGTATATGTAACATGGGATGCGCACAATGCAGCAGGGTTTTTCACTTTTTCTCTCTCAACCATTGTATGCTGTGTACACACGCGCCTTTTCCTTCTTCACTTTCCTTCTCAAGAGAGTGAGAGAGAAGGTTTCACCCCGCACTATCTCTTTCTTTCTTTTCCTTTGTTGCACACTCTCAGTTCTTTTCACGCCCATTATTTTTCAGACTCTGTATTTATGTATTTTCCCTCGCGGGGAGGAAGGTTTTTTTATACGTCGTTTTTGCTAAATTTAAATGCTATACGTGTTATTTAGCCGCTGTTTGAATATATGCAAACGCGAGAAAGCGCTTAGAAAGTATAACCGAAATTCTAGCTCATTAAATTTCGAGTAACTGAACGAAAAGGAGAAAAAAAATTTTTTTTTTTTTGACGTTGGGAAAAGAATGGAAATGTATATCGGGAAATCCCAAAGAGAAACACGCACGCACTTGTTGCATAAGGCCTAAGATATTGATTTTTAAGGAATGCCAATGATCCACATAAAAGCCTAAGCACACACATCCCTGACCCTTTTCGAAGTCTGGTTTTTTAAGCAGCAGGTGAGTGACTCCTTAACGAGACATACAGCGCGCGTAAAATCGAATTTCTCATCGTTCTTCCCTTTCATTATTCGGCGGCTCATCTTTTCCCACAATAGGGATACATGTATATATGTATACGTAGTCAACCGAGATATATAAAGCAGTTTAGTATATGTAGTAGCATTCGAGAGGAGAATGCCAGAACAGGGCGTGGTAATATACATAGGTAGCGGCAAGGCCGTTTGCTGCTGCTGCTGCTGCTGCTGCTGCAATCGAGGTGTATCTATGCTTGCGTCCGGTTTTTTTGTTTCTTTTCTTGCTCTCGAAAAAAAAAGTCCTATCCCGGATTATCATCCCGTGAAAGCTCTCGTAGCCAAACTGATAAACGATACATTATATTTCGCGCGAATAACAAACGAAAGTTATCTCCGCGCGGTGAAAGTGCAGCCCGTTACGCTTCGAGCGAAACTACTATTCATATCAAATTGATTTTTTTTTGTCTTCGTCTCTTGGTTCCGATCGTAAACATATAAATATTTTTTTTTTTCGTGTGTATGGCATAGCGAGATTGTATTTATAACTGCCATAACAAAGACAACTTTCTATAAGTGGTTGAGAATTATGCTTGTTCATGCGAAAACTCGCTGCGAGATTGCCGCTATCATTTAGAATAATTAGCCTCGAGAGCAAACGAAATGACACTTGGTATATATATGAGGAAACTTTTCTTTTTCCTCTCTTTGTTCTTAATAGTTCCGTTAATCATTTTCGAGTTTATAACCGATTGCGCCGCTGATTACTGAATCATGCAGACTGTTTAATTATCAATAAAACTTGTCTTTACAAGCGTTGAAAATGCTTTACTTTGTGGATTAATGTATTCAATTACGACAATTTCGCGGCTTATGTAAGATTTTTTTTTTCTTCTAGGGAGTATTCGCGGAATTGTCGGGTTGTAAGAGAGTTCGAGAAAGTTCAATGTGCAATGGTTATACGATGCCTTACTTTTTTTTTGTATGACATTTCAGATAAATTTTTTCTTTTAATTTTTTTTTTGTATAACGTTTTCGTGATGTCTTTCTTTTCTTTTTTATCAGATACACCTTTCTAATGGTTTCAGAGAAGATCGACACATAAATCAAATTACACAGTTGTACACATATCTAAAGGATTAGAAAAATTAGAACATGTGTCCGTAATGGAAATAAAAAATTTCTTATATTTATCTTTCCAAACCGGTAATGAATATAATTAGTTAGTTTTCTGAATCGTAAATCAATTAGAAATAGCCAAACCGACAAGTAACCCACCTATCCTCACTAAACTTACATAATCACAAAAAATTAAAAAAAAAACATTTTTTTTTATTTCAAGCAACATTTTTAAAAGTGTCTTACGCAAGCCCGGTTTAGTGGAATTGCAATAATTTCCATTTAAAAACCCATAATTAGCATAGCGTGAAAAAATTCTTTTCCCTCCTCCTCCTCCTCTAAAAGCGCCGAATTTGCATAATGGAAAATTGCACGTTATGAGGGTAGGTGTAGCCGGCAGCCAGCGAAATTGACACGTCAGTCGCGAGCATTTCAAGCGCGAACGCGCGACCAGTTAGAAAAGCCACAAACCGGCCACCGTATTATAGCAAGCAAGCCTCACTGGTTATATTATATATTTATTTAAGTACATAGACGTGTCGCGTTAAGATGAAAAATTTTCTTACTTTATAACACCATAACGTTTGTTTGTTTTGCGCTTAAAATTTTTCAGCAATTAAGATGTCATTAGGTTCAAGGACAATCTTTCGAGTTTGACTGATAAGCAAATTGCGCTGAATTAGATATTCCCAAAAATTCCTTTTAATAATCGTGGAATAATTATTTAACGCGTTGGTCTAATTATTCGTTGTATTTATAGTGATTTACGATTCAAACGAAAGCACTGAAAAAGAAAGAAAAAAAAACGATGAATTATTTCGCTTCCTCTCTCGATAAAGAGTATATTGTCGTTGAAAAATGTCGCAATCAATTACGCGTTTGCGCGCACTGAAAAGAAAAGACAAAAAATTAAAGAAAACGACGATACTAATTAAAATCATCAATCAGAAACATATTCTCGCGTAAAGCGCCCGGAAGCGCGTCGAGCGTCAGTCACTTTTTGATCGATCGATATTCTCGACTGTTCTTGACACTCGTCTCGATCTTTATCTGGCTCTCTCTCATTCAACGCAATATTGCCTTACAATTTTCGTTTGATAAAGATCACTCGACGGTCTTTTATTCTCTCTCTCTCTCTTTCTCGATCATCGTTCAATTGTTTGTAACACTTACGTTACTCTGATTTTTTTTTCTGTTCGCTTTCTAGTAGCCGAGGCTAATTGAGTGCCGATAAGAGTACATTGATAAAGCATTTTACAAATTATCCCATTACGCAATTGCATTTTCTTATAGTGGAGAAACCTGATTAATTTTTTAGAAAAAGAATTCATATATGGTCAAAAACTTATTACGTGGGCTTTCGCGCGATTGGATAATATGTCATTGCTCACGTGACCCACGCAAAATAAAAGAAAGGAAGAAAACGAGTATAGAAAGTTCAAAGTCTATTAATAGCCTATCATTAATAGATTATTAATCGCGCGGCGTTTCTCTTAAATCAAATTTAATTTGCGAGGTCATTAACGAGTGCGAGAGAACTCCGCCGGATGTGTAATTATATAGGTGGCGATGCTTTAATAGACGAGCCTTCGATAAAGTTCGCTTTATCGAGTGCTACCATATTTTAATTTTTTTTTATCGCGACCTGCCGATAAGCAACGAATTAAAAAAAAGGAAATGCGGCTTTTACTCGGAAAATCCTTGTTCCCCTTTTTTTTTCTCTCTTGATTGACAGTAAAAAATAGCACACAGATATGGAGATTTGGAAAGGGATGTTTCTTGGACCGAGTTACATGATCCTTTGCGGCTTCGAAAGTTTCATTTTCTCTTTGACTTCGGGGAAATGCAGTCGAGGTGCGTATATGCTAATCGAATGTGTTTTTAATAATCTTAGATACAGCTATGGGATTACACGTGTTTCAGCGTCGGGTTTCGTCGATTTATATATATATACGGAATTTTTGACGAAATTAATTGTCGCCTGTAAATCAAACTCAACGACAGTTAGCTTTGCGTTTATATACTACTGGAGTCAGAAAAAAAAATAATAATAGTCCTTTAATCGGTTAATTCTAATTCGTTGGTATATGAAATCGGTTTTGAATTAGTGGCATACGGTCGAGAGTCTGTTACAATTTTCTGTTTTGCCAACGTCCGTTTCACGGATACCTAATCATGAGTGACAAATTAGGTGGACAATTTATTATCGATCTGTAATCAGCTTGATATATAGCTGATTTCAAATTTAAAATTCAGTTGATGGAAATAATTTAGATATTTTATTTTTCCGATGTGTAAATAGAATTTTTTTTGTTTGCAGATATGAAAGCATTTTGTTATTAAACAACGTTCTCGTCGACGGCATTGGATGCACATATCGAAACCGAAAAACTGAGACGTGGTTGATTGATAGCCTCGTTGATAGCTTATTAAGGCACGAAATAAAAGTATATGTGACAATAAACTTACTCGAGATTAAGAGCATTAGTGATGCATCTGGTGGTAATATTTTGTATTGCTTATTTTTATTCTCCGATTCACGCCTAGTAAAGTAGTTTTGTAATACAACTATTTTTTTTTAATCAAAATATTTCTTTGCAACATATTAAAATTTCATAAGATTTTTCTTTTCTCGCAGCTTTATTTAAGTCAATTTTTTGTTATTTCGAAAAATTCTCAGTCAGGCATTATATTTATGAAGCTTATTTTATTTATACAGCAATCTTAAAAATTCATTATTTTCAATTTTCTATTTTCAATTTTCATCAGAAATTAAATTATGTTCAGATTTTTTCCAAGGTGTTGCCAAATTTTTTTTTTCACCGCTTACTTTATACCTCGTAATCTCACAATTTAAGCCCACGCATAATCAACTTATCGTTAAAAGATCGGGTATGAGTACATTTTTTTTTATTTTGGGCTGCAACGTGGTACACAAACTCAATTAAAAGCGCACACGATAAATTTCAATTACAAGGCGGATCAAACATAAACAAATATCGCGTTGGAGAAAAGACGTGTGGGGGTGCGAATTTACAAACCTGTGGCTCCTTTTTCTGTGCTGGGGTCATCAACCATTCGGCGTTTTAATGATATGCGTGTTGGCCCCGAAAAAAAAAGAAACCGGCCCGGTCGCTGACCTCATGCAGGTGCGCGCGTTTCTTTATCGCCCACATTAGGCGACGCCCGATTTTTTCTTTTTTCTTCTTTTTTCTCTCTCTCTTTCGAGCGCGAGATGAATTTCTCCCAATTACCAGGGGCGTGCACGTGTAGCTTTCGAGAGCGTATATACGGTTTTTTCGATTACATGCTCCAAACTGAGTTTTATGTAGGTTATTAAAGGACTTTAATTGACGTTTTTTAACATGGCTTTTGCTAATTGGAATTGAGTATAGTTTTTAAGGTTATACGCACTTCGACAAAACAGGGGAGGCGAAAGCTTTTTGAATTTTACTGTCATGAAATTCGACGCGATTGAGTAGGTTGTAAATTACGTAAAAAAAAGCTTGAAACTGTAAAGAATACGATGTTACGTGTTGAGCTTTTTTTTTATAATCTCACAATATGTGTTTTGAAGAGAGATCAATTTTATTTTTCAAAATGTCTGGTATATTTATCATGAATACTCATTTTAATTTATTTACTTACGTTATATAACTTATCACAACAGACATTTTTCAAACACGTTCAATAATTTATTACATGTATTTATCTTGAAAATTTTTTTGAACGTTAAAAAAAATGTATTTAAAAACTACTGATAATTATTGTAAAATATCTAAATTGATGTCCATTGTTGTGAATATATACAATTGTTAAAATTGCAAGTACAAAATAACTGCTCGATTAGTTGAAATTATAATGATAAATGAAAAACGACAAGTGACGATAACGATAATTTTACTGTTCGACTTGCGCATGAAGAAAAAATCAATTATGTCCAATGATCGCCCATTCTCGTCTGTTTAATATTCTCACCCTTCAACTTTCGAATGTAAAAAAAAAAAAAATAAGAAGAAAAGAAAAGAACGATCTTTTTTTTTCGAGGGCGTTGCTCGTCGAATGTAACTTTCGAAGCGCGCTCGTTGTCCGTTCCATCCGCTTGGAACAGGTTTTTCATCAAATTCGCGCGCACACGCGTAACAGGGAGAAAGAGGCAACGCCACATCTGAAATTACGGCCTCGTTCGACTTGCAGTCGACATTACAGAAAAGGAGGAAAAAAAAAAAAAAAAAAATATATATATATATATATATATATATATAAGAATTTACTGATTTTTCGGGCCAGTTGAGACTTTGCTCGATCGCGAGGGCTGCTACCTGTAGTACGCAAGGACAACTCGCCCCGCGACGTAAATTGCAATCGTGCGACAATCCGGTTCTTCGGCCTCGCGAAAGTAGGGAGGAAAAAAAATAAAACAAGGGGAGAGAAGGAGAAAGAGCGAGGACTTCTTCGTCTGCTTTCGTCGTGTCGAAATCAAGTAGAAAGTAACGAGATGCAGCTTTTTGAACGTGGTTGTCCTTTGGTTTGCGCGCATGTAGCTCGATAATTGGTGTTCATTTATTTCTTTTATTTTTTTCTTTCTTTTTCATTCGAAAATTCTCAGATACAAACTTGACAATGAGTTGTTGAGTTTTAAGCCGAAAGGCAAAGCTTAATGTCTTTATGATTACCATATTTGCATATCTTTTGCACTGTGATTAATGAAAATAATGGCAAATGGTTGTTTTTGATAATTTATCATTGTCTTCTTTGTAATATAATTTTGTGCTTTCGAAGAAAAGCAAATGAACGGTTGCAAGTAATTTGTTAAATTTGAAAAAGGTCTTCAAGTTTTTAAATATATACTGCACGCGGTAGATATCACCATTTCTGACACCCGAAAAATTGCTGAAAGTAAATTATGTAACGGTAACGAGTCGTTTTCAAAATTATTTTTTTTTGTATAAGGCTGTTTTTGAAAATGTGATCGTTGAGCAAGTAAATTATTATAATTCACAGACAGATTCCAATTTCAAGGAGAATTAGAATGACAGTATGTACATATATCGTTGGTAATAAAAATTGAAGTACCACATGATCTCTCGAAATTCGGTGCTTCACTTTCTAATTACATTTACTCGTTTTTTGACATCTCAGTTATGAAAAAAAAAAAATTCTGCACATTACACGCAGCCAACGGGTAATTCCGAAGGTTTGCCCACATAGTATCGCATTTATCCTTTTTTGCGGTCGAAAATTCGGGGCGTGGTGTACGCTCGAAAATTCGGTCACATTTGCGGCACATTTATTTCGCTACCTGCAATGGTTAAATTGGCCCTCGAGCACATTCGTCCGCAGCGTGTGCACGCGGCCTACTGCGAATGCATCGTTCTCCCGCGAAGAGCGAATCGTTTCAACACGTGCATCGCATTTTATTGGGCCATAATCCTGCAATGATTGCACGTATTTATTTCGATATATACCAAGTGTGTGTATGTGTGTGTGTGTGTGCCTTTTTTTATTCCTTTATTATGCATATTCGCAAGTCGTTATCCATGCATGCTCGCTCCGGATACAGATCGTGTGATTTTTGAAAGTACCACGTAACATCTGAAGGAGCTACGGTCAAAGTGAGCGAAAGGTTTATTCGAGTAGATCCTTGAGTGTCGAGTTTTTCGAAAAATTCGTTTTTTGTTAACTTATTTTTTGCTAAAATTATATAGTGGCACGCAAAGTATTACTTTACACTAACGCTTCTCGCGGGTCGTATATTTTATAAAATATAAAAATAAAAAATTAAGAAAACGATCTTTTCGTTCAATTAAAAATGCACACAAGCCTTTCGAAAAACCACGCAGCCACAAAAAACCTTCAATTTCCATAACTCAAAATAAAGGTGTCCGCGTAAGAGCCATTCAAAGAGCGCGGCAGTGACATAAAAGTGTTTCAATTAAAAAAAAAAGGGACAACGCGGCGGCGGTGCTCAATAAAATTCGCATCCTCGACCAACGAATATCCGCAAAAGACAAATGGCTGACAAGCTTCGGCCATAAAAAAAAATTTGCAGTATAAAGGAGCGAACAAATTACCTCGATAAAAATCGCTTCCCTCGATTAATTATGATCAATTTCAAAAAAATGCAGCACGAAATTACGAGGCTACGTAGCTTGGCTCAGACGAGAGCTTACAGTAAGCGCCGGCTAATTGAATGTATAAAAAGGGCATATGTAAAAGGCAAGTATGCCTACCGTGCGATTATACGAGTTTGAAAAATTGAGCTCATTGTTTTTACGACAAAAAAAATGCCGCTTGCCTTTGATGCCGCGGGTAATTGCGAACGGCGTATACATAGTCGTTTAAAAATAAAATTGCGCTCAGGCTCGCAATTTCTCGACTTTCAATTGATTTTACCGCTGTGAGAGAGAGAGAGAGAGAGAGAGAGAGAGAGAGAGAAAAGCTTGATTTGAATATGGCAGTCGAAAAAGTTAATTGTGCATATTTAACGAGCGATAACCGCAGGCGGTTTTTTTTTCATTCGAATCGAAATAATTAGACTGGACATTTCTCTCGATGAGAACGGTCATTATCCGTACTAGTATCTTGGTTTTATTCAAATGAGACCTAATTTTCATCTCCCCGGAGCTAAAAAAAAAACACGAAATGGCTTGTATTTTAAAATTGTCTCATTCAAATTTAAACGAGACTTTGTGTATGATTGACAGATTGATTTGTTATCGATAATGCCTCTGCTTTGGGACGTATTCAAAATGCAATTTGGCTCATTCGCTATTGGTCAGTTTAAAATTAAATCAGCTTTCACGCAAATTCTACGAATTCCTTATCCCGTAAAATCACCCCAATATTATCCGAGGCCTTATCAACTGTCAAAATATCAAGTTTTTAGCAACGCGCGTCCTTGCATCAGTTCTGTTTCTTTTTGCGGGTGAAGGCCGTTTAACAACTTGACTTTTATACAGTCGATGGCAATTTTTACATCGAAAAATCTCTCGTACTCTCAAATAATTCAATAATAATTTTCAGGTCAAGGAATACACTTAATTACTGCTACTCCCGTGATTGTTTTATCATTTTTCGGGGAGACAAAAAACAAGCCGCTCGACAAGGCTGTTAAATTCGCGTTCCAAAATAAAAGCCGATTACATCGAAAATAAAAAGGGGGGGGGGGGATTTGAATAATTTATTATACTACCGGTGTGCTTTCTTTGGAGAGAGCGAAAATATTCATCTTAGCTAATTCAAGCATGTAATAACAAAAAACGACACACTTTTTCCGAATAATACTACATATAGGGACAACATTATTTGCATACCTTTGCTTTAAAATGATAATTCTGGCTAGATATTAGCAAATTGATCGTGCGACAACTCGTTTTGAAGCTACTCTCATAAGCTTTAAAATGAGCCCACATATTTTATTAAATTCATTCTGAAAACAAAGTTACAGTCTTTTGAACATAATCATAACTTATATACCTTACACCAAAAAAGGGTTATTTTGGAGTGAGATAATTTGTGCAACATATTACCGGATTCATCGTGCGACATCTCATTTTAAAGCTGCTTTCATAAGCTTTAAAAAGATCCCCCAAGCGTTAACAAATTCAGTATTAAAATACCAAGCTAACAGATTTGCTGCTAATTGCAGATGTAATTCCCAAAAGAAAATGCACTCCAATCCAATACGATAATATTGTCTGATCCGGCATTAGCAGTATGCTTTCTCGAAGAGCATGAAAATTCTCATACACCAGAATTTGTCTCGAAATTTTTCTTGAAATGTTATAGTTATCCGAATAAGCTTTATAGTGTTACAAATTGTTATAAATTGACTTCACTTCTGTATCCGAAATTTAAATCGATCATAATGTGCGTTAGATTCCATCATCGTTGGTTAGGAGTAGAATGAGCGATAAAAAGCACGAAAGTTATAATTATTACATCGATCGTAGAATGAATAAACTTGAATGTCAAAGAAAACAAGTAGTTATACAATCGAACAAGAATTGCTATAACGTCATCATGTTGAATTTAAATAAATAAACAAGTAAATAGACATTAGAAATCATCAATTATTTTCCTAGTTATTTTGATATAATTATTTAATCGTTACAAGCTCTTTAAAAAAAACGAAGATTGAAGCATGAAATATCAAAATCAAAAAAACTGTAGCAAAAAAACGAAAATTTTCAAGAAAAGCGAAAACAAAGCTTCCTCTCCAAGGAAGCAAAAGCTTTTTTCTCGATGTTTGGAAGATGGAAATGAATTTAGTTAAAGTTCTTTGTATGTTCTTCAAGTAAATGTGGATAATGAGACGAAGTGTAACAGCAAAGTTAGAGGTGGACTTGACACACCGGAGGATCTAAATTTCGAAGTTTTATAATTAATTTAATAATTACAACAAAACAAACTTAATTACATCAAAATTTAATTTTTAATACTAGAAACTTTGCGAATACGCTCGATTAGTTTAATGTCTTCTCTCGGCGAAAGCTTCGATAAATCGTCGATAATAGTCGACACTGTGATGATTATTAAACTGATTAGGATGCTCGATATCAAGAGCACACGTGGCCACGTTAACGCCAATCAAATGAGTACCGTTGAAAAGAAGTGGACCACCGCTGTCACCCTGCGACAAATTAATGAGTTTGAATTTCAATATAAAACGCTTAAATAATAAAACTAAAAAAAATAAAATAAAATTGCTTACACGTCCTAAAACAACGGGTGGTCTGTGCACCGTAGACAAGTGATTGATAGCCGTAGTCAGCCGAATACCGGTTTTAAGGAAATAGATTATGGAATCATTTCTGGTCATCACGTGGAGCGGTGCTTTTTGTAAGAATTGCGATCGAAGGCCATCATTGCCGACACCCCAACCTGCAGTCACAGCATCTTTGCCACGTATCTCATCGTGGTTTAATTGCGATATGGTTACAGGTGGTATATCAAGAACTTCTTCGGATAACTACAAAAAGAAAATGTTAAATTATAGACCCATTGAATCTTTAAAAAAAATTAATAATCCACATATTTACAGTAGCAATCGTCACGTCGTGGTCAAGATTTTCAGCTATTCTGTCATGAATGTCATTTTCCAAAGCCCAATATTCGTACGTTTTCCAAGTTGTTATACGCAACTTTCTGCCACATGTTAAGTCGATCGAGCCAATTATCACTCTGATATCCGAAATACGTTTGACTGGTTTCCCGGTTATGTCATTCATCAAACAATGCTTAGCCGTTAATATGTGTTTCCTTGAGATCAACGTACCACCGCAATAATGATTAGGTTTGTCGGTAGCCGGTGCAGTTGCTAATGAAACTACAAAAGGAAATTCGTTCTCTTGCGCCGGTACAACATTTTTGCCTCTCAATGGATTTGCATTGATGTCTAATGGAGAAAAAAAAATAAGAAGAGTACGGTGTTGAAAATATGTAATTTATATTTTTTACTTACGAATTATTAGTGACAATTGAAAGTACAGAAAAATTAGGATGTAATTTTTCATGATGATCCGTTAGAGGAAGGATTTTTTTTTTATATTGACGAAGTTTGGTTTGTAACTGCGACGGCGAGTAAAAATAGTCTTCAAACAGTTCGTAAGAAAAACAAAGTCATTACCAACGCCAATAAAAAGTATAGTCGTGCCGCACGCAGTAATAACAGACGTCACACCAAGTGTCACATCGTCTTTCACGTGGCAAAATTTGACATATTTTTATCAAGGAGTGTATATGACGAAATCAACGAAAAAATGCACTTTTTTGAAGCCCAAAATCAAAAACAATTTGTTAATGCTAGAGCTTTCGGAGTTTTTTTCGCTTCTTTTTGAAGGTAAATAGTGACGAAAAATGCTCATGAACATCAGAAAAATCTCCAAAAATTACGTTTTTTCCCTATGAGTATTTTACAAGGCTGCTTTAATATTATCAGGATTTACTTACATTACATAGTTACCAAGAAACATAAAAATTTTGCCGTTTTTCGCCTTTGTTCGGTGGAAGAAAATTTCATTTTCCGCATATTTTTCAATGAATGATTATTTACAGATGGCACTTTAAATATTAAAAAAGACACTTTATTTGCATGATATTACGCATTGAACATAACATTGTATGTAAGAATATTGAAAAAGAGAGGATGAGTACTGGTGATAACATTTCTTCGTAGTTTTATCGCAGAAAAAATTGTTACTCTCGCAAGATAAAGCACATCGCAACAATTAGAATTAGTTGCTAATTATTTATTCAGAGCAGTGTTTCGGTGTTTGATGCGATGAAAAAATTAATATGTTCGAAAATAAAAGCCGACTACATCGAAAATAAAAAAAGGGGGGGGGGGGAACCACGTCGATTGTCAGTCAAGTTCATAAATAGCGTCTTATCTGTGCGCACCGAAAAACAAGCTATATACCTACACTGCAATCGCAGCATGCAGTAGCGATAAATAAATCTCGACACCTATAAGCCGCGAACCGCGCCCGTGAGGGTGTATCAATGAAATTGAGGTGTGTGTGAGTGTGTGTGCGTGTGTGTATATATATATATACACGAACGTTATATAAATTTGGTTTGTAACAGATTGCTCGGTCACGCGCGCGCAAGCGACCGACCAACCGAGCTATATAACGTCGCAGTGAATAATAATTAACGACTGTATGCGGGCTTTTATCTCTATGACACCACTATAGGCTCTATTGGATTACACCTGCATTTGAACTTTTATTTTTTTGGGGGGAACTCGCGCAATTGTTTTTTTTAAAGGTAGTATGTTTACGATTGATAAGAGTTTCTTTTCAACAAGTCTTGAAATGAGGCGATACATATGCAGTTGTAACAATTAAGTATGTAAAACGATAATCTAAATATAAATCGAAAATTAATTCGAAAAAAAATGCATATCGTTTTTTGGAATCTGGTTTAACATTTTGAATTGGCAACGAGCTTTCAACATTCGAGAACTACTTTCAAGTTTGCAATAAGCAATTTCCAATAATTATTATACACGTGATATTACAGAATACGACGAGATAACGACGAGTAGCGACGTAATTAGCTTTAGTATTTTGTTCATAAGCATGTCAGAAAACTGTATACGCAAATTTTTTTTTTTTCAACTGCGCCAGACGTGTGTAGGGTAACCTGGTGCATAACTTGCATTTGATCTGGTACTCGTGCCAACTAAATCTGCTTATCAGTTTTCCATTTTTCAGCAGTTAATCAACTGTGCGGGGTAATAAAAATAAATTTGATGCAGTTTACGTGAATGTGGTTATTTTGCAACAAAAAAAATTTATTTCACTGCATAATAGTTCTTGAGCTTTCTAAGTCATTTTAAATTCAACTTTTTATCAATAACATTTATTAGAAATTAACTTAATTCGAATCTGGCGAATGATATCACTTTTTTTCCTGTTTCTACTTCTCTGACACATCTGTTTGTAATCGTTGTGCCCTTTTTCGCAATTCGTCTGTTTTTCTCACAAGATTTTTATTTTCGGCATCTAAACTGCTTAAGGACTGTAGACAACATAGTTATTAAACTCGGAGTCGAAATACAATTATAATTGAATCATAAAATTTCAACCTTGACTAGATCTGCGAAATCTTTCAATAATACATTCTGCGTGGGCCCAGCGTGAACCAAACGTTTTTGTAGCTCTTTAATATTTTTGACAATACGATCAATGTCATGTTTAATTTGATCACTATAATGAAAAAAATTGTAATGAGCAATAAAGCAATACATAGTGTGGTTTTCAGTTTAAATTAGTAAGAAAAGACATGTGTCTCTTTTGATATTTACAATTGATTTTGGAGTTCCTGTATCTTCTGTCCTATGTCTTCAGAAGTATCAATTTCATTGAGCATCTTTTTCGATTTACATACTGAAGTGATAAAAATAAGTAATTAACGAATGACTAAAGAAATTTGATTGCTAGTTTATTTCCAACGTACCATCTTGTGAGAGTTTCAATACCAATGCAGCAATGGACTCGACGTCACTCTGAACCACAGTTTGAGATGGCTTTTTGATTGATTTATCGTTATTCTGCGATGAGGCCCGAGCACCCATGTCTTTAAAAAAATATCTGGAATAAAATCTTACAAAAATACGTCAAAAAACTCGCAAAAGTTAGCAGACTTTTTCTTAGCGAATGACAGAGAATTTGTACGTAGTGCAAGACCGATACAAAGGCGTCGCTGATAAACTGTCATTTCGCGATAAGTTTGCTGAAAGAGGAGGTAGACACTTTATTTCAGTGAGTCATTCAACAAATTCAAGAAAACTGACGACAGACTTGATATTACTCACGCGAGATCTGTGGTATAAAAGGCGTATCTTTCCCGGTGCATTGCACGACCATTCTACGAGGTACTTCCCAGTAGTCAACGTCAAGACCGGGAGATCAATAAAAACGGTTGATTAACATATGAAAATCTGGCACTGAGCAATGAATTACCATGACGATTTTGCCTTCTATGCACTATTTAACGTATCTGTTACTCACAAGAATAATCTTAATATCACGATCACCGTAAGAATGAAGCAATTGTAATTACTTTCTCTTCGCAACGTCAATTTGACCGTCACTCTCTGATAATTTAAAAACGTTCGACGACTGACGCGTGCTTGCACTTATCTATACACCCGCGAATGAATGACAATTCGAAATTTATCATAACTCATTCGCTTCGAAGATTCGTAAAAAAGTGAATACTCAATTTAAAATTAGATTGAATTAATCCCGGTCGGCTGATTAATAACGCGAGATTCGTTTATTTTCGATTGTCAACATATCAGAGCTGTAAACGTCCGAAGTAGAAAACTAGCCGAGTACGCGCGCACGCACGTCCATTCATAATGTGCAAATGGCAAGCGTCTGACACATTGAGTTATTAATATTTGCGCGATCTTATGTGATTTAGTTTTTAATGAGCCTTAGCTACCAAGTGACTCCCACGCACCGTCAAAATCTCTTTTTTTTTTCTCATTCCGCGTACATAGTTCTCTTTCTCTCGCACGTGAAAGTTCGCTCGACTCATTACGTTTGCCGATCCAATTTCAGATTAGATCCGTTTGAATTAGGCTTCGGAATCCGATACAGATGACCTCCAGATTTTTTTTACCTCGTCATTGTAAACAACAACGCTGCACTAGGTAGAGAGATAAATGGAGAGAAATCGAGAGAGAGAGAGAGAGAGAGAGAGAAAGAAAGAGGTGGATTTAATTGATTTCGGCATTGAGTTTCCAGCGCTTTTCATTCAATTTGGCGGATATATAACTTTGGCGCGATTGTTGTACGTACAAACGCAACGTGTAAACATCTTACCGACCGCGCTTTTTTTTCTTTCTTCGCGTCTCCGAATTGACAATTATGTCGTTGATCGATGTTGCGTTATCCAGCGTCCGTTGAAAACATTCGGGCTCGTAACGACGGTAAAATTATAAACTCGAGCAGAATTTTCGTCGTTGCGTAACTTCGTTTGTAATCATGTATCATTTGGCAATCAATCGTCGCGCGGTTGCGATGTTTTTATTTTTCAACAATACTTTTCATCTTACATTCTTTTTACAAGTTTCACAACGATGTTCGTACGAATACGTCACCTCATTTTTACATTATTTTTATTTATTTTTCTCGCTTTGCTGCATCATGCGGCGATATGGCTTTGGATTATTTTCAAAACATGTGGGTAGTGATAATAATTCTTTGGTAAATAAACCCAGATGATTAAATACACATGGAAAATAAGCATTGAATTAATATTCATAAATATTAGTTTTATCAAATTATAAAAAATAATTTCTCTCCATAAATGTAAAGAATTGAAAAAAATGTTCATTTTTAATTTTCTGTAACATTACCAGCGATAGCATCACTTTTATACAATCGAATCGATTAACAAGAAATGAAATTTTTATTCCAGACAATGTAAATACCTTAAATTCCACTGTATCAAGTATTTATCGACAGTAATAATCGCTTTTCCCGATCACTGCTGCAATACTCGCCGATAACGAAACAAAGAATGCTTTTATGTTAAGGAAGTCAATTGAGAACAATTGACTTATCGATCTAGCGAGGGCAAGGTTTTTCAGATGGAAGAAAAACATGCAAATATTTTTGCGACGTTTCGTCAGCTATGATCTGCTGACCTTTTCAAGCTTTTATTGAAAACAAAATATAAATACGCTACCAGCTGCTCTGGCGGAATGCTTCCTTGGAGATAGAAGATGCCTCCTCAAAAGAGGAGCTGTTTATCAGCTCGAAACGTCGGCATTGTACATAACTTTTTGTTAAATAAAAAGTCAATTCTACTCCACATGGGATAAATGAGTTTATTCTTTCTCTTTTCAAATATTTAATTTGATAACTGCAACAAAAGAAACTTAATTACATCAAAATTTAATTTTTAATATTAGAAACTTTGCGAATACGCTCGATTAGTTTGATGTCTGCTCTCGGCGAAAGCTTCGATAAATCGTCGATAATAGTCGACACTCAAATGAATATTATGCTGATTAGGATTCTCGATATCAACAGTACACGAGGCCGCGTTAACGCCAATCAAATGAGTATCGTTGAGAAGAAGTGGACCACCGCTGTCACCCTGCGGTAAATTAATCAGTTTGAATTTCAATATAAAACACTAAAATAATAAAACCAAAAAAATAAATAAATAAAATCGCTTACATCTCCCAAAAGAATGGGTGGGCTGTGCATTGTAGGTAAATAATTGGTAACGATAAACAGCGGCATATTGGTATTAACATAATTCCTTATCCAATCCTTTCTGGAAATCACGTGGAGCGGTGCTTTTTGTAAGAATTGCGATGTAGCGCCATCGTTGCCGTGACCCCAACCTGCAATCACAGCATCTTTGCCACGTATCTGGTTGCGGTTTAATGGCGATATGGTTACAGGTGGTATATCAAGAACTTCTTCGGATAACTACAAAAAGAAAATGTTAAATTGTAGACCCATTGAATCTTTAAAAAAAATTAATAATCCACATATTTACAGTAGCAATCGCCACGTCGTGGTGAAGATGTTCAGCTATTCTGTCATGAATGTCATTTCCAAAGCCCAATCTTCGTACGTTATCCAAGTTTTTATACGCAACTGTCTGCCACATGTTAAGTCGATCGAGCCAATTATCACTCTGATATCTGAAATATGTTCGTATGGTTTCCCGGTTCTCTCATTCACCAAACAATGCTTAGCCGTTAATATGTGTTTCCTTGAGATCAACGTACCACCGCAAAAATGATTACATATGTCGGTAGCCGTTGCAGATGCTAATGAAACTATGAAAGGAAATTCGTTCGGTGTCGCCGTTACGACGCCATTTTTGCCTATAACTGGATTTGCATTGATATCTAATGGAGAAAAAAAAAATAAGAAGAGTAAGGTGTTGAAAATATGTAATTTATATTTTTTACTTACGAATTATTAGTGACACTTGAAAGTACAGAAAAATTAGGATGTAATTTTTCATGATGATCCGTTAGAGGAAAGATTTTTTGTTGTATTGACGAAGTTTGGTTTGTGACTGCGACGGCGAGTAAAAATATTCTTCAAACAGTTCTAAAAGTATAGTCGTGCCGCACGCAGTAATAACAGACGTAACACCAAGTGTTACTACAAAAGAGAGGATGAGTACTGGTGATAACATTTTTTCGTAGTTTTATCGCAGAAAAAATTGTTACTCTCGGAAGATAAAGCACATCGCAACAGTTAGAATTAGTTGCTAATTATTTATTCAGAGCATTGTTTCGGTGTTTGATACGATGAAAAAATTAATATGGATGTTTTTATTAACAATGATGATCAAAAATTTTATGGGTGAGTTGTCAAGTAATTTTTGGAACGAAGTTCCTTATTGCAGGTTATCGCTGTTTGATGCTGGGAGGCTAGCAGAAAAAAAAAATCGACATAAGAAATCACAACAAGAAGAGACAAGAATGAGTCACACGCGACACTTTTATATCTCCGACTACATATTATCAAATTCATCGTGCGAAAACTCTTTTAAAGCTGGTTTTATAATCTTTAAAACGAGTCCTTCACGTTAAAAAATTCATTGTCGTGCATTCAAAGATACAGTAATTTATGCATAGTAATAAATTACGTACCTTATACCTACAAAAACAAGGAAGCAACATTGCTATAAGTAAAGAAATGTCGAGCTAAATTTTATAAAATTCATTGAGGATCAACTCGTTTTAAAGCTGCTTTCATAAGCTTTAAAAAAGCCCTCATACGTTACCAAATTTATTCTTGATCCAAAGTTATAACAATTTGCGCATAATAGTGAATAACATA
>JAWWMK010000040.1:7864114-7926887 GCA_035047105.1 Galeopsomyia nigrocyanea | reverse complement strand
CTCGTACTCGTCTCGTCTCGAACTCGTCGTCCGAGATCGAGACGAGAACGAGTGTATGACGTACTGAATCTGGCCCCCGGAACGGAGCCCAAGTAAGTAAAATATATAGATATAGAATACAAGAGTTGTATCTTTTATATGCGATAAAAATCGATCGGAATCTACGATAACAAATCACACGTAATCAGTCCTCATTGCGGACGCAGCCACTCACAACGCGCGTAACCTTCACGAACACGCACGCGCCCACATAAGCACGCAATTCTAGGGTTTGGTTAGTTTGGATTTCACCACTCGATACCAGCAGCAGTTTAATTAACACATAGGTGTACATACATACATATCAGTACTTACATATATCTTAAATAATAAACGTGATTCCATATTTACTTTCGAAATATTCTTGTTCAACGTCTGCGTGTTCGGGGCGAGAAGAAGAGGTTCAAGTATCAAGATCGATGAAAATGAACTAGGCTGCGGTTAATAAGTTTGAAAGTATTGACACATCATTATAATTATTTGAATTATTCCTTTCGTACATGTGTAATGTGATAGATGGTAAACAGCGTTTACTATTGAATTTGAAATAAAGAGAAGATAACATCTGAAGCTAACCTCAATTAATGTGAACGAGTTTTTATACAAAATTTAAAATGACTACGAATGCAAACGAAAGTGACGCACAGCCCAAAACGAAGAAGCCTTCTGGTATGCCAAAAAAAAGACTTGTGTTTTATTATATTTTGCTCGACTCTTTCCGTTTGAATTGCAGATAGTGCTTTTAAGCAACAACGTTTACCTGCTTGGCAACCGATATTAACTGCTGGAACTGTGCTACCTACCTTTTTTGTGATTGGAATAGCCTTTATACCCATTGGCGTTGGACTTTTGTACTTCTCGGATGAAGTTCAAGAACATGTTATAGACTATACAAATTGCTATACGATTGATCCAGCACACAATAGTCAAAAGTGTATGGATGTTATTAATGCAAATCCAAATGAAGATTGTCATTGTGAAATAAAATTTACATTGAATAATGACTTCAATGGAAAGGTCTACATGTACTATGGGCTGACAAACTTTTATCAAAATCATCGTCGTTATGTAAAATCTAGAGATGATAATCAATTGCTGGGTCAGCTAAGTGACATAGTTTCAACTGATTGTGAACCCTTTGCTTATGAAGACACTAAAAATGGTACAAAAGCAACAAAAGCAATAGCACCGTGTGGTGCTATTGCCAATTCTCTCTTTAGTGATGAATTGAGTTTGTACTCTCACAAACTTAAAAAAGATGTACCATTATTAAGAACAGGTATAGCATGGCCTTCTGATAAGAATATTAAATTTAAAAATCCTCCTGGAGTTTTAAAGGATGAATTTTCAAAGTATGCAAAACCAAAGAACTGGAAAAAGCATGTTTACGAATTGGATCCTGACAATGATGACAATAACGGATTTAAAAATGAGGATTTAATTGTGTGGATGAGAACAGCTGCGTTGCCTACATTCAGGAAATTATATAGAAGAGTTGATCATAGCCAGGAAGGATTCTTTGATGGGCTAGTTGCTGGAAATTACACATTGAAAATTAATTACAGTAAGAAATTCAAACTTTTTATTATTTTGTACAGATTAACCTTTATATTTGTTTTTTTTTCATTTTCAGCTTATCAAGTTTCAGCTTTTGAAGGAACAAAAAAAATGATTTTAAGTACAACTTCTTTATTAGGAGGCAAAAATCCATTTCTTGGCATTGCGTACATAGTAGTTGGATGTATATGCTTGCTCCTTGGAATAGCATTATTGATTATTCACATCAAATGTTCAAAAAGGTCAGTAACCATTACTTGAATATATGAACTTATTGTATTGCTTGGTATCAATGACAGAACATGCAAACTTTTGATAATAATAATACATCTTACAATATTAGCTTTTTTTATTAATCAAATTAACTGCAGATTATCAATTGCATTTCAATAGAGATAAATTTCTTGCTGGAAATAAATATGCAAAATTTTATCTTGATTTCAAAATAAAATGTGATTATTATAATGTTGTTTAATATCAATTTCTTGACAAATATAATTTTATACATCTATAAATTATATATTTTATACAGCAAACTTATCTAAAGGACCAAACATGCAAAAATAGGACTGTGTTAATGTCCTTGTAAGTGTTGAAAAAAAAAACAGAATCATGCTGATGTGGCTCTTTAGATCATTTATTATACATTTGCAAGTGTTTTGATTTACCATTTTTTGTTTCAAGTCAGTTCTCTAGATTCATTAAAGCTTTTCTGTCAATAACTCTTGAAAACATTTCTTCTTTAGTTTATAAATTTTTCATTATTAAGAAAAGAGCTCACTGCACTCCCATTAATTTGAAAAATTGTTGTAAAATTAGGAAGAAGAAGATGAACAGCTCTCTCCTTACAAATCGCATACATTCAGAGTTAACGTTTTCGTTACACAAAAGTCTCTCATAATAACAAAAAAAAAAATGATTTGAATCTGCTCTTCTTTCATAATTTTTTTACAACTTATTTTTCATCTTTGAGCATGATATTGCGAGTACTCATCAAATCATACATCTTTTAATTTTGTAGATGTATGTTTTTATGATAATTTGGAATGATGACAGCATATTTTGTGTAATTGGTGTTGAATATTTTCAGCATTTTCTCCGACTTGATCCGCGTGTATAAAGAAACGGAATTTTGAAAAGAAATTAGTTTAAAGACAATCAAGATTTGAACAATTCGCGTGAAATTCATATGTAAATTGTATGTGCTGCATGACTTGTTGATCTTTTAACATTGCTCGCTATTAGTACTAATGATTTATGTTGGAAATTTCAACATGTTAAAGCTAATTCTTTTTTCATTAGTCGGCATACTTTCGTTAATTCTAGTTGATGCTTTTTAATTTTTTGTCAGATTTGCGTTGAGAAGATCATGACTCATTTTTATTGTTTAACTAAAGAATGTATTTTTTTTTCTCCACAGCACCAGTGACATAATCAACGTTAATCCAACTACTCCCTACCAATGAAGCGCGCGATTTGAAACATCTTTCTGCAAATATGTCTTTAAAGATTCAATTTTAAAGACAATTTCAATTTTAAATGTAATTAATTGATTTGATAGCACTTGTAGGGCTAGGTCAATAAGTTCAAAAAAATACGCACGCGAAAGTAGAAAATCTCGCCGGAAATATCTTAGTAAATGGCACTTGATTATTTAATGCAATCCAACTGTTTTTAGGTAATTAATTTTTTCACATTTCCAGTTAGTCAAACACTTGGTTTGTTGTTAAATTAACAACATTGTGGCCATCAACTTTCTATGCAATGATTTTTATTGTTTTTTTTTAGACTCAATAACAGTTGAGTTTGAATTTTGTAAAGTTTTCAAAAGGCAGTCTGAAAGTGAAACTGAAGAAATTAAAGTCTTTGAACAACTATTAAATAAAAATCATTTATATTTTCATGCACAATTACCTAATTAAAGTATACCTAAACTGAAATATTTTTCACACTATTATAAACATTTATTTCGATGTAACACGCCATAACGTATTATTAATGAAGAAAATGAAAAGACACTTGATCTTTATTTGCTGTGCATATTTTAGCGTGTTATAGTCATAAGAGGCCTTAAACGTAAAAAATAGGTTTACTGTTACAAGTATCGATTGTTTGACTGTTTTGATTACATAAACAATTCCGTTTTAGTTTCTACATGAAAGTTTGTTGTGAATTTTTCAAGTTTAATGATTAATATAATATTGTATTTATGTATATACGTATGTAAGCTTATTTATTGATTTACAGCACACAGTTTTACGATAAAAATGAAAATAAATGTATTAAAAATTCTATATATTGTATAAATAAAATACGTGAAAAATTATATAACGCCGATTTAACACAGAATTACTATTTATAATAGATGTACTATTGTATAATATTTTATGTGAACTTTCAATAAACACTTTTGGTCACAGTTTTTTAGTTTTATTTTTCTACCTGTAAGCGAATCTTGCGATAAAAAATTGTTGCGCTGGATTCGAATTTCGCGCGCATTGACATGCGCAATGCAGGTTTGAATCATGCCGTATACGCAAACGTCAAGCGTTGTAAATGAACCTCACAATGTTCCAATAAAAAGTGCACCAATCAAATTGATTTCATTAATTTTATTGTTTCCAGTAAAATGGATAAACCAATCAAAACCACGAATGCTCTAGGGACCCTGAAGAAAGCTTCAAGTTTAATAAATGTGATATCAATTATCAGTTTATCGATTTTAAAATCAATCAATCACATTTATCGGATAAAAATTGAGAAATTACTTTGAAGAACGATGTAATTAAAAATTGGAAAGATTGTATAAAATACACATTTTCTGAAAAAGTAAATCCAAACAATTGTAACAACAAGAAAGTTTTTACTTTTCCATTTTGGCAATTTGTGATTGTTACCAATTGTTACGTCATAAATGATGAAATGATATGAGCTAATTCGTCGACAGGTAAAATTCAATAAGCGCCATGTTGATTATAGTGAATTGTGTAATATGTGTAGTAA
Source organism: Galeopsomyia nigrocyanea (assembly GCA_035047105.1). Taxonomy (NCBI): domain Eukaryota; kingdom Metazoa; phylum Arthropoda; class Insecta; order Hymenoptera; family Eulophidae; genus Galeopsomyia; species Galeopsomyia nigrocyanea. Next base: position 7,922,288 of record JAWWMK010000040.1, on the reverse strand, counting down.
TAAAAACGAAAACAGCACTAGCGGCCATATCCAATTTCGCAGGAAGATTATAGGCCGTGCTAATGGCAACAATGACGAGTTTGTGTGATGGCCGTTGCCAGCTTAGAGAGAAACGCGTTTACGCGAGATAATTGTTGATAGGAGCTCAGCTCAAGTCAAGTTTCTCAAAACACGCAAGTGAAAAAGTGCAAGTAGTGCCGGAGCCGCTCGTCTCTGCCTAGTGCTAAAAGGTTGGATTTCCACATGTGTGCTCGAAAATCGGCTCCTCGTCGGCTCGGTTTCCGCGATCTGCCGGATCTTCCTCAGCTGCGTCTTGCGCCTCGCGCCTTTGCAGTCGGCCTTGATGCTTCTCATTCCCTCTCTCTCGTTCTCTCCTTCTCATGCGAGTTTACACGGCGCTTTTTTTTTTTTTGCCTGTTGAGTCGTGTGTTTTGCAATTTGCATACGCGGTGTGTGTATGTGATGAAAAGTTGAATCAACAGCACGCCGCTACCAGTACCTATGACATGAATACAACTGAATACAACCTGTGCGCCAAGGGCTCGCACGCGCGCGATTACATTTGATCAAGGGTCTCGCGCGGAGGACCCGCTTGTGGACCAAGTGAGTGCACATTGTCGCCGTCGCGGGCCGGCTTGCTCTTCTTCCGCGCGCGAGCGTCGGGAACGTCCTTTTCTTTTGTTTACGCCTTGTCATTTCTCTCGCTCTCGTCGCTGCACCTCTCGTCGCCAGCTCCTGTCTCTCCCCCCGCGCGCGCAGACCCCCAATCCCCCTTTTTCCCATCTGTGCGCGTGCGTACGTGAAAGGCTTTGTTGTGTGTACATATTTATCGAATAATCGCGCTGCACTGTTCACACAATTGCAGGCAGCTCGTTGCAAGCAGCGGATTACCGGGATGTAGCATCTGTCGCGCGCGAGGGATCGACTGATTTATCTATACCCGAATGGAATGAATGCATCGCCGTGAAAAGTTTTGTCGCAGCGGTGCGTCTGCATGTGTGCGTGACTGGTCAACTCTCAAGCGGTGTTTGCTGTGCGTGAAAGACAGAGAGAGAGAGAGAGAGAGAGAGAGTCTATCTTTCGAATTTCCTCTGCTCGCAAAATTTACCTTCAACCTGCCTGCTTTACGCGCGTGCCCCAAGCAACGCTGACTTTCTATAACCTCGCAAATTTTCAGAGTCAAACAGATCGCGCGCGGATGCTGACGTTGGAGCAGGTTACAAGGATTATATTTTGTTGTTGATTACAATCCTCATGTAACTTTGATGGCTCTTTACTTTAATTTTGTGTTTTATTTGTGTTACAGCGTTGCTGCTACTTGCCGCGCGATAAATTGATTGAAAAATGTGTACAAGTGTACATCACAGCTGATTACAAAAATGCCAGCCAATTATTTTTGGCTCATTGATTTAGGATAGTTTTGAGGAGATTTGGTGTCTAATAATCTCAAGTTTAATTACAAGTTGGGAATTCAGTGTTGACAAACCAAGTGTATAAATGGGTGTAACTTGTGGTGAACAAATGTACTCTGACTTTACAAGAGAGAATCATTCCGTAGTACATCTCTTTCTAAATGGATAGTGTGTTTTGTAAGAGAAGATGTTTAACTGCCTAGTATGTCATGCGATTGTGGTTTGCAAGGATATTGATGGTGTTTGACTTGAAATCTTCAGTTGGCGATACCACAGAAACTACATGCATGTCAGGAATAGGCAATCTTGGACGTAAACGCGTTGAGTGGCGCCGCAACGCTAATCCAAGACTTGAATGTTGAAAAGTATTGATGAATTCGGAACATTACAAAAATACTATAGAGGAACTATAAGGTAGCTCAACGCTGCCCAGAGTTTCGAGGTGCTGCGTGGGCATGCAGCAGCCTCAGTCACGCCCTCTTCTTGGGGACTCTGTATCCTCTACAACATCCCCAACCACTCGTCGTAACAATAATCCAGTAGCAGTGTTAACACACCAACAAGTAAGTGCCACAAAAAGTTTGCATCTATGCTTTCTGATTCGGATAATTCAGATGGGATTCATTCAATTTCCAGTTACAACAATTGCAACAGCTCCAGTCTCAAAGTTCTGGACCTCAATCTGTAACATTTACCCTTCAGCAGCAGCCATCTGCTGGAAACGTAAGTGTCCGTGTTGATGATAATTCTTTATCAGTTATAGTATTAAACAAATCTAATTGTAATCTACTTTGTAGAATCAGGAGCAGTCCAATGGATCTGCTGCTGGAAATCACATTCTCTATGTAAACCAGTTGAATCAGTTAAATCAAGGCTCTCTCAATACCTCCGGTACTGCTGGCATGGGCTTGCCCCAGGCCACCCCCACATTTGGGGTTGGCCTCAACATGGGATTGCCTTTATCGCTTTTGAATACATTAACTTCCAATGCCATAACAACATCAAATTCATTACTCAACTTGAGCCTTCCCAGCATCAACTCGGGCCTCACCGCAATAAACCCTAGCATGAATCAATTTAGTTCAAGTTTATCATCAGACAGTATTAACAATGGATTATCGAGCCAAGATTTGTCCAGCATAAATAGACTTGGTGCTCTCAATTCATCCAACATCAACTCTGGATTGACTAGTATAAGTGCTGCTGGGCTAAATCCAAACTTGGCAAACTTGAATGCAACCACGATGAACCAAAACCTTGCTTCTATCAATGCGAATTTGACAAACTCTGCTGGGCCTTTGAATACCACTCTCAATACCAGTATAAATATTTCCAATAGTAATATCAATTCAGCCCTGAATCAGCAGGGCCTCAAAAATTTGAATTCCACAGGCAGCAGTGCTCAGCAGTTCAGTCCTTTTCATCAGACTATTCAGGGTAATTTAGTTGGATCAAATATTGTTAGTTTAAGTGCATCACAAAATCAAAACAGCAATGTCAACTCAACAGTGCAGCCAGCTTCTTCCTGCTCAAATGTCAGTGGACCAATTACTAGTGTTACTACGACAAACTCTTCTCACAGTAACAATCAACAGATAAATGTAGCACAATTTGAAATCATGACTTCCAACATGTCAAACGTTTTGACTTGTCCAGTCAATGATTCAAATTCTTCCATCGCGGCGGCAGCAGCGTTTCGCCAATTTACAAATCAAAATTTAAATCAGTCGGCAAACAGTCCTAATCAAGTTCAAAATGCATCAATATCGAATATGAAGCCAAGTAGTCCATTTTCAATACCAATGAAGAGTCCAGCATCAAACATAGCTCCACCAACTCCAAGTCCAAGCCCAAACAGATTTATGCTTCGTAGTCCGGCATCTAATTCAGTCCAGTCGAGAAACAGTCCCAGTCCAGTATCGACTTTGCAATCTAATACGAGTTTTAATGTACAGTTGCAAAGTCCAATGCAGAGCCCAATAAGTGTCGGGCAAGTGCAAAGCCCAGTGCCAAGCCCTTATCCACCAGCAAAGAGTCCTCACCTCTTGGGCGTTGGAAGTCTTAAAAATAATGCAAGTCCGGCTCCAGGAGGTAGCCCAGGCCCGTCGGTGGTACGTCATCGATTGTTATCACGTGATGCGCGCATCTTGTGTATTTGCAATGATTAATTGTTTCTTCTTCTGTCGCGCGAATATAGGTCAGGCCTAGTACACCTATTGTGCAACAAGGTATGCAGGTTTTGCAAATAATACATGGTACTCCTCAGGGATATCAAGCACCTCAGCAGCTGATCACAAGAACCCATCTTTTTGGCAATCAACAAATACAGATTGCAACGCCTGCAAAGCCGAATAAACAACCACCGCAAATACTCCCTAAACCTCCTTTGCAACAGACAACAAACATTAATCAACAGAAACAACGTGTCTGTACGACCACAGTGACAAATCAGGTATAACAAAAATATAACTATTATTAGTCAAGTCTATTTGTAATTTCCGTTCATGCTTGTCGCGCGCAATTTTCTTAGGTAACGCAACAGTCCCAGCCTCAGATTGTTTTAGCAGGTCCTCAGTCAAATCCAATGATTTCAACTGCTCAAGGTCTCTTGCTGAATCAGGTCATTATCCAACATTAACTTTTTGTTATCAACTAATCATACTAAATGCTTACTACTAAAAAAACTAAATCATCCTTTTGCTTTTCACGCGATTCACACTCTAATAATATTTGCTTACATTTTGTCACAATATTTTCTTTGCATTGATTTTAACGTATAGGTGTTGCCATCCAGTGGACCAGTTATTGTGCAACAGCAAGCAGGTGGAGTACAGTTGATTCTTAGGGCACCAACGAGTGCCCAACAGCAAACCCATACTGCACAGGTGATGGTTTCATTCAATCACAATTCATAATCCATAGCCTAACATGACATCAAATTTTCATTTCTTAAAATTCTTTCAAATCACGTTTATGTGCTTTTTTTGCTACGACTTACTGTTTCGACAAAGGTTTGCGCGTACATAAAACCACGAAATGATATACCGACCTTGTTCTAGCCATGTGAACAGCAGCTCAGATACAATTTGAAACTGATCTTGATCAGTAGGTGTAAATAGTGATTGTGTTTTGACTTGTTACTTTTATTACAGCTAACACAGCAACAGTTGGTTAGAGTTGTTACGGCCCAGGGCATGCAATTACAAGGCCTTACTCCAACGTTTTTTGCTGTACCTAATGGGTTCTCTTCTCCTGCTCCACCCGTAATTAGACATGCGCCTTCTAGTCCTGCTCCATGTATGATTTATTTTGCACCATTGATTTGCAATTTTGATGTGTTGATAATCAACTTTTTTTCTGTTGTTCAGCAACCAATGCCAACACTAATAGTGGTATAGTCATACAAAACACTATGGTGCACAATTCGCAATCGCAAACAACTCAGTCAAACGCATCTACAGGTGCTAGCATGCAAACTCCACAAGCTATTATTGATCATAGTTTACTACCTCCTCCAAAGAAGAAAGCCAAGAAAAAGAAGAGAGCTAAAAAGAAGGAGGATGAACAACCAAAATTAGATCTTGCGAGCATAATGAAAATATCAGGCATTGGTGACGATGACGATACATTTTTTGATAACGATCTCACGACAGAGATGGAAACTACTCCCCAGCCACAGGGAGAGATGAACACTGTACAAAATTCACTAGCGACCAGTTCGTGTGTCCAACAAAATGTGGTACAAGTGCCTACTTCGAACGTATTACAAGTTAACGCTACTCAAGCTGATTTGGGTTCCGGTCAGTTGGCGGCGGCAGTCGAAGCTCCTGTTCAAAACGCAATTTCCGGACAATTGCGACTGGCCATTGACGAAAGTGGACGAATAGTGCTACATCATACTCAGGATCCAAATCAACCCGAGATGGATCAAGCAACTGCTCAAGCTTTGATAAAAAGTTTGACGCAAAGTGGTGGACAGAATTCGCAGATTATCTCTCAACTGCTTCAAGCGCAAACGATGATTCAAACGTCGCAAAATTCCAACGCAAATCGACCAAAATCGGTAAAATCACCGGTTGCACCCGCTACTGCTGCACCACTCAATACGGCGCCGGCGCTTTCGAATCTGCAAAATTCAACTGCGTTAACAAACTCGCAATTAGTCACGTCCAACAACCTTCAAAATTTCAACAATTGTCAACCAATATTGACAGTTCAAAGCCCTGGTATTCCATCTACAGCTAATTTAGTGTCTCAGAATGTTGGCTGCGCAAAGAATATTACTGTAACAAGAAGAATCATTGATGCAAAGAAGCAGCCTGCTGCCGCGGTTGCCGACGTGAAATCTAGCGTTTTTAAAAACGTACAATCATCCAATGTTCAAGTTGTCAAGTGTAATCAGTCGAAAATTCAGCAAACTCTTGGTAAACAAGTAGAAATTCAAGTACAAAAGTCACTTGAATCTACAGTCAAAAGTAGTCTGCAGAATCAGGCGCAGACACCGTGTATTCAGCAACAAGCTGCATCATTTTTACCTCAAAATTCTATAATCTATCATCAGAATGCTAGTCAGCAGCAACAGCAGCAGATGCCTCAAAATATTCAAAACATGTTGGAACAAGGCTTGCAACAAAATGTTGCTGCCTCTACTCTACAGCGAACATCAACAGACGGAATTAAAATTGAAACGGTAAATATTAGTCAACAGATGAGCAGCAGTAATCTACCTCAACAGCAAACTGCTCATCTTCTTCAACAAAATCCTGATGGCAGCCTCTCGTCGATTGCCGAAAACAATTTGCAGTTCATCAATGATGTACAACTTTCACATCAACAAAATGCACAGTTGAGTGCAAGTAATGCCAAACAGCAGCAGCAGCAGCAGACCATGAAGACAAATCCTACAAGTAATCAGTCGATTGAAATGCAAAATCATCAAACAAATGTATTCATCTCAAATTCTCCAGCTCCAACTCAACAGCAGCAGCAAGAGCAACCAAAGGCTGAAACACACAATTTGTGCAACTTGAGTTCTCCAGCAACTGCAGTTATAAACAATGGACCAAAAATAACTCCAGACATTTTGAATGCTTTGAGTAATTTAAATCCCAATGATCAGCTGTTGATAGCTTATGCCAATGGACAAATGCAAGTGATGAGCCAACAGGTTTTACAACAATTCATAACAAGCCAAATAAATACTCAAATGCAAGCTCAAACACAAGCACAAAGTCAACCTCAAGCGCAATCTCAGCCGCAAACTCAGAGTCAAACCCAAAAAATTGTTATTGGTGATCCAGATTCAAATAATTCGCAAGAAGTACAGATCAACACACCGACTAGTCAAATAATAGTTAATAGCTCTGGTGGAGCTCCTACAATACAAAATAACATTCAAAATATAGTGGTGCAAGCGGGACCAGCCACGCAAATGCCGCAACAAATACAAATTCAAAATTCCGGCTTCCCGAGTCAGTTTATTGACAATTTGAATCAGCAACAGATTCGTAACCTTGGAAATTGTCAAGGTCAGAGTAATAATCAGAATATAAATCAGAGTTGCGCACCAAAAAAGCCGAAAATAGTGAAAAAGGCTAGAGTGTTTACGACAACGACGACGACGACGACGACGACGACGGTACAGTCGACCGCGGTGAAGACTTTGAGCGTTTCAAAGCCGCTGATTGTAACCAGTACGGTAGTTATGACGACGACGACCACCACCACCACTACAGCAACCGCTTCTCCTCAGGTTCTCGCCAAATCAGCAGTAGAACCACCGAATAAAATGATTAATTTTCTTGCGCAAGTGGTGGACAGCAATAAAAATGAATCCCCTCAGCTGGTCACTGTGAACGGCCCATTGACTGCCTTATCTCCCGGTCAAATGCCCACATTAGCTCCAGGACAAGTCGTTCATAGAGTGCAGACTATTCAGTTGACTGTGCAAAAGCAGCAATTACTTTCAAGCAATCAAGCCCAAATTCGAACATTGCAAGCGCGAAAAAATCCTTCTCAAGCAGATCAGCTGGTGATTGCAAAATTATTTCAAGAACAAGCGCGGATTTTGGCCAGTGGAAAAATTATCGGCAACAGCCAGCATCCCATCAGCAGTGTAAGCTTTTACTTTTACACTCAACTCGCGCAATACCTATGCTCTCTGTCCCATCAGTTCTACAGCACTTGTCAACTTTGTTTTTCAGGATTCGGAATCTGCCACCTCGACTATTAATCCACCACCGACAGTTTTGTGTTCCAATGCAATCGCGCCGCAGACTGCAGCTAAAAATCCGAGTTTGACGAGTCAAACGCAAACGCCGACTTGTGCTTGCCCTTCAAATTCAACAACTTTGCCACATATCCACATGGCTACATCGTTGCTGCCACCCGTGTCTTCTAGCAACAGCTACTTGTCTAGCATTACGGTAAATGAAAAACGTTAAAATACATTTCCAACCCGATTTCCAATAGTCAAATTGATTATTATTTTTTTATATGTAGAATCAACGGGTCTCCAGTCCACGGCCATCGACTCCACTGAAACCGCCGCCGCCGCCACCGCAACAAAATCAAAACCAAGTGGAAAGCGGTCAAGTGCTCGTTCCGTCCAACATGTTAAATGTAGATAGTTTAAATAGTCATGGATTGATACTGGAATCTCAGCAGTTGTTACAATGCCACGACGACGCTGTTGATGTCAAACCAAACGTCCAACTAGCGGCGGGTTGTCCTGTTGTCGTCAAGCAAGAAGATTCTACTTCTCTTCAACAGCAGCAACATGCTTCGCCTGCAGGTCAGGTGATGTCGTCTCCGCGAGTTGCTGGCAAGACAATGCTCATTTCCCAAACCAAGCTGCCAAGTCCTGACAATCCGTCTACGAGTCCTAAACAAGGTGTCAAACGAACTTTTGATTCCACTCCTAGAAGCCGGCAGATCAACCCAACAGACTTGTAAGTATTTATTAAAAAAAAGACAACAAGGGCAGCTGTAGCAGCAGCGTAAACGATCAATTACTTGTTCTAGATTCGAGCAGCAATTGAAGATTGATCAAAATGGCGCCTTAAATCCCGACGTTAATACGCCTTTCCAAAGCAAGAGTGACGCCTGCAAGCGTCTCGTCAGATATCATTGCTTCAACGATCACGTGTTGAGTACAAAAGACCTCGAGAAGGCAGATGAAATATTTGAGGAAACGGCGAAACACCTGTTGAGCAAATTCAATTCAATGATGAACAAATACACGTATCTGTTGATAATGGAGAGCATGGTGAGAGCGGGAAATGGGTAAGAGTAGTAGCTTTCTTCATACGATTACTAACGCGATGTTGCGCGCATTTTTTAGCGGGAGACTCGAACCTCTGAGCTTATGATGATCGATCGCATGATTGTGAACGAAGAGCAAGCAACGTTAAATAAATTGAGAGAGCAAGAGGCGAAACTAGCAGTTGGTAAGAAGAATCTTCTTTAAGGGTTTGCCGACGTTTTACTAACCGAGCAATGTGTCTTGCAGAGTTAAAAACTGAAGAAGGACTGCTGGTGCCCAAGACGGAACCAAACTGCGACGAAGAAACAGCGTCCACGTCTTTTTCGACGGCGGCGGGGGCGGCAAGCAACTCGAATCCCGTCAAACTCGAGTTGGAGATGGAGGTGGGCCAGCTCGGCAAGTCAGCCGACTACGACGAGTGGTTTGAAATTCAAAAGGAGCTGGGTGCGTACACGTCGGCAGAGTTTAAGTGTAGGACTAGGACGAACAGAGTGGAGCGCGCGCGAGCGAATGGTGAAGTTAGGGGGGTGGCGGCGGTGGCGGCGGCGGCGGCGGCAGCAGCGATGAGTAACGAGGCAAGTGCGTCCGACTTGGAGCGTGATCTGCTGGAAGACACTGAGGGCCTTGAAAGCTTGGCACTTTACACACAGTCTCAGTGCCCCGTGCAGCCGATGGAGCGAGGCGCGAATCCCGATGAGCACGACGACATCACAGCCCAGGTGCAGTCGGCCATCGACAGCATTCTTAGCCTGAAGAAGAGACCGTCGGCTGGAGCGTCCCAACAGCAAGGTGGCGGTGGTGGCGGTGGCGTCGGCGGCGGCGGCGGTGGCGGTGGCGGCTCGTCGAGCTCGAGTAGTGATAGCAATGACAAACTTCTAGATCAAGCAGTAAGAAGCATCCTCGGCTCGTGACCCTCCTCAAACAGGGTTTACTAATGAACTATGTTGGCCGACCTTATTGCACCAGTTATCCTCGATGTAAATATGGATTTTGCGCGGTTGTCTGCGGCTGTGTGTATTTTTACGCTCTTCAACTCTTCGACTGCCTCTTATTCTCTCTATTTATCTCTTGTTGAATCCTACTTTAGCTCTGTTTTCCTGTTCCTGTGCGCGCGGGTGTGTGCACAGAGCAAACAGCTTCCAAGAGCAAATGCTGCTCCTCGCTGAAGAGTCCTTGTGTCTAATGGCCTTTTTCAGGAGCTATACATGTGATTTGATAATTAAGTGATAAGCTCGAACATTTTTGTCGACCAGTTTTTAAAGTGATTTTGTAAAAAAATTAATTATTTACAAAATTTGTTCCGATTTAAGCCGCATCACACTATTATGTAAATTGACAAGCTAAAATTGCGTTTTAAAAGTCACATGAAAACGGACTTGGTAAAATCACATACGAATTACTGAATTGTACATATGTTTTAATGTGTATCATTACTATACATACATATAGATTAATAGTTTATTGATAATATTTAAATACTTTACCATTACTTGTTGACGAGATTTTTGTTCTCAAATCAACTGTAAACTGCTGTATTTGTATATTTTCGCGTCGCATTTTGCGATTTCTGGCATAATAGAAAATTGTAGTCGGCAATTGATGCTGTAGAATGAAAATCAAGGATCGAGTAGGAATATTTTGAGAATTCATCGAGCGAAGGAATTATGACATTAGAGCTAGTCGAAAGACGTTGATTTAGACCTCGGAAAATTTTCACGCTAATAATAGTAGTCTTTGTTTGACATACGAATCTATTTTAGTCCCGATCAATCAATCAACATTTTTTCGACAACATTCAATCATGAAATTATGCATGTAGATAATTTTTTTTACGTCTTCGACTAAAAATGTTCCAGCTTTAACGATTTATACAAATTCTTGTGTCAAATGATCAATTATAAAGTACTCGATACGTAATTTAACGCGAAATTTTATCGAGCAACTCGAGTAGAGGTCCAATAGAACTTGATTATTTTAATTGATTGAAAATTGGAAATTTAATCCATTTGTTTTTAATGTAATAATTTTATTGGTGCATTTTTTTTTATCATAAATTAAACGTCCTTTTCCCAAAGGAGAAATACGTATAGTGAATGATGTTGGGAGAAATAAACGAGCAAGTTGTGTGCCCAAGCATGCTCGGTGTACACATTGTACAAAGAATAATCTGCTAAATAAAAATAAAACTTCTAAGACTGAAGTATATATACATCATATATTTATATATACTGATGATAATGAGATGCAAAATACTTGATGTAATAAAGAAACGAATATCGTTCAATTGTAAATAATATTTAATTACGCTATCGACGGCGGTGTGACTTATTACTTTAAAAGCGACATGCTTCAACTGTAAGATTAGGATGTTTGTTAATTCAATCGTTTTTATTTGAATTGCTCACATCACTTTTGTGTAATTGACTTGTGTGTATTCTTTACAGTCAGTCAATCATTTCAAGCGAGCGTAATTTATCTTTCAATCATAATTATTGTCCGTGTATGTGTTAAGTCTTTTGATAAATTATGAAAAGAAATACGTTGTCGAATTCCAAATTTTCATTCAATTTTTCATGGAGTGCATAAATAATTGTTCAATTGTAGCATATATCACTTTTTTCGAACTGTTTGCATATACGATTCGCAAATTATCGTTATTTTCCAGCAAGCATTTTAAATAGTGTTCTTTCTTTTCGAAAAAATGTTTATACAGTAAAACGTACACATCGAATAAATAAATTGAAAATTTTTTAATTATCACTTTGATGTTTTTGACATTTCATTTACATAAAACTCTTGTAACATATCTAAATTAAAGAGAAAAAAACAACTAAACCTTTCAATAGCTTGTATTCTAGTACCTGAATTAAAAGTTTAAAGTGGTACTTGCAATCAATATGATTCAATAGTGACTCAATAAACTAGAGTAATTTTGTAAACAGATATATTGTACCATACATTTTTTGAATAAATGTCGATTTGATTTTCAGAACTTCAGAGTAAATTGAAAGTGACGAAATATTAGATTTTTGACAGCCGTACAAAGTTTTTCGTAAAAAAATACTGACATATCAAATTTATTTATATTGAATTATAGACAGCTAGTTGATTGCCATAATTTTTGTTTCTACATTATTTTTGTTAGACACGAACGGCAACAAAAACATGTGCATTGCAAAAATAAATCATTTCTCATAATAAAAGCCTGAATAGTCGGATGAAAAAATAAAGAGAAATGCATATTGATGAACTTGTTCATTTTCATATTAAAATGGGGGTTGTAATTTTTATATTATTAAGATTGTGAATAAAGATGTACAGAATTACTTTATTCATCAATCGTTAAATATTATTTAAAATAGTTCAAGTAGTTGTCAAATGGTTGACATCGCCTTTTTTACAGGTGCTTGAATAGTGCATTTCTTACTGATGATACACAAGTACATATAGTGTAAAAAAAAAATATTGGTGTGATATATATTGTCTTTACTCATGTAACTTGAATCCAAAAGTGACGTGCTACACTCGTGAATAAAAGTTAAAAGTCTCAAAAATAAATCTCATACTTTCATTTTCTATAACAAAACTTCATTTATTAATATTTTTTATCTCTAAAAAAATCAAGTTGAAATCCTTGATAGAACACAACCTAAGTAAATGAAACAAGATTTTTTTTCAAATATTTGCAATGAAAATAATAAATAAAAATTTTTGCAGATGGTATACTTGACAATTATATTACTAGTAATTTTTCAGTAGATGATGCTAGATTTATAAAAAAACGTGTTAATTTATAGTCTGTGCCAAGTAAGAAGTAATTTTTTATATTTAAAATGAATGTATCTATTTGAGATGCAGAGGGGTTGGAGTATTGTTATATAAAAACACAACTATTTGAACAGTGGTGTAATCTGATTATTTATTTTAGTGATGGTCCTATTTACATTATATTGCCACAACAAGAGTTCAAAGCGTACTAACATAATCTTGCTAGTACAATGAATATGCTAATAATGAAAAGCCATTACAGCATCAATGATAATTACCTTCCTGTACGTCATAAAAATGAAAATAAATTAACAATGACACGGCAATGAACAGTGTTTTGTTTCGAAATGGACGTTAAAAATAAATTTCATATTTTTTTACGCAATTTGTTTTTGAACAAGGCAATTGCCCCAATTAATTCTCTATTCCATCGGAAGATGCATTTTTAAATAATTAGATTTAAGCAAGTCCGTACTTCTTCTTGAGAGATTCTGGCATTTCTGGTGGAGGAGGGCGTGGCATGCGCAAGTACACTTTCACAGCATCATAAATGAACCACTGTGCAGCTGTAAGAGTACCAATCATTACAATCCTAGGCAACAAACCTTTCCACACACCAGCAAAGCCCATTCTCTTTAAAACTTCGCCAGCAGTTGCATCTTTTTCTTTGTTGAGTACAGACACCACCTAAGTAAAGCATTGATTGGGGATTAATTTGTTGTCGACGGCGAGTTGAAAAAATGAAATTGAATCGAGCATCGATAAAATTATTACCGAATCAGCAGGATGCGAGACAATAGCACAAAAGACCCCAGCAATGTAACCAGCAGCAAAGGTTACGAGTAACTGCTCTCCCTTGGTACACTCCGCACGAGGTTTAGGTACAACATATTGGTATAAAAGTTCAAGAGTACGCTCGAAACAAGCAAACTTCATCATGGTATACGGAATTTGACGAAGCCACAAAGGTACCAGCCCTTTGTAAAATCCACTCATTCCTTCTTGTTCCATAATTTTTGGCATTGCCTCTCTTAATGTGTTGGCGAATCCCGGAGTAGTTTGAATTTTCACCTATGACAAATTTCACAAATTACACACAATGCAAAGTTTTATCTCTACTATTGCATAAATAATTACCTTGGACGCTTCGAACGGAGCCAAACCAATGTCTGCAAAGAACTCTGCTGAAGCTGAAGAAACCAGATAAAGGCCTGTTCTGTATTCGTATGACAATTCTTCTCCAATCAGATTTCCATATTGAACCTTGAAGACTTCATAAAGTCCAAATTTAAACATTCCTTGAATGGAATATCCAAAGAATGTAGGAGCCCAGCCCCTTGCCAAGCCCCTGGTACCATCCTCAGCTAAGGTTACCTTAATGAAAAAAAAAACCGTTAAATTTTTCGTCTATTCAAATTACAATAATTACAAAAAATTTAATCACTTACACGGAATCCATTCACCACTGATTTGTATTTTGCAGAATCTACTTGAAGACGACATTTAACCAAGTCAAGGGGGGTAACCATTGTGTGGGTGATGCCGCAAGACAAAATACCACCAAGACCACATAGCATGAAATAATGATTGGAGCCAAACTCGCAACTGTCTGCAACGTGAAAATGATGATTTATTACAAAAGATTCTGGGAGGGCAAGCAATTTGATGAAAAGCTAACGTGGTGATACATTGCCTTCAGACAACTGTAATTTGAAAGAAACAAAGTTGTAAAATAGTACAATAATAAGGTAATCGAGGTGATGCATTGATGTATAGAGGCAACTAAAGGTGTAGAATTCAATGAAAATGATGGACATCAGCTGTGAGAAGGCATTTTAAGGTGTAGGCATAGTTGGTTGCACCTGGCACAAGTTCAAGATCGACATTAGTCGCCTTGGGCTAATTCTTGCTGACGACAGGCGCGTTGAGATGGCTGTAAGCGCGTTTGTACTTATTTTTACGCGTTCTTTTTGCGTCTGCTCAAGGATAAGAGCGCGATATTGCTCTACAGAGCCTCGCGCTCTAAAGCATGTCGCTGATCTATACAAAATGGCTACCATTATGCAATGCTGCAGTAGTGACACTGGCCGCACTTTGACTTTTATCCCTTTATTTTCCGTGGGAAAAGCATCTGTCAAAACGCCAATCGAACTGCGCCACCGGATTTGGAAAAGCAGAAGACACGTTCGTGGGATTGGCAGTCAATGTTCACTCGGCGCGAGCTGCTTACGTAAGATTCGCGATTGTCCTGTCCTTGGCCTCTCTCACACTCTCTCGAAAAAAGACAGTTACGCCAACTCGTAACTGTGTCAGCCGATCAATCAATTATCAATGAAAGAGTTCATAAAATCCGTTAAGATGCTAATGCTAGCAGCCATCAAGATTGTCGCATTGGTTAACAATTGCAATATCTGCGCGACAAGCCGAACCAACGTGGTATAATGCGACAAGGAAGAAGAGGTTGGATTAACGGTATTGGAGTCGCGCGAGAGACAAGAGTGCAGGCAAGGGCAGGGCATGTGGACTTACCGCCTGGGAGAGCGGCAGCGGCGGAGATGGTTCGGCCTTTGACGAGTGACTGTGCCCTGGATTGCACCTCATCTACTGTCGCAGGCTTGGCAAACGGGCTCTTCTTCGATGCTTCCATGAGCGAGGACATTTTGTCTTCCGGCTTTCCCAACTTTTCTGCCACTACCACGGGACTGGCGGCAGCTTTCGGAGTCGATCTGTCAACAACACACACACACACACGCACACCAACACTCGTTTATTAGAAATTTTTAATCCGATTGTGCGATGAACTTTGAGATCTACCTACCGTGGAGGGTGGAAAGAGAGTGGACCGTGGAGTGGACTGATGCGGGCTCGTGGATCGCGACTTGGGCGCCAACCAACCCGTGTAGTTCTATCTCGCGCTCCGCTCGCAGTCTGCTCTCTCTCTCTCTCTCTCTCTCTCTCTCTGCGTCAACCCCTCGTGATTTCCTCTCTCTTTTCTTCTTTATGCTTTTGTATGGCTGCTGTCGGTCTTCTGTCTTACACGCGGCGCCAACGTGTATCCACCACCTGCATCTAGCGTGCACGTGACTCAACGTGATATCTGTCTACCAAAGGTTTTCACGCAAAAACAATTAATAAGTATTCTACTGATCGTTTGTTAGGAGACAATCAATTGTTTTTATCGATAAATTCATTCTCCGTTGGTCTCTTCTTACTAAGTATTTTGCTTTAACAAATAATCGAATAAATAAATTAATAAGGCAGAGCTATTCAATTCAAGAACAACGAATAAATTGAAAATTAAAGGAGTACTTGAGTATGAGGGTCATGTAAAAAAATAAATTTGGAGCGACACAACGTCCGTTCCGTGGATTTTTCGTGGGCAAATTAGCAATTCAGACGTGGCCTTATTTTTGTTAAAGTGCGTTTATAAGTAACGATGTGGAACTTGGAAATCTACACGCAAAGCACGAGATTTTTGGCGATGCCAGCCAATGAGAATTGAGTAATAGCAGTGCCTTGTCGGCAAGTTTGGACTCGTTTGGAGCCGGCGCTGGTGCGACGGCGACGATGCGAGCGATACTTGGCATGGCCGCAAAGTCTTCGGTGGCAGCAGCGCACGCACAGAGCCGCACCGGCGAATGGCGACACTTCGACAACTGCCAAGCGTGTGTATAAGCGGCACGCGTCGTCAGGATTGCTATAGGCCGCCACATCAAAATCACCGTCCCGTCGTGGTGGCTCTTCTCCTCGTCGAAACTCCATTTCGCGAAAGCGTAAGCTCCATCTAATCGCTTTTCCGCCCTGCACTCGCTTTTACTTTTTGTAATCTATTCGATTTGTCACTGCTGCTTGTTGTAGAGGTTCGTTCAAAGCTTATGATCGCAGACCTTCGCCGAGACCTGAAGAACAGTTACGAGAGAGAGAGAAGCTCCAAGCACGGCATCGAATATAAGCGAGCGCGCGCTCCTTGTGCCTCGTGTAATCAACTTTCATATATATTCATTGTTTTTTCTACTTCCTTTTTGGCAAACGCCGAAGCGTACATCCATTTCAGCGTATGGCTGTGTGCGTTCCCGTCACGAAAAGATGGATCGTTCTGTGTTTCTGCACTGCGTTATTTAATGCTTTCCACTGTTTCAAGAAAAAGAAACTTTCATTCTCAGTTCTCCGTTCTAGTAGTAATCTTTCAATAGATGCTTGTTGCTTTTGCATGGACTATCCATCATTTTCTCTAACAATATTTCTCCCAATTTTAATTTGGATACATTTCTATTATGTTAAATTTGTTTAATAATCTTTGAATATGTTTTTAGAAATGTCTGAATCAGATCTTCTGAGCAACGAACAAATTGATGGTTTGGATGGTCTAGAGAATGGTCAAGACAGTGATTCAATCATGCAGTGTGACGGTATAAAACGTGATTTCAATGAAGCCAACATAGATGATCCTGTAAGTTATTTTTATTGCACAAAATAAAGAGATGCTACTTTCTACTCATAAAATTTTGAATGCTGATTAGGAACTTGAAGCAATCAAAGCTCGAGTTAGGGAAATGGAGGAGGAAGCTGAAAAACTAAAGCAACTTCAATCCGAAGTTGACAAACAAATGAACATGGGCAGTCCTCCAGGAATTGGTAACAACTTCAAACTATTAATTTTGCTCAAGCCCCCTAATCAATTGATGCCTTTACAGCTAGTCCTTTAAATATGTCAATCGAGGATAAAATGGAAGTAGATAATAGGTCTATCTACGTAGGAAATGTAAGCGAGTTTTTTTAATTTTCTCATGAATTTTTCTTTACAATGGTCGATTTGTTCATTTTCATAAAACAGGTTGATTATGGGGCAACTGCCGAAGAACTGGAACAGCATTTTCATGGATGCGGCAGTATTAATAGAGTTACTATTTTGTGTAATAAATTTGATGGGCATCCAAAAGGCTTTGCCTACATTGAATTTGCAGAGCGTGATTCAGTACAAACTGCAATGGCTATGGATGATTCAATGTTCAGAGGACGTCAAATTAAAGTTATGCCAAAAAGAACCAACAGACCTGGAATGTCTATGACTAATAGGTAAGGAAAATATACATCATTTTTAATAAACATGTATAAACTTGAACTCTACTCCAATTACAGAGCACCCAGAGGAGCACGAGGTTACAGAGGTACAACTCGCGGTATTAGCCGTGGAAGTGCATACTTTGGCTATCGACCTACTAGACGCCCCAGGTATTTGTTTTTTGTTTCAAGTTTATTTTTCTGTTCGAGATGTGTTCAAAAATGAATGGATATTTGTATAATATTGACTCCTTTTTAGGAGTTACAGGCGAGGATATTATATGCCGTATTGACCAGTCAATTCATTGTTCCAAATTGGAAAACGCTAAGGTGAGTTAAAACGATTTTTAATGCTTTAATTAGCAATTCAATAATGTTACAATTTGATTCTCAATAACCTGTTTTATTTGGATTATTTTCAAAAAGGTTTTTATTGCTCAATCGCTTTTTTTCCACAAAATACACTTTTACATTTTTATAACAAGATTCTGGGTTTATGTGGATAGATTATTATGTATATATTGAGTCACTACATTAGTGGTTCTCATGTATAAAATGCAATCATGCTTGAATAAAACTATATTTTTGTGTATCAGTAGAATATTTACTATTTCAGTACTTTTATTTTTTCGACTACCAAGAGCTAGAAAAGCGAGATTTATTCATTACTTTTTATGTCATGTCCACAGAAAAAAAATCACGATGGAAAAAAAAGAGAAAGAAAGAAAAAGAAAAAAACTTCATGTGAAAAGAAAAAAAATGGACAATGAAGGGCACAATTATTCAATATTTGATGATTAAAAAAGAAAGAGAAAGAATGAAAAAAGATCCACAAGCAGTACACAAAAAAAAAGAGAAAAAATACTGTAGATCTACCTACGTTCAATGAGCATTGTAGTTTCAAGTTTTTTCCAATACCTACGTGAAATTATTGTTCACAATCTTTATTTTCAATATTTTAATGACATTTTATCTTCACTATAAAAAAATATAAATAAATAAAAAAGATTTATAAAATTAATAAACGCTCTTGATACTATTGATTCTACTTTCTTATTTTTAATATAGTCAATCCATTTTAAAAATGTTTTAGAATTTGTTGCGTTCCATTGAAAAAGAATATTAACAAATATCTTATATAAAAAAATATTTGAATTAAAAGAAAACCTTCTGTTGAAAAAATTAATAATTACATCTTTTCAAAAAAAAAAATTTAATAAATCAAATAATGACCATAATATAATCAACTTATTTGTAAGTTAAATATTCGACAAAATGAAGATAAAATGTCTATAAAAAGTTTACAACTTGAATATTTAATGAGAATATCTACTTGTTCAAGTTGCACTTGTGTAAAAAATAATACTGAAAATTGATTGAACTGCAATGTGAAATTAAAGAAAATATACATAGTTATTTATTCATCTAGAAATTATATTTGAATAAACCTGTACTTGCTCAGTAAATGAAAGTTGCAATATATTGAATTAAAATTAGTAGTTTTGCTACTTTCATTTATAAACTATCTTCATTAAAAAAAGTTGTTGCAAAATCATTACTATTGGATTCTATGTGAATTATTAACCAGTTTAATGTCATTAAGATCACTTCAGTTTTAGCACCAAATACAAAATATTGAGGCTTTTATTATTCCTTAGTTTTCTATAATAATTAAGCACTTTACAGGAGCAGCTTGGCATCACCATCTTCATGACAATTAATTCATTAAATATACAAATGACAATTCAATAGAAAACATTTATTAATTTGTATAGCGCCAGTGTATTTGATAAAAAAAAAAATAAAAAAAATGTAATTGATATATTTTATTTTATTTGTGCAATGGGATGTTTTCAATTTAATGATTCATCTTTCCTTGCAAGTTTGATGCCCTTAGATTCCAAATCAGCTGTTGCTTCTTTGATTTGCTGTAAATTTATAAAGAATAATTAGAAATGTCTGAAATATTAACAAGTTTATTTGATGAATAACAATGTGGATTACTTTCTGAAGTTCAATTGCTGCAGATTCACAGTTGTTCAATGTAAATACTCTGTACAAAATGGTCAAAACAGCATACATTCCAAAGAGTATTAAAAATATAACTGGAAACCATTTATAATACCACTCGCAACTCGTTGATGAATTGACTTCGTGTACTACAATCGATAACCACACTCCAAACATTAATAATGCACCAGATAACCATTCCATTAACTTTGTCATGGCTGTAACATAAATTTTAGCATACAAAATTAAATATTGAAATCACACATCATATGAAAATATAATTCAAAGAAATATTTTCATTATTCATAATTTTTAGTGTGATTCCTTAAAGATGTTCAACTTACTTGGTCAAATAATCGTCTATCTAACTCCAAGTAGAAAGTTTACTTATCTATGTGAAAAAATTAAAAGTCTTTAGTACAAAACCGGTAGATTTTGGAATGCTGGGTATTTATTTTGCGGCTTAGTTTATCTTTACAAAGATTTTGTGTGTATATACACGTTGGAATGTAAATACTCTAAAGTATAAGTACGTGTTTTCACAATAAACTTTTACATCGCTTACTGCCTATTCTAGCTACCGCTGTCAACTTCTTCATAGCACGTCATCTTTAAATGTTTGGAGCGTGGATAGTGTGTCGTAGTTTGGAACTCAAACATAACCCTAAATTGTGAACTTAAAGAGACGCATATTTTTGATCGTTTCATACTGACGTCTCTTGCTGGTCGCAATTGACAGTTGTAACGATTACATTATTTTTACAGATTACAGTTAGTTCAAAATGGTCAGAAAATTGAAATATCACGAACAAAAATTATTGAAGAAAGTCGATTTTATTTCTTGGGAGGCTGACAATAATTTACACGAAGTTAAAGTTTTAAAACGTTATCAAATACAAAAGAGAGAAGACTACACAAAGTGAGTAAACAATTAAAAGTAATAACAGGTTTTCAAGTGATTTGTGTTGATTACATTTTTGCAGGTATAACAAACTAGCCAGAGAAATTCGGGAACTTGGAAAAAAAATTAAAGAGTTGGATGCTGATAGTCCTTTCAGAGCAGAGCAAAGCGCGTCTCTACTTGAAAAATTGTATATGCTTGGTCTTATTCCTACCAAGTGGGATCTATCTCTCTGTCAAAAAATTACAGCTAGCTCATTTTGTAGACGTAGATTGCCTGTTATTATGGTCAGAAGCAAAATGAGCGAAACTATAAAAATGGCTACACAGTTAATAGAACAAGGTCATGTTCGAGTTGGACCAGAAGTAATCAAAGACCCTGCATTTTTAGTGACTAGGTAAACAGACCTTGACATTTGTAGTTTTTAAATTTTCCTGATACTCCTGATTATTAAAGCAATATTTTTGCAGAAATTTGGAAGATTTTGTAACGTGGACGGACACTTCTGCTATAAAGAAACATGTTCTGAATTATGCCAATTCTGTAAGTAGTAACTGTAAGCATTTTTTATAGTACTATCAAGCTATAGAATAATCACAACATCAAATTTTATTGTTTCAGAGAGATGATTTTGAAATGTAATACTTTATACGCAAGACTTTGTAAATAAATATCTTATCTAACTGTGTTTTATGAAAAGAACTTTATTTGTCTACTGAAAAATCAATGAATTGTAAATAAAAAAACAAACTACCATAAAATAACATTTGTACCGTTATTTTAAATGCGCTAAATAAAAAGTTCGTAAGTATGTATGTGCTACATAATTTGTCCATAATTTTTGTCGTAATTTTTATTTATTACACATCGGACAAATATCTATAACAAAATACATCTGTAATTCTAAAATAAAAGGAATTCGACAGTTCTAATTTATAAAATAAAAGCGATTTTAAAACGTGGAAAAGATTTCACTTTTCATGAAAATTGCCTTTGATACTCGGATGTCTGCTGGAACAACGGACTAGAAAGAAAACGCCAAACAAAAGAACAGGTTAGGTATTGGAATTGTAACGTGAGCTTAGAGACTGCCTGCGTGCATGCATGCCGACAATGTCGAGCCGACACTTTCCCGCCAATAATTGTAAAGGAGATCGATCCTCTTCGCGAGTGTTTGCGCGAGTACAGTGTCAGTGAATTAACGATGGAGACGTGCATGTTTTTGGGCGCCAAGTTTTCCCGGAACATATAGGGCGGACGTCAAAGAAAAGACTAATAGATCTCTTTTTCACGTGGTGTATGCCGTTTGTTACCCTTCATTTCGCCCGGCTATTGTTTTGCTTCTGTCGAACTTTATTGTAGCTTCTCGGCTTTAGATACATTGTACCTACAACGTAGTGAAAACTACTTTTCAAAGTGACTCACGCAAATCACAAAAACTGTGCGGCCACATGCTGTGAGCTTGACGATTGCAGACTTTCCGCTGGCTCGAAGTTGTGTTCAACCGCGCGAGGAATACGCGATTAATTGTTTACGAATTCGGGAACTTTTTGATTGTCAACATGTTGAGTGTGGCCCAAGCAGTACGCCATCCGGAAACATCAGGATCAACGTCTAAACATTCGATTTTGGGTAAAGGTTCATATTTCATTGACCTGACTTGACGCCGTTTTACAAAATATGCAAATCAAACCATTGACGTTTTGTATTTTACAGGACCATCTTGGTCTTCGGAAAGACCCAATATGCTAAAACGCAGGAACACAGACTCAGATTCTTTTATCAATGAGAAGCTGAACAATGATTCCATGGATGATTTGAGTCAACATCTGATATTTAATAGTGCTGAAATAACATTAACTCCTATTCCTAAAAATAATCCAAATATTAAAGATCTTCTTCAGAAAAAAATTAAAACAGCCTCAGCGATTGGCAAGGAACAAGTCATCCATGATAATGAGTTTCAGGAAGAAAAGAGGAGTAATAAAATATTATCAAAAGTACCACCAGAGTACAGATTCATTTTAGAGAATAATGAAGAAATTCAATTAACAACTCTTGGTTCAAATGATAATGTACAGTTTAAAAATGAAAAGATGATCATCAGCCATGAAGAGCATGTTGAAAGCAGTCTGCAGAAGAAATCTGAAGAGGAATTCAAGATTGCAGAGCAAGACAAAGTGAGCAATGCTCATCTTCCTGAAGTAACAATTAAGCCTTCTTTTAATAAGCCAGCATATGCATCTAGTAGTCCAAAAACTAAAACATCCGCCAGATTTCAAGCCAAACTTGATAGGGCTAAAGATTTCTTAAAGAAAAAAGAAGCCTTAAGAAATCAGCAGCAGCAGAGGCCTGAAGCAATCAAGAGTGTCGATGGCAATACTTTCGATCCCGATGTGAACAGACTGTTTAATCAAACAAAATCTAACAATAATTTCAGTACCAACAAATGCAAAAGAGTAAATTCCCCTATTATTGTTGATGAGCTTGACGAGGTATCTCAAGATTTTGCTGATTATGAACCTTTCAACATTGGTATTCCTTGTGAAACATTTTACACGAGTGTCAAAGAGAGACCTCATTATACAACAGGATTTCCAAACCCAGCTGGTGAAAATAGATGTTGGACTAATGCAACATTACAAGCATTATTTGCATTGCCTATACTTAATAAATTAGATTCATTGCATTTTCCTGAATGTTCAAAACTAATGTCTTCGCTCGTGAACGTACAAAAATCATGGAGAAAAGGAATTACAAGTCGCTGTGCTTTTGATAATGCTTTTAGGTGAGTTTATTCAATACTTTTTTCGCGAGCAGCTCAAGTCGATTAACAACATTTAACAAAAAAAAATCTTGATTTCAGCACTTTCAAAGAAGAGTTGACAGTATTGGATGAACTGTATTCCTCCAGAGCCCAACAAGATGTTTCCGAATTCCTCATGAATTTATTGAATTTTATAGCAAGTGAGTTTGGAGCTGCAATTAAAAAGAATTGTCACCAAAGTGAAATTGAAAATATACCCAATAACGAACAAAATTCAACATCGAAATCGCAAAGTATCTATGACGCAAATAAAAGACTACCTTTATCCGATATATCTGCTGCTGCTGCAGGACAAGTCAAAAGCAATTGTGTTGTAGTATGCAATAATCAAGAAAGTACTGAAACTACAAAAAATATAAGCGAGAATGAAGTGGACGAATGCCGCAATCCTATCAATGAATATTTTTCATCCTACATGATGGAAAAATACACTTGTGATTTTTGCTTAAAAGAGCGATCGCAAAAAGTTGAAAATTTAATGTTATTCATTGATTTACCTTCTGAAGATTATGGCAACACTATTAATTTGATTGACATGATAAATAAAACTTATGCCAAAGAGCAAAGGAGCATGACGTGCGAATCGTGTAAACACGACGCGCATACTATGGAAAGCAAATTTAAGAAGCTTCCCAAAATTCTTATAGTACAAGTAAAACGATATGAAATGACGAGTGAAGGGATATTGACAAAAAAATCTACTTCTGTCGATGTTGCAAGAGTCCTCAAACTGGACTCTCTTATTATGTAAGTATTTAAAAATTTATCACAAATTTAACATTCCTTGTCTCAACTTGGAAATAATGATTTCTATTTCTTTTCTAGTAATAACTGCCAAGATGTTGAAAACACTCCAGAATTCGAACCCATTGGTATAATTTCACACATAGGGGACAGTATTAATTCTGGACATTACATAAGTTTTGTTAAACATCAAGACCAATGGTTTTATTACGATGATATGAATGTGTCAATACTATCTACGGATGAGGTTTTCAAAAACATTCAAAACAACGCTTATGTAATTTTTTTTCAAGATACTAAACTAAACCGACCTACAGACCTACAGATTGACGAGCAGATCGAAAAAGATGATGTTTGTTAATGTTCATTGTGTAATATAATATTTATTCTGCATTTGCTATTTAATCCTTGTGCATAAAATTTTACTATGATAGAAAAACTACTTTAGTTTCAAGTTCTGTTTATTTGACTGCGGTTCAGTGAACTGAAAATAACAACAACTTTTATTTATTAAAATAGGTTTATGCCTGTACAAAGTTGAAGTTAAAGTTTTCGTCAACCTAATTGTTCTTTATGAAAGAATACTTGATTTCTTTTATGGTCGCTTTCAAGTGTAAAATATATATTATAGGCCTTACAAGAAAATATTTTTATATGTAATTTTATACGAGTGACCTTACAATGTGCAAAGTATATAGTACTGATTGTTTAAGTGTTATCAAAAAGAATAGTCGAACAAGGCTGACACTGACGTTTCATTTACAATACGTTTCATGCAGGATCAATATTCGCGCGTCTATCTGAAATAAATGAAAGTGCAACATTTTTTGTATGAGATTTTGTATTTTTTTTGTGTAAATAAAATATGATAGAAAAATACTACAAGCATTTGGTCATTGACATCAGGAAATGGTCAAGTAAAATTATATATTAAAACTTTCAATACAGCATCATCTGCAAAAATCTTGAAAATACAATGTTTACAATAAAAGAACAACTGAGTATGTTGGCTTAAATCAAGCACTTTATTTTATAAAATAATTTGTTTGCTACATTTTTTCAGTTAAAAAAAGCATGTACAAAGTGGATTTGAAATATTTGTGTTTATACTGATTTTTATAAAAACAGCAATACATGATAATCATGTTTTATTGATCAAGTATTTGCAAACATGAGAAAATAAAGAAGAAACTTTTACAAGGTCGCATGTTTCGCATTTCAATCGTCGAATTGAATTGAAAATTGTTTGCACAAAAATAATAGCAAAATTTATTCAAACTAAAAACTAAAGAAACAAGGGTACATATAATATTTACTTTACGATTTGAGTTCATTATCATACATCAGGAAATTGCATTCAAGCTATATACAACGTAGATATACCATATACTAACAAACGATTCCTCAATATTAATTCTCTCCGAGCGAATTTGGATTGAGAAAATGCCCATCTTTCGCGCAGAAGAGAGGATACAAGGCCATAATTTTGAACATCTGGCACTGAGTAAAGATTCAGTTGATATATTTTCTACAATCTTGTTTGTTGAGTTTAGCAGCATAGTGCAGTTGTAAAGTATAAAAATTATAAAAGTAAGAAGGCACCACGTAATTGGAAAGAGAAAATATACTACTGCATCTTTTCCATTGAATGCACTAAATTTCGATTTTTTATGATTTTATACCGTGCTCAAATTATGAGCTGATCCTCAATATGCACTTTTGAAAGATGGCCCAACAGAAATTATCAATTCATTTTTGATTGATGGTATCAACTACATCAGTATAGGTTTGCAGGTGACTTGCGATCCAACTTTAAATTAAACAGCTTGACTTGAGATTTTCAGCCAAGTTTTCAACGTAAAAAAGTATTTTATTTTGTACAAAGATCAATATTTATCAACTGTCTTTTTTCAAACATAGAATACACTGCGCAATGTGTACAAGCTATATAATTCCTTGATTATCAGTGTATCAAATATGGTCGTGGCTAGAATTTAACAATGATAAGAAACTTGGAGTCTTCGTGTGACAGTCTCCAAAGAACACTTGTAATGAACGCGTTTATTTTGTTTAGAGTTTTCTATCCATCCGCAGGATATTCAGATCTCTAAATACACTTTACATGTGTTAAAAAATAACTTAATGTACTTAACAATATAGATACATGATACTTTTTCTTGATCGGGCGCATGAATGTATAAACTGTTTATAACATGTATTGACTTAAAGATACTTTTTTGGCTCAAATTTGCTCGCTGACATCCTGCAATTTTGACAATGAAAAAAAAACTTGATTTGATTGGCGCCCGATAAAAAAAGCAAATATAATCATTAAGGCAACAAAAATAATACACATCTTTAATGATTATTCATCACAATAATTATTAGGAGAACGCCTACCCTCTCGTTTATAGCTACTAGAATAGGTGCAGCGTTCATTCCTCAACGCAATATTCACTTTCCGTATACAAAAATGCCATCAAGACAATTGTGTATCATGTGACAAATACAAAATAACAAATGAAAGATAATTTAATGATAAACGGATACAACGCATCAAAGCAATACTCTATCTACAAAAAGATAGAACTTTAATGATTATTGTTAAACAACTTCAATGACTTCAATCAATAATAACATAAGGCAATATGTGGAGGATTTGACCGTCAGAACTTGGCCTTGCAAGCATTTCATGCCATTCTCGAAAAATTTCGTCCGTATGGCTATCTGCCGAAGGCCTACGCAAACCTATAACACCATCAAACTTCACTTTTTCTTCACACATCTCTGCTGTCTCATCACTAGTTTTATTATCAGAGAAAGAATCAAGTTTTGGCTGAAAGTTTCCATTTAAACCCTCAACACATTCTGTATGCAACCTTTCAAGATGTTGCTCGGTAACCTCTTGAGGTGCATCTTCAATCTCTTTATCATAGTAATCATCATTCCAGTCTATTGATTTAGGATCTAATGGTGGTAACTTGGCAATTATTTCCTCGACTGTTTGATCCTGTGACAATCTCACATTGTTCTGAATGACTGAATCCCTTGTATCTTCATCAAAGCTGTCCGCTGAATCATGATTCAAAGCATTAGGAAAACTTGATTCGACTTTGATGTGCTTTTGTTTCACATTACTCTCTCCTTTTTGTGACAAGTATTCACTTTTAGTCCTTAAAACATCATCGATATTAGGTGCATTAACACTGTGACTAGGTATAGAATTGGCATTTAAATTGGAACCGCGAGCTTGTAAATCAGCCAACAACTCTTGAGTTGTTTTCAATTTTGAATTTCCTGATATACTAGCCAGCTTCTCTTTGACACTGTCTTCATTAGACAAAGTCTTTTTAATCGATTTACTGCCTTTTTTCCTTCCGCGCTTTTTCACAACATTGCTTTCAGCAGTATCTAAAGAAGGCTCTACAAGTTCTGGATTTCTTTCTTTAAGGGTGAGGCTAGGCACTTGTGAGTTTGTATTGCTACTACTCACATTTTCACCATTAAGGCGCTGTTTTTTGTTTACAGATTCAACTTCAGGACTATTTAGATTGTCTTTTCGTAAACGTTTGTTCGAACTGTGAGTTCGTGGTACAGCTTCTTGCAGATGATTTTGACTACAAACTTTTGCCTCAACTTGAGGAGTATTTAAATTTGCCTTACAATTATTAGATGCTGCAACCTTACATGGAGAAACGATTGGTGAACATGATTGATCACTATGCAATGATAAAGAAGGGCTAGAAACCTGAAAGTCAATAGTTGTCTTAATAAAGTAATCATTCAATGGATGTTGATAACATAATAAATTGAAATTTACTCTGCTCAATGATGGAGTTTTCAGTAACGGACTTTGCGGCTTCAGACCCTTCAGCAGCCCAGCAGCAGGACTGGCAGGCTTAAGACCTCTCAAAGCAGGACATTGAGTATTAGTCCCATTGAGGGCTGGTGGTGCTGCTGCATCAGCATCTGGGGGTTGTGGTTGTGCTGCTGGCGGCATGACCATATTCCTCCATTTCCGGACCAAGTCTTTAGCTCTCTTGGCCAATCTATCATCGTTAGTTTTCCTACGCAAATCATTGATGTGTTTTCCGAGTCTAGTAGCCTGCAATAATAATAATAATACATGGACCATTTAAAAATCACTGCAGATGGACTCGCACATGACAAAACTGCAGACTTACTTCAAGCACCTCTTTGGTAATAGCGACTCTCTCCAGTGCTTGGATGACTTCCAAAACGACTTGCATATTAACAACCTATTTAACAACAAAGAATCAATTCAAGAAGCTATAGTGTCCATTGACGAAATTGTGAAATTTGCAAAGTCATGCTGGCAAAAGGCTGGCTGCAATTCTGTGATCATTATGTAAGGTAGAGCAAAATTTCGAAAGCCAGTTGAAATAAAAATGGAGCAAGAGAATGGCGCGCATCAGGATTTGCAGTTTATCTTTATTAAAGTGAACTCAATTTGATCGCAGCTGACAAAGTATATGGCAAAGCGAAGTTGGTCGTGCCGTTTAGATTTTGGAAACACACAAGTAGATCGGGCGAAAGCCAAGTGTGCAGGTCATCATCGGTTCTCAGAGCAGAGAAGCCCTCGAAGGTATGGAGATTTCGTGAACAAGAATTGCATCGGCAAAAAAGCTAATGGTCGTCGTCGGCAGAACGCGAAAGTAAAATAAATGTATCTTGGCCAACTATAATTGGTCGGCAGCTATGCTATGTGATTCTCTGTAAATAAAAAGTCGAATGTGGCATTCATATAGAAGGAATTTGCGTTGCGCGCAGGCGTCCGATGCGGCTACGTTAAAGCAGTAGCAGCGTCAACAGTAGCAGAGCAGCAGTTGCCGCTCGAGGAGGACGTAAGCCAAGGGGCAAGGCGGCCAGCTCGGGATGGCAGTTTATCGGGCAGTTGGGTGCGCGAGCGCGCTCGCCACGCACACAGAAACGAAGCCGTGTTGCTGCTGCAGTTGCTGCCTTGGTTAAAGAGAGACGGCACACGCGAGAGAGAGAGCGCACGAGCCAACGAGGGAGGGAGGGGGTACCCGTGGCTCGCTGCTCGCTGCTGGCAGCACAGCGCGGTGGCGGCGGAGACGGTGGCGTGCGCGCGCGCACGAGAGTGGCACGATAGCCGTTTGCGCGAGCGGAGCTCTGGCACTCGGGCAGTGCGCTGGCTGGCTGGGGGATCCGCCGCTACTTACATTGTATTCCTGGTCAACGGATTGCAATAATCTATCGGTGAGCTCGCAGCAGTGTCTCTGCA
Source organism: Galeopsomyia nigrocyanea (assembly GCA_035047105.1). Lineage (NCBI taxonomy): Eukaryota > Metazoa > Arthropoda > Insecta > Hymenoptera > Eulophidae > Galeopsomyia > Galeopsomyia nigrocyanea. The sequence goes on along the minus strand of JAWWMK010000040.1, from coordinate 7,893,035 downwards.
TCGGGGGTAGCGCGCTCAGCCCTCGCGGAGGCTTGGCTCAAGGTGATCAGGCTCCACTCGCCACAGAGCTCGCCGTGGAGCGAACGACCGTACGGGAGAGCTGCAATGGCGACACTAAACGGCTGCCTCCGTTCGCATGCCCTCCCTGCCTCCCGAGTGCCTCCTAGCAGCGACCCGAGCACCCGAGCTAGCCCCACACGCCGCCGCCAGCGCCCTCTTTGCTTGGCTACGCGCATGCTCAACTCCCTCCATACCCCCCACGCCCCTCACAATGCATTGCGGATATGGCTCCGTTCCGCAGTCCGCACGGTCTGCTTCTTTCCGCTAAGCACGCGGCCATCTCTCGGCAAATATTATGATCATCTGTTCAACGCCAATAATGAATTATCCTTCTAATCTCTGCAATACCTAATCCATTTTGAGCATCAACAAGGATTCTTTTCTTTCAAGGTGAAACATTCTGCGGATGTTTCAACAATGATCAGTTTTTTATATTTTTGAATTTTCCGCTCCCGATCACTTCATGCAGTTCCTTCCGTTATCTATAGGTACCTACATTATTCACCGATGAGTCCGCGATTATTTGAAAATCAGCCTTGATCTATATTCACTTATTTGCTTTTCCCCAGAGAAATTGTTTCATTCGCGCAAGACTTGCGCAACTCTGCAAATCAATCATGCCATTAACGAATTGTGATAATTTTTTGCTTTGCTTTCATCTACCTTTTTGCTCAACAACAAAACAACACTGCAATTTTGTTTTCTTTTTATTTATTGTACTGAACTATTTTCAAGATTTTTACAATTATTTACAATTATTTACATTTTGTTGTCAAATAAACAAACAACAATTATGTGCTTTTTTTTAAATTACTATGCAACTATATACAGATTTTTGCATCACCACTTAAATGTTATGAAATACACTATAGCATCTACTTTAAATTCACACACTGAAGCTTTCTCCACATCCACAGGTTCCTTTGATATTTGGATTGTTGAATACAAATTCAGAACTCAGTTTACTCTCAATGTAATCCATTTCGGTGCCTAATAATGACAATTGAGCTTTTCTATCTATTATTACACAAACACCATCTTGAACAACTTCTTCGTCAAGCTTACTTTTTTCTTTTGCATAATCCAATGTGTAACTCAAACCATTGCAACCTCTCTGTCTAACGCCAACTTTGAGACCAATCTATATTACAGTAAGTAGAAGAAATGAAAGATGCTTTCATCACACTTGAATGCAGATAAACAATACTTACATATTCTGGTTTGTTTTGCAAAATCTCCTTAATCTTTTTCACAGCATTCTCTGTCTATTGACAAAATAAGAATCATCATAAATTGATTTAAGGAATGATTATGGTCAATCCACATTATATTGTGAAAGAGGTTAGATATCAAATTTTTTAAATTGATGCATTCTATTAAATAAAGTCCGTTGAAAAACTTTGTTTTTACATCAAGTTCTCCATGACTATTGAAGACGAAGTACTTACCAAAGTTAATGCAGCTCGAGATGGAATAATTTTCCTTCCTTTTACTGCGCGAACTGTCGCACTAGCTACAAGCCGCGACGCCATTTTTAAGAATTTTCAAATTTGACGTATTACATGCATATATGTAACATTTTTATATGATAAAAGTGAAATTTAAAAAAAAAAATATATGTATTTACTGTATGAAAGAATACACGTATATGAGTGAAAAATCACATACATGTGACTCTTGAAGTAAAAAATTTGATAAAAAAAGCTAATTTTTCTAAGTAATTTTGATTGCTTAAAAATCTTTAAATGAATAAAGAAAAAAAATTCGCTAAAAATATTGTTCTATACTCGTTTATGCATATTGAGCATGCATGGCAGCACTTTAATCACATAAAACTTGTTGATATTGTTTAACTTGTTTATTTAAGTTTAATGTAAATTAAATATTTATTCAAGTTATCAACATTATTAATTGTATAAAACCAATGAATATTTAATTTTCTAGTTTAAACTGATGTATTAAACAAATTTTACACAATTCAATTTCCAAACATGTTCAATTTATGATCAAATATTCAACCATTTCAAAATATATGATACAAAAATGAGTTATACCTTAGTTGACCATGAAAACGGAGGCATAGTATTATAAAACCAATAGTCAGTATGTAGAGGTAATTAAATAAAAAGTGACTGCAAGTCCTGTGTTATCTTTACTCTCAACTCTCTGATTGTTTGATGCCAGGTCACACACACAGTCTTTGCATGGAAATCTTCAGTGTTTTTGCTGTTGTAATATCAACTATCTAATGTACATGGATCTAATGAGCAATTTATATGAAAATTTGTTTTTGGAAAATTTTATAAAAATAATAGTACTTGATTGTAAATCAATTTTAAATCAAATGAATAATTTTCACGTTCTTATCGAGTAAGTGTTAAATGGCGTAGAAAATATTTTTGCAGTATTTCATATAAACAATTGCATAGCCTTACACATAAGTACGTCGATGCACAATTCATACTGCAAATTTGATGTATTTTTATTTAAACATCAGCAGTGATAGCCTATGAGAATGCGAGATGAATTACACATGCACGTATGTACAACTATTGCATGTCCACCAGTTCAAATATAAAACAATCTTGTTGCATTTAAAGATGGCATGTATACAAATACTTTATATTCTTGCATTCTCATTGCTCATCAATTTCAGATTTTAGTAACTAGGCTTTTGGGCATTAACAATTGCCTGTTCATGTAACAATTATTATTTCTGATGTAAAACATGGCGAATGTTCAATGAAGCTAATATAAAAATCGGTTTGGATAACACTGATAAATCGATATCTCCTACTTTGTGACAATCTGCATTCAAAATAAAAGGTATAAATTTTTTTTGGTGATAAATTGTTATTTGTCAATTAGTAAATGACAACAAATAGGGAGTGAACTCGGGCCAGCAATAACAATGAAATCGCTTCACCTTTGAAGGTACCTTGTTTGTTAGTTTATCAATTTGCGCGCTACTCAATCATCAAGATTTTGTGACAGCAGAAAATTAGCGGCAAGATTTTCATTCTTTTCGCACGCGAAATATGCCTGCACCACAAGGTCTTCGGGAAACCCAAGCGATTTCAGTCTTTCAATAGCTTCTTTATCTTGTGGTGTAATTTGTATAATACCAGGACCTGCACCGGCTCCTGCTGCTGCTGCTGCTGCGTTACCACTTAGTGATGCTGGATTTATTGCTGGTGCTGATGCAGCAGAGGCAGGAATGTTTCCGCCGCCACCACCCCCACTAGCTCCAACTAAAATGTCGGAAAATTGTTTTATTAGGTAGAAAAAAATTTAGAATAGATAAATTATTAGTGATGCTGTACCAGGTTCGTTGAGCATTCGCACAAAAGCTTCTTGATTCTGTGATATAAGCTGTAAAAGTGCAGGATTAGTCTGTCCGATTTGCTGAAGAACTGGATTCAATAGCTGTGGATTCTGCTGAATAACATGTCTCATTTGTTGAAATTGGGGCTGAGAACGCAAGAAGGCTAAAGGATCTTGGCTAGACTCTGAAAGCCCTTCCTGTGATTCAGCAGCTTCTTCAGGAGGATCTTCAAATAGTTGAGCAGGTATTCCTGTTAATAAATACTCTACAGCTCTATCAGGGTTGTTGAAACTAGCCCTTAATGCTTGTTCAACTTGTTCTCTTTCATACCTGCACGAAAAAAAAAACCCAATTATCAATCCTCATTTTCAATAAATACATGTAATTTGGTACTCATCAACATACCCCATATCTACAATATTATTGACCATCTTGTTATATTCGTCACCCATTAATAAAGCACTTTCTGGTTGGGCGCTTGCAGTAGTTACTGCTGGTGTTTCCGCTTGAGCTTGTTCAGCTGCTGCTGGTCTACTGGGTGCAGTAGTTTGCACCAATGGAGTGGAGCTAGCTGATTGTGAAGTACTGAAATGTAGAGACAGTTGTAATTTTGGATCAACATTGAAAAGATTGAAATTGTGTGTTTTACCTTGTTGTAGTTACTGCTGGGATATCTTTAGGAGCTGGCTCTGAACTCTTTTCAACATCAGTTTTTGTTTCTCCGCTACTTGTACTTGGAGTCCCAGCAGATTTTGGCTTAGAAACCATAACAACTATAAATTTTTTCTCATCGATGTTATATTCAGTTAAAGGGTGTTCATCAGTCAAAATTTTTCCTGGAATTGAAGAATTATCGTATGAATAAAATATACTTGCTTTAAACTCATTTGCAATATGCCAAATCAACCTAACCTCACAGCAAGATAAATCAGAGAATTTAATAGCATAATAGATGATTGCTTGTAATAGAGGCAGATCAGTGATAATGAAAAATGAATAGACAGAATGCAGAAAAGAAAGGGGAAATTTCTAATTTTAGGGAGACATAATAAAATGATGAACAATGAATGCGCCAGGGAAAGAAAAAAGTGTAAGGTTACGTGACAATGGAAAATTTACGAACCTGCGTAAATTAATTTTTGATGTAATGCAGGGAATCCTTTTTGTGCTTCAATCTTATCCTTGAGGTCCTTAACCTATAAAATGAGGTAAATAACAAATACGAATGCCAATAATATGGAGAAATTATATATGAGACGAGTTTGACCGGCAATGAGAAGCTGGAAACTTACTGTTTTTGTAGCATCGATTTCGATGGTAAAAGTCTGTTGCTGAAGATTTTTTAATGTGATAATCATGTTGAGTAGAGATTGAGATAATTTGGTATAATAAGAGTATCGAAAGTGAAAAATAGATTGAGCGTATATCGCGCGGCTGAAAGCCCCGGGCGGATTTGGAGTGGTGTAACGACGCCTGCCTCGCTCTCGTCGTCGTCCTCGTAGTTGCAGTGATCGGTTTTAGCGTGTGTCGGTCGCGAAAGCAAGCGGCCAGCGCTCGTGGACTTTGCTTGGAGGCTGGTTCTATCACAAGGCTGGGCCGGGCGCAACTTTATTTCCAAGCAACTATAAGCAGCCCAGCACAACACGCGCTCGATGAGTCGGCACTACGCGAGACACGAGTTTGTTTTCTACCCTCTCTTTTCTTCTCGTCACGTCGCTGCTGCTGCTGCCGCCGCTGCTGGTCACGATTTGTCCAGGATTCATCTGATCTGCGTTGAATTCCGTGCCCCCTAACGCCACCAATCGTTCACGAACGCTACAAGCATTCCACGCAAAAACACAGTCGGTCATCGCGTAATGCAATAATAACGAGAGTTTGATTTGTTTAACGTTGACACTTTGAAGAATCATTCGTTGCATTTGTTTACATATGCAAGATTTCGTGTGCAATTCGGGCGCTTCGGACATGCGGATCAAGTCCATGTAAACACAGTATTGATCAAGTTTTTTTTTCTAGTCTACACTTTCAAAGCTTACTGCAGTCTACATTTTTTTTCAGATAACAAGAAGGATATGAACTAGTGAAACTTGTTTATCGCGCTCTACTCCTCATCTTATCATATAGCAGATCAGAATGGTAGAAAACACTAGGCGACTTCTGCTTTTTCCTCAAAATACCTGAGCTGATGATTCATGTGATTCATGACCTAAGGCTTCATCAGAAAAAACTAATAGGCTTTATTTGATATATGTATATAAAAACAAGTGTGCATATTGACATTTTATTATATTCAAACGATCGCGCTTCTTGATTTGAAGTTGATTTGTCAATGCTTTACTCTCATCTCACAGTTTTATCGGGAAAAACTAAATAAATCACGATATACTAATTGTAATGACATTCAACTGAAAGCTTTTCTAAATTATACAGAGTTCTGTGGTACCTAAAAGATAAAGCTCAGTAAAATGGAAGATTTATTTTTAAAATTCAAGTCAAAAGATGATCAAGAATTTTCTCAAACGTTGGATACATTTTTAAATAATGTAAGTACTTATAAATAATGAAATAAATAAAAATTGCTTGCCTGCATTAATCATTAATCATTTTTCTTGATTTTATTTAAAGTATGCAAGTGTAACCAAATTCGAATTTCTGGACCAAGAAAATTTTCGTAGTCAAATTTGGGAAATTGTATTATTACACTTGAAAAATAAAGAAGAAATATCTATTCATCAGAAATGTTTGTCCACTCTTCGAATTTTAAGGTAGCAAAATTGGAAATGTCTAGTTTTCAAACAATATTTGTTACAATTGGTATAAATGTTTTTCAAGTCGTGACAAAACCAGTTTGGACAATATTTTAACTCAAGAAAATCTGAGTTTAATACTGGAATATGCAGGTCTAAATTCTAAACAAGAACATTATGTCACCACCACAGGTTTGAACCACACAACTTTTTCATTGATTTGTTTTGAATATATGTCAAGATGACTTTTTTTCAGTTACGAATGAAGCACAAAAGTTGCTGTGTAACATTTTATTTAATAGTACAAAAGTACAAAATATCATAATGCAAACATCTTGTTTGGACTGCGTCATGGACCGTATAAGCAAATATGATTCAGATGTTTTACACGATACTAAACTTTTTGATGTGCGAGTCGTATTTTTAATTAGTGCTTTGGTTCCTTCAACAAGAAGAATTATTAGAGATGATCTACATGGAGATATCAAGTTAATAAACTTACTGGATAGGTGCTCCAAGTACTCGGAAGAAGGGAAGATGGATGTACGAACTCTGGATGTTCTTGTTTCAAAATTTCTGCATTTTTAACGTAAATTTTGTTTTCAGGCTGACGATGCAGTCTTGTCTAGTGAAATTTTAAAGGCTTTATTTAATTTATTCATTGAACAGAAAGATCCATCCGCTGAAGAATCTGAGACCTATAATAAATTATTTGTCACTATCAGAAACTTGCTTATGAGTGAAAATGCAAAGGATAATGAAAATTTAGTCAGGTAATTGCTGAATTCAATGATCCACTGTAAACTCCATTGCATAATTTAAGAAAATTTAAATCAACATTTTAGTAATGTTGTCAATTTATTGACGGTGATTCCTGCAAGTTATTACGTCAAATTAATTATACCTGCATCAAAAATTTCCCTGGATGAACAAAACCTGAATTCTGTTGGTGAAGAAAATGCAGACTTGGCTACCATTAATGTGTTGTTACAATTTTTAAATGATAAACTGGATTGTAAATCGAATTTAATTGAAAATCTGTCTCCAATTCTAACATGTTTAATTAAAATGTGTAGAGCTGAAAGACTTGTACGCAAATATGTCAGAATGCAGGTATTTAATTGTCATTCAGAAACATTAAAGAAATGTTCATCATACAAAATTTTGGTTGATATTCGCAGATTCTTCCGCCATTAAAAGATGTGATGAAAAGACCTGAAGAGGGTTCTACATTAAGAAATAAGCTTTGCAAATTATTAACAACGCCTTGGACCGAAGTGCGAGACCTCGACGCAGAGTTTCTATTTGTCCTCTGCAAAGAAAAGGGTAAATGAGAGATTTTTTATAGAAAAGATTTTCTTTTTGCTCAAAAATTTCCTGTATATAAAAGTTTTCCGTACTGTACTGCAACATTTTTCAAATATTAAAGTGGGTCGAATGATCAAATACACCGGCTATGGAAACGCAGCGGGAATGTTTGCTAACAAAGGCTTGTTGAATCTCGACCATGCTAAAGTTGATTATTCATCTGAATCTGAAGATAGTGATACAGAAGAATACGAGCAATACAAAGATCAGTAGGTTTTTTTTTCATTTACAATAGAGTAAATATGCTTCAAGTTTACAACTAGACGTCTTTTTCAGAATAAATCCTGTTATTGGATGCTATGAAAAGCCAAAATCGAATCCTTTTGAAGGTATGACGGAAGAACAAAAAGAATATGAAGCTATGAAACTTGTTGATCTCGTTGATCAATTACACAGGTAATTTACGCGTGATTGTTTAAAAATTTCAAAGATGAAAATTGTAACTGGATCTAATTGCTTTTTATTTAGAGGAGGCATTATTCAGCCATGCACTGTAGGAGATGATGGAAAACCAAAGGCTATTGAACATGTTTTAGAGTTGAAAGAAAAATTGCCAAAGCAGCAAATCCACAAACGTGATTCAGATACTGATTAGCTTACATGACAATTATATTAAAGTGTCAACAATATTAGATGGTCATTGTTTTTATGTGTAGTGCAATAAATATTCGTATGTTGATTCAATCCAATTTATTTATTGAAAAAAAAACAGGACAACATTACATGGTAAACAATTTTTAAGAAATAAAAAATATAACATTATTCAAAATCACATAACGTTTTTGGACGCGATATCAATCAGTGTGCCTTTGTCAAGTATTCCCATCAATGTACGTACATTATTACATCAGTACCTGTTTGAGTTGTTAAAATCGCACACAGTTTATCATACCGTTTTGTATTGAAAGAGTAGGTGATACTATACTAATGGCTACAGGATTACGTGGAAAATATAGACTATTAGAACGGAAATCAACTTAAACTATAAAATATTTGTATTAATTTAAAGTAAATTATCGATGAATCATTTTTCAGTGCACTCATCAACTTGGTACGCAAGGTATACAGAGAGATGAATCATAGCTAGACAAGTAAAAATCCATTTTTTTTTCTTAACATTTTAGCTCTGCGACGGTAAAAATCGCAGAGATCAATTAATCGCAATACGCGTATTTTTTTTCAGAGATAACTTGACAATTTTACTAATATTTTAAATTGTTTTCAGTTTATTTACTATACGTGACACTAGTCTAGGTACTGAAGCATGTCGTTTTACACTTTTTTTATGGAATGCGAAAACCCTTCAAGTTTTGAATATACCTCGGAATATACATCATGCATCTGTTTGTATCACATTTTCAACCCTAGATATTGCTACAAACGTAAAAAATAAAAATTGACTTTTAACTGATTGCTTTAATAAGGTAAAAGTCTCTTCTAGTAGCAAACACTTTTGGCGTTGTTTCAATCTATGCAATCTAAATAAAGATTCATCATCATTACTTTTGATATGTAAAGTAAAGCACATGTTGAAAAAGTAACTAAAACCTTTATTTATTTTTTCCTCGACGCACACCTCATTTTCGGCCATTTACGCATTTCATTTACCGCTTAACAATTTTTTATTTTAAAACTAAATGTGTCAAGTATTTGTGTAAGAACAAGCCAGTGTGAAAGAAGAGCATTTATTCGAAGGGAAGTAACGGAATAAAGATACATTAGTATTGAGAGTTCTAGCTCAATGTATATATTTATGCAGCCTTTCGACTTTTTTTACTCTCACACGTGTACATACAATCCATTTGTTTTCAGCAACTTTTTATTTGTTTACACTCTAGCAATAGAATACGTCGAATGTTTGTACTGGTACTGACTAAATGAAAACTAAACGTAATCAACTTGCTTTATTCACTAGTCTAATGCAAATAAAATCCTTACTACTCGAAAAAACAGTAAACTATAGATTTATATAAGAAAATTCATCGAAGTTTTGACTCTGTCCATATATTTACGTTCGTTATCACTCGCAATTATACACTCTGTCTTTCTCTCTGCCTATCATGGTGTTGTTTTTTTTTTTCTTTTTTTTTGGCACAAAAGATATAATTTAACGTTTACTTTATAGGTACAATGTAAATATGTATATGTAAATATACGATTGTGTATAAAATCGCTAAATAGACGAAGGAAAAAAGATGAATAAAAACAAATATTTTTTATATAAATAAGACTAAAAAATTTACGCGAATATTAACATTTGTATAAGTATAACTCTCGCAATATAACTCATATACATACTAAATGCATCATTATAAATACAAATTTGTAGTTGATAAAATAAAATAGTTCATCAACCATTTTTTTTTTCTCCAAAGACATAACAACATCGAAAATCACTTATACCTACATTTGTTTTTGAATTCTTCTTTTTAGACTTGAATATATTTACACGTATTGAATATGACTTTTATTACGAGTATTGTATGAGTAACTTGCAAACTATAGTATACAAAAGTCGCTTTTAAATCGCATTGAATCGATGCAAAAAGGCATGAAGAAAAACTTGTTATGCAAACATAGTGAGAAATGAAATTGACTAATCCTTGTATAAATATACAGGCAAGAAGCTCGTTATATGTTTCAAAAAGCCAGAACATTCAAGTCTGAGCAAACTTGAAATTTTGATTAACTTTCAAACGCGAATAAAACGTATAAATATACTTTTTTGCTGTCTATTTACGTACAAAAATGTTATTGTTTTGCATTATCAATCCGTGGATTTTGGACGATGCAAATGCGATTTTCATTGACAAAATGATCATAACTATCTCAACTGTATTGCTGTTTGAATTCAATTTACTCTCGTCAATGGTCGAATGTTTACAATATATAAGCGATAGATGAGTGATTTTAAGGCTTATTAAATAGCAATATTGAGGATTTCGTTGATCAAAATTTGCGCGCAAGTTGACGTTCATCTTGTATATTTTTAGCAGGGAGTAAAAAGCTCTCAAAATTACCATAAAATTAAGTATAATTGGTTTTATTGAACCGACTAACTCAGGAGACTTTCTTCTTGATAATTTTTTTATCGAGCTTTCGCGTACCCTTAAACATACTTAGGAAATCCCATAACTTTCAATTTTATCTTTTTGTCTAGGAAGACTATGATTATATGTAGGCTAAAATTCAGCTTTTTGCCATAAACCTACAGGTAATATGATTGTAAATACTTATAATATTATAATAGACGCTTGTTTTTGTTTTCATCGTATTTCCTTCATGAAACTCACAAATTTGCGTTGTATAAAATATACTAGGAATTTTTTTTCTTTCTTTGCGTAGTAGTGACGTATATTTTATAAAATGAGGAACGCGTTTGAATGCTTTACTTAATTTTTTTTACAATCATACACGTAGAGATACACGCACGCGCAATCATTTAAACACACGTTATATGATATGACATTCAAGTCTGTTTAAATACCATAAAAAATATGCAATTGAAACATTCCTCATTTTCAATCATTAGATATTGCAAATTTGACCTTTTTTGCGGAAAATTAATTCTTCTAATTTTGTTTTATTGCAAAACAGTTTCGCGCGCCAAATTATTACAGACAATTTGAAATTTTTTGCTTAAATTTGTCTAAAAACCCTGTTGCTTCACAATAAATTCAATTTGTAATGGAACTCACTAAATAAATTTTCCATAACGTATTGATCCGAACATTTTTTGATAGCTTGCATTCTAAGTGCGATTGATTATAAAATGACATACGTAAAGTACGGCAGAATATCGTTGTAAAAAATATGTAAATAGCTCAAATCACTTGATGCGTTTATATGATCATTTTTTTTTTTTCATTTTTTTTCGTTTTTTTTTTCTTTTTGATTGAATATTAAAGATATTTATGGTTTTTTAAGCTTAGCGAACTGCTATTTCTATTTACATTTTTTTTTTCATTTCCAACACACTTGAGCGAATTTTTTAACAATGTGAGATTTCCAGTGTAAAGAGTGGGATTGCCTATCTCCTACGTATAACAATAATCAGATTTTTTAAGGCGATGACTGATTGATATTATAAACTGAAAAATAATGAAAAGTGCAATTTCTGAAGAATATAAGTGAAAGTAATATTTGAACTAATTTAACTTGGTGTAAATAATTCATGGTTTACGCTAATGTACTTTATTTTTATTTGTTTTACGGTCATCGCCTTGAAGATTGTAAAAATTATCAAAAACTCTATCACAATTACCAATTACATTGCAAGTAATGCTTGTTGCTTCGCGTTTTTATTACCTACAATTTCATTATATTATTATATCTTATTAAATTCAATTATTAAGGCAAATAAGGAGCTAATAATTCAACACTTTTGTATAGCCAGATATGATCTCTAATGACTAAAATATTTAAATTAGAGTAAATCTGTCTTAAAATATTCCTGCGTGCCCGAATATGTATGTGTGTGCGCGTGTCTGTGTTTGCCTAACAATTGACCTTCTTTTCTATAAAATAAAATTTATTTTCACCTTTTGTTCTTGTGTGCCGTTATTTATGTATTTTTCCTGTGCAAATTTACGTTCTTATGCTTTTGCCATTGCTGTTGAATAAAAATACTAGTATATATTAATTAAGCGCACAAAAAATTTATGTATAAAATCACGTAAAATGACAGTTAGAGATGATCTAAATTTTATTGTAATCAGTTTATTATGAAGAAAATTCTTAAAACTAAAGCTGTTCAACTTTAATTGTAGTGTATCTTTATAATCTTAATGTTGAATCTACACACCAAAAGTGGATTTGTAACTATTTTCTGGTTGTTTTAGACTCAAATTCATTTAAAAAAGTATTTTTTTTATTTTTTATTTTTTTTATTAGTATTTATGTAATAATCGCATCAGAAAATTTTCAAGGACTCATGTTATCCTGATAATTCTATTATCACAGGCAATGTTTAATAAAATTTTGCTAACCACGACTATTGAATTATTATAAAATTACATAACTTTAGTATTAAATTATAATCACGAAAAATGAAATTACCTTTTGGTGTAAGTAAAGTTATTTCGTTGAAATTTGACTCAAAAATAATTTGGTAATGTTTGTTTATAAATTATCAGTGAGACACATGCACACACGTACATGCACGCTCACATACATCAGAATTACTTGTTTGGTACTCTGCGGTAGATGCACGTTCTATGTACATTTTTTTTCACGTCTTGATCCGAATAAAATATGTACATTTAAATGATATTCTGCCTAATATCTATGTAATTTATTTGATTCTGTCTTGCAAGTTGATCGTTTATGGTTTTTTTTTAAACTTTTTTTTTATAAACACCAATTTATCGATCGAAAGCAAATCAGTAATATTTTTATTGATTTATTTTGTAGTAATGATAGCAACTGGAGTTGAGCATCAAATTATTTTTATGTGCTTACTACCTCATTTTCATAACAAGAAAGTGTAGATTCTTTAAGTATATTATTGTTTGATATGAAAGTAACTTTTCCTCATACATAGCAAAATTGCCAGATGTTAACTATATGTCTTATGTACCACACCCCGTTATCCATTCCATTTCAATTGAATTAAACATTAAGGCTGATCATGTAAACAACCCTACAAAATATGTGTATTTCTATAATATGTATATAACCTTGTATATATACATAGATTTAGTGAATTTTTTCGCAAAAATGCTTTTATATTTACATAAAATAGAAGTTAATCGGTAAATGTCTCCAACTTTAATATGTATACATACACTAACAGTTCAAGATTCAACTTTTTTTAAATATATTTAGTATATGTATACATATTTTATGTGTATATACATCCGTAAATTCACGTATATTTTAAGTGATAAACAGATATAATAAAGCATTCTGAGTAAATATCGTAACCATTATGTGTCTCGCAAAATAAAACGATACACATGAATGGAAATTAGTTAAGTCATGTTTCTTAAATAAATATCTTTACACTCATACATACTATTGATTTCTTATTCATATTTTTCTCTTTGTAAATAAATGTTTGATTTATAACAAGTTATAAAGTTGTTTTTTTTTTTGTCTAATAACTTTACATTGCCTTATCTCTCACGGAAATATAAATGTAGAGTAAAACACGCCAAGAGAAAAAAGGAACATACTCATCCATATTCATTAGTTAAAACATTTGTTATAACAATCGTTTTTTTTTTAGTTTTTCCACTATTCATATTTTTATATTCTATCCTTCATTTCTTTATAAATATACTTTGGATATTACAATGGCAGCATTAACAAACCTTACTCGGGATAAAGAGTCAATGTGAAAGCAAAGCTGCTGGTCCAAGACTAGATAAAATTTGATTTACGAACACTCTTAAAATACTGACGCGTTGAATGTAATGCATAAAAAACTGCTCAAAGAGCTTGAGCTCAACATTTCTTGCAGAATTGAGATGAGCAGCTCTACAGCGTAAACAGTATTTTTATCCAAAATTATTTTTCTAAAAAGTTGATAAAATGGCAGTAAGCCAAATCAAAGCTGCGCCCTTTTTTTCTAAAAACTATGCATAAATGGTCAGATATTCATTCATTCACTGTACTGGTTTTCCGCGCATGTTGATTTCATAAATCAAAAGTATTGAAAATACACATCTAATCTATCAAGTTGGATGCTAAATTGATTCTTACTATTGCTCCAATAGGCCTGAATGTTAACTACGAAATTATTTGGGAATTTCCATTTGTTGAAATCGACACAGTCTGGGAAAGATTGTTCGTCTGTTTTCTCACCTCAAACTATGTACAGTGTATTCAGCACGAGAACGTGGTGATTATTTTTTGCAAGCGTCACAATATACCCTTCTGAAGTGATTTTTAGTCCACAACATCGTGATACCTAAAATAAAAATTTCCGGTTATTTTACTTGATTAACGCGGAAAATTTTTTATTAATTTACCTTAACGTATGGACATTCGAATTCTGAAATGAGAGAGCCATCTCGAGAAAAAACTGCAACGTGGAATCGATTTCCGTGTGAATCTCCAATAAGGACATCTCCCGCATCGCTAATATCAATCCCATTAGGGAAATTGGTTATATTTTCACAGCCAATGCGACGCAAGAATTGACCATCTTCATTAAATACAACCACACAGTGGCCTTTGAAGTCACACACAAAGTATTCTTTTCCTAAAAATAATAATTTTGTCAAGTAATTAAATTTTATTTAATTTTTTTTTTGGTCAAATTAATAAAATAAATACCACTAATGGCTATGTCACTGGGTTCTCTCATATAATCACTGCAATCAAACCATCTTAGAAGATCTCCTGTGTCACTAATAACGAATACTGTTGGAGATACACTATCAACAGCAACAATGTGCCCATGACCAGTAACAGCTAAACCAGCTACAATATCAATGTAGCGGATAGCAATTTTTTTAATGAAATGGCCATTTTTCGTGAAAATTTGCATTCTTGATCGCTCATTGCCTCTATCACATACAACAAATTTTCCGCTGTTTCGCATAACAGCTACTTTCCGGGGGTACCACAGCTGGCCCTCTTCCTTTCCGGGGATTCCAAATTGGAATTTGAAAATTCCAATTTTTTCAAAAACCTTTTTTTCACAAAAAAACACGTGTGCTTTATTAGGGACATCAACTCAAATCGAATTTGTTTAGGATGCTATTATTATTATTACCTGGATACGATGATTGTTTGTATCAGCCACTATGATGTCTTCATCTGTACCCAAGCAAAAGCCATGAGGAGAGTTGAATTGACCTTTGCTGGGACCTAGTTGACCAAATTTGCAGCGAATTTGCATTGGCGTCAGTTTAGGATTGCTCGATCGTGAATGATTACTAAAATTACTTGAATTTGCTAAATTTCCAGTGCTGCCCACAACTACATTGTGCAGCGAATCTCCGCTCATGTCATCTAAAAAAAAAGAAAATGTTATTAATGAGCAAATTTGCAAATAAGACTGTTTATGCAAGGGATTCAGCGCGAAATACCTCCTCTTTGAGACATTATAGGGGAAGTAGAGGAAGAAAGAGACTGAAAACCATTATTTAAAAGTGTACTACTAGCTAGGGTTGCTAGATTTGGCGCATCGACTATAACTGGTGAAGATCCACGACCCAAGACAAGATTGCTGCCGTTTATTGTTGGAGAATTCAAATCTGTAAGAGGTAATGTGCTGTGAATTTGGTATCTCGAAATTGAGTTTTTTTTTTCATTATTTGAAAATTAATTACCTTGAGGACCTAATGAGTTTCCAAGTTTGGCAAGAGCTTGTAAATTATTAATAGCATGACTGTTTGAGCTGAGATCACCAGTAAAAAGGTCAGCCAGCGTGAAGGACGGAGTCGGGCTTGGATTTGAACTTGGACCTACAACTCCTGTGTCACCTGTGATTTCAACTTTTTCAGCGAGACTTGCCAGTTGCTGAAGGTTGTACTCTTGAATGCTTGTGAGACCATGCATAGAACCTGGAGGAATAGAAACGGGAACAGGCGGAGGAACGGGAATGTTTGGACTGGACGCTGGAGGGATGACAAAAGATGTTTCACCTTCGAACGAAGACTGCATTGATGCCGGAAGTGAAATGGGAGAGCTTGCACTCATTGAACTGGGACAACCAGCAGATGTGTGACTGTTCTGCTGAGAAGGAAGTCTTTGTAAACAGTTGTTCATTGCATCATTTGAAGATTTTACCGTTGAGACATTTTCAGCACAGACTTTGCCAAAGGTTTCCTGCGCGCGAAAAGTTTAATAAATTCGTTAATAAATAATCATGTCTGGTTCTTGCAATAAAATTCAATTTTCACCTTGATAGCTCTTTCAAAGGTATTGTAATCTGTCTGAAATTCTATCGCAGATGCTACATTTGGCTTTGGCATATTTTTTATCAAGTCTGTTAATTGATTGATTACTACTCGACGAAGAGATGATATTTCTGTAGCATCTCCATGCTCAAGAAGACGATTTGTAAATTGACATGCACATTCAATTTTCTCGACTGTCTTTTCCACGCTGAAATTGTCACAATTAATCACAATGCATTCAACAATTGGTGTATAGAAAAATTTGTTTACCTGTGGAAGGAATCCATGATTTCGAGTTCTCTCTCAGAGTGGACTTTTTCTAAACTGTCAAGAGCATTATCACGACATTTTTCAAGAATAGCTTTATAACTTTGAAAAGTTTCTAAAATTAAATCTTTGGCTTGGTCACGTTGAGCTTGAAGCTCACTAAGCGCATTTCCAAGTTGAGAAGAAATTTGATCACAATCTCCTATTCTAGCTTTACTTTCATTTACCAAATTAATTAACTCTTCTTTTTGGCGTGGTTCTGCTTCTTTTATTCTTTCATATTGATGTTCCGGTGCTTTGTGCTCTACAAGTAAACACTCGTTGCAAGTTGGTACCTACAGAAAAACAAAAGTCAACCTTTAATATTCAATTCAATTCAATCCAACAGAAGGCAGTATAAATCTCAACTTTTAATACCTGGCATGTATGGCAATAGAACTTGATATTCTCCGTGGAATGAGCTTCACAAAAGATTGGTTTGTGTATAGGTATAGCTTCATCAGATTTTTTGAGGTCATCAAAAGCAACAACCTTGTGGTTTTCAAAACATCGCATAAACTGATGAGCTGTGTTACAGTTGGGACACAAGAAATTGGCACAGTCGGAGCAACGTGCAACAGCATTTTCCATTGCTTTACAGGATGTACATAGTACAGAGGTGTTTTTGATTGCAGACATATCCAAAATATTAGTGAGTACGTAATCACAAGGTAAGGAAGCAGCTCCTTTTGCACTGATTTGAGTCTCTTGTTGACACATTGGACAGGTAATAATGGTATCTGCCTTGAAATCTTCATCTTTGGTGGGAAGTTTATCAAGACACGCTTCACAGAAAACATGGAGACAAGAGAGAACACGAGGCGAGTTTAATTTATTTGAGCAAATACCACAATGATTCTGATCTGAAGAATCACCACCACTGTAATTCATCTCCTCCAAAGAATCAACCTGGTTTCTAGAACTATAACTTGCACTTTTTTCTCCAAAGCTTTCAGATCCATCAATTTCATCACTCTTAACCGATTCACTATTTGAAGTAACAGATGCTACCGAGTTGGTCCCATTGGGGACAGCTAAAGTTGTCGAAGCCATTTTTTTTAGTTTTCAAATATCTTCAAGTGTGGTACACAAGCAAAACGTGAATGCTGAGTATGATCTGTAAACGACTGAGCTTAAAACTTGCCGAGTCGAATGATTTCTTGACCAATAAAAGTTGTTGAATACTCCATAGTTGAATACCAGTTACCAAGTATCGAAAATTTGTGGTAAAAAGATTGAAAGCCACGCAGCGATTAAAAAGTCTTGCGCAGCGTACGAAGGTGTACTTGGATCTATGTATATATAGATATAAGTATATGTATTATACGTGACGTGTGCGTGCAGAGTATCTATATGTACTTTTGCGTGTAGTAAAGTGCGCGCACGCGCGAGCGTAATGTGTGTATGTAGCAGAGCGAGGGCGAGAGAGAAAGAGCTCGTTTATGCTAACGAAAATAACAAAAAATGTAGAGTGCAGAAGGTAGCCGGTTTAATAGACTAGCAATATCTTGAGATATCGTTATGGCGATTCCAGACGACGAAAAGTAACAGTTGAACGTCGCGGCTCACGGCTCAATGCGATTCACAGCTCTTCTGAACGAAAACAAAAGAGTTTTTCAGTCGTTTTGCTGTTTTTTTCCTCCCCTTTTCTCTATACTCTGCCTCGCGCGCGTACGGTCACTCTCGACTCGGTGTACTGGCACACACTGACGATTATGCAGTGCATATGACGCCCCGTGAATTACCACCTGCCATGTTGTTTGTCCTCCACATCGACGACGAGCGAAGCTGCGGTGGCAGGAGGCGAACTTGATAATTTTCAGTGATAGAACTTGCAGCGAGGAAAAATGATTGCGCGACGTTGAAATGCCTGCACATTGCGCACAGCGTGCGCCTCTCTTGTTTCTTCTGCGAGCTGTTGAGTCTCGCGGATTCTTGGAAAGAGCAAAATGTTCTCTGCGCGCTCGTCCACGCGGAAAAAGTAGGAAGTTGAAGAACGCTTACTCAATTCTCTCTGTCTCTTTCCGGGGGCGAACTAAATGAGCTTCTTCATTACGTCGTGTTGTGTTACGCGACGGGGCAATCACAGTTTTTGAGTCCACAAACTCGCGTGCGTGCGCGCGAGCGAGCTAGCGAGCAGCAGCAGCGGCGAGAATGAAAGGAGATTGTCGATCGGCACTTAAACAGTAGGTACTTATTGTTGTACTGCAGCAGGCAGCAGCAGCAGCAACGAGCTGGCAAAAAAGGGTCCGCCGTTGGTCGCGCGCGCGCGAGCTGCCCAGTACGAGGCTGTACGCCAGAGCTGACTCGAGGTCGTGTCGCTGGACTGGCAGAATTCCACAGAATTCTCTGCCCGATGAGTTCAAAGAGACAGACCAGCAGCACCAGACACCGTCAGCACGGCACTATAGGACTTTAATGCACCTTTGGCTCAGCCAGCCCCTCGTCGCGCTGCTGGATTCGATTGGTGGGGGCTGCTGCGTGCGCTCTACTATTTCGCGCAAGCTTCGACCCGCGCATCCGCGCGAGAGCGAGCGAGTCCATGTAACCCATAGCCCCCAAAACACCTCTTTTCTTGCCCCCTCCAGCTCTATTTGATGCTTCTTTCTTTTCTTGTAGCATATACATTTTACTATAGGATGATTTTTGTTTTCAACTGAATTTCGACTTGCATCTTTTAACAAAACCTTTTTTCGCCAAATACATCTGTATCAGACGATGATGCAATTAAAAACAATCGTTCTTTTCCATTTTGTAATTGATTTTCAATAGACTGCAGTTTTTCATAAACAAAACAAGTTATCGACTGCTGGTACATTAGATTACTAGACCAATATATTATTGAGATGGATTTACGATAGGTATGCGTTATACCTACTAATATATAATGGTCTAGTGTAGCGTAGACATACATATATTGCGTTCCAATTTTCACCATTGAAATTGAAGCTCATCTGCGATTATTACTGTTACAAATTTTTTTCGTCAAAAACAATTTTGTTGCCACATTGTTTTGAGTGTTGTAGAAGAACTCTAGTGTTACCGTCAAAAAAATATTTAGAAGAAATATCAAAATAAACAACAAGGTTTATATAGGTATCGTATGCAACACCCAAAATGTTACTGTTTGCACTCGTGTCTTTTCAATGCCCTTGCGATCTTTACGAAATAATGAGATCATTAATTGTTATTATAACGCAAACTAAAAAAAACGATAATGCATGTTAAACATTATAAATGATTTTGGTCTTTGCCCGAATTTTCTGGTGTACTATTTTCATTGACACATTGCATGCCTTTATACATGTGTGGTGTTGTGTATGTGTGTGTCGAATGTTTCTGTTGCGTGAATGTGTGAGCGCGTGTGTATCAGCAGCAGCAGGCAGTCAAAAGAAGAGAGAGTACTGAGACTCATGGCAGTCATGGCCGTTTTACATTTCTTATTAGATTATTAGATTTCACAGATGAATATTTTTAATTTTTTGTCTCTAAACGTGCGTAAACAAAACAAAATTTAACGCTAATCGTACGAAAATTGACGTTTATGCTCCCATCAGTGACTGTGCTGTACGATTAGATCATCCGCGGTGACAAAGAAAAAGGAGCGAGTAGTAGCAGACGCTGACCTATACCAAAAAGGCAGACGATTGGAAGAAGGCATAAACTAGCTTGATAGCATCCGTCTAGGAGTTACGTTTCCACAAAGAAAAATTATTTCGTTTAGCGGGATCAGTATTCGAGAGAATCCGAGATGACGATTCTCTCGAAGAAAAAGCCAAACACGGCCAAGGATCGGCGTGGTGAGAGCTCGAGCGGATCCGAGGTCGACGTTCATGGAGTGCAAAATGATCACGGTGCATCCGGATCCATAGCTCTGCCCAACAGTTCTTATCAGGTGTTTATCTTGCAAGTAATATCTTTTCAATCGGCGCGCTCTCAACACAACATTTTCTTGTCAGTTTTTTTTTTTTTTGCGTAAAAATTGTATTATTATGCACAAAAACCAACCTATGAAAATGACTTGAGAGTTGAAATAGTCGCATTAAAACTTTAAAAATACTTTTATGCAGGTTCGTGGTGGCAATAACTTTAATCTGCATGGTGTGCAAAATGACCACAGCTCCAATTCTATAGTTCCAACTGCCAATGGTTCTTACGAGGTAAATAAAATCGGGTTACCTAGAGTACAAATTTAACTACTTGCAGTAATTTATATTTTCAGGGAAATGTTGATCTCAGAGAAGAAGCACATTTTGATGAAGGTGGAAACTCCAATCATGGAAAGCGTCATCGTAGACGCACAAGCCCTCACAGGTATGATTACACTGATTTAAAGTTTAGTTTGCCATAATTACAACTTCTAATTTTTTTTTAGTTCATGCATTAGCAGAAGTTCTCGTAGCAAAAGAGAGCGAGAAAGAGGCAGGGGTGCAGGAGGAAGTAGCATTGGTACTAGTAACGAGCGTGAAAGGGAGAGAGAACACGAAAGACAGTCTACTCCACCAATTGCTTCTTGTAGTTCTGGTAGCTTGCAAGGTATGCAAAATTATTTTATTTATGAAGAATTATTGCATATTTAATAACAATTATTTTCCATCAAAGGTGCAGATGCCAATGTTCTATCGAATAGTCGAATGGCAATAGTTTCTGCTGCCAAAAATCTGGAGCACGAATCGGGTAATGGATACAACAGTGGAGATGAATATACTGGAAGAACAGGAAATAACTTGACAGCTGCAGAATGGCAAGAGGTTTGTTGCTCAAAAGTATATAATTTTAGAAATGCAACATTAATAAAAAAAATGTTGAATTGACAGCGTGACAGATGGTTTGAAAAGCGTTTAAGGAAAATGGGTTTCACTGTTAAAACAATGGGTGAAGATGGAGCATGTCTTTTCAGGGCTGTGGCTGATCAAGTGTATGGAGATCAAGAAATGCATGGAGTAGTTCGTAAACATTGTATGGACTACATTGTATGTTGATTCGCTATATTATAGGAAAGCACATGATTCAATCGCTATGTTTAATTTTTATTTTATTTATGTGAAAAACAGGCAGCAAATCAAGAATTCTTCTCACATTTTGTTGCTGAAGATTTCGGTGAATACGTAGACAGAAAGAGACAAGAATATGTGCATGGAAATCACATTGAAATGCAAGCAATGTCCGAAATGTACAATCGTAGTGTGGAATTATTTTGCTACAGCACTGGTAATTTTTTCAAACACTCATTGATGTCTATTTTTAAAGCGCACTTGTGCTCGATTTCCAACCTTGATTTCAGAACCAATCAATATTTTTCATGGAGTGTTAAAAACAGATAATGAACCTATACGATTGTCTTACCAAAGAGGTAGTCACTACAACAGTATTGTAGATCCATACAAAGCAACGATTGGCGTCGGCCTGGGTTTACCATCGTTTAATCCAGGTTCTGCTGATAGACAACTCATGTCCGATGCTGTTAGACAAAGTGAAGATTTGCACATAGAACAGGTATGCTGTAACACATAATTGATATGATCAACGATCGATAATTGTTCTGTCGTATTCTCGTAGACAATGCTTGAAGATAAAATAAAAGCAACGGATTGGGAAGCAACAAATGAAGCAATTGAAGAGCAAGTTGCAAGAGAAAGCTATTTACAATGGTTGAGGGATAATGAGATGAGAAAAGCAGTAAGTTTATGCAAATTTGTCTCTAATTAAACCAATTTTTACCGAAATTTAAATTTATTCCAGCGATCGTCAAGTTCTAGTAGTACAAGTACAGTAACTAGTGCTCAAAATAGTCACTTCCATTCGCATAGCAGTCGAACGCAACAAAGAAGCCATTGTTCTTCACCAACAGCGACGAACCAATCCAATGCAGAATCCCTACGTAACTCTCCAAAGGTTTGTTATCCTTGGTGTTTTATTCAAAAGACACATTTGTTACTCAAAATCATAATTTTTTTTGTTCGTTGTAGGTGAGCGATAGTGTGCGATGCAGTCGAAGATCGCCACAACACCAGTCGAACTGTGGAGTTGTTCCAGCTGAACACAAGGCTGCCATGCCACAAGAACCTACTCCAGGCAGTAGCAAAGAAACGCACGCATCACCAGATATTTCTCTCTTCAACCGTCTTCCCCCGGAAGTTTTCGGTAAATTACTTTTTGTAAATGAATTCCTTCGTTAAATTAATAATAAACACAATTAATAGGTTTGACTGATTGGGAAGACAGCGATATTTTGACAAAAGTGTTGGCCACTTCACAACAAGAATATTTAGACAGTTTGAAACAATCTCGAGCTTTTACAAATGCAGATTCTAGTGAAACAAATGAGTCCGCAAATAGTTGAATATTGTAAACTATGTGAATAAAATATATATATACGTATAAACGTATATGCCATACATATATAAATATATACATATATACATAAAATCGAAAATATATCTCAAGTAAATAGATATGAAAGAGAAGTAATTTTGAATTGATTAATCAAGTTCTTCTTGCGCTTTGCGATAGCGCAGCTACTTTTTGCTTTAATTTGCTTATTTTTCAAATTAAAAATTTCTTGTTGATAAAAACTTTTTGAAATAAAGTTTGATTATTTTGATTTAGTTTATATTTTCTACTTTGAAACGGTCCCTTTTACCCCCCCCCCCCCCCCCCCCAAAAAAGATTTTGTGTAACACATCGATACATCCTCATTATCTGTATAATACTATGGAAAATAAATATAAGGCTTTGTAAAAGTAACACGTGTGTTTATATTACAAGTCCCGTGTAAACATGCGCGGTATCGCAGGCTGACAACTCTCTCCTTGGAGTATTTGGCATTACGCAGTAGTGAGTCGCGCTATGCTAGTTGGTTCCATTAATTTTGCGAGCTATTACACAAAAGTTATCATGAACTCGACATTGCAAACAAAAGATTTCGATTTTAAAGCAATATTAGGAGAAGGAACTTTTGGGTAATACATTGCTTTTAAATAGTGAATTTTCAAATGTAAACTTTTTTTATTTGTTCAACAGTCAAGTTTATCTAGTCAAACGTCTCAAAGATGCGAAACAGTTTGTTGTCAAGAAACAAATACAAAGTGCTGAGAATGCTTGGAACAATAAGGTAAATTGAAAGAAAATGTAGTCCAATGACAATTAATATAAAAATTCGCAACTGCACATCGATGTTTGTACATACAGATATTATCAGCTGAAGTGGAATGTTTACAAACTTTAAGACATCCCAATGTGGTTTCCTACTATGGAGCTTGGCAAGAATCGGGCAATTTTTATATTTTGATGGAATATGCAGCTTGTGGTACACTGAAGCATCTTTTAGACGAAGGATCTAGTGGTGGACTACTAGAAAAAGTAAAATGTTTAGATTCTAAATTAAAAAGTATTTACAGCGCTTTTACTATATTCAATGTTATGCACGCGTGTGAATGCAGGATTCTTTGTATTTATTCGCACAAATACTGTTGGGAGTACACCATGTACACTCAAAAAACATTCTACATCGTGACTTGAAACCTGAAAACATTATGCTTACCGGGCGTATGGGAGACATCGTGAAGATTGGAGACTTTGGACTTTCGAGGGATTTGCAGCAGTAAGCAGTATTGAATTGAACAAATAAATTATGAATTCCAGAGTTTTTTTTCTTATTTTCGCAGGCACAATCTCAGCCATGCAGGATCTTATTATTATGTAGCTCCAGAGATGCTGAAAAAGCAACCATACGACTTCAAAAGCGATATTTGGAGTATGGGAGTCATTTTGTACGAAATGTTGACGAAAGAATTGGCATTTCCAGCCTCGGTAACTTATATAATATACGCTGTTTGACATTTTATGAATGCGATATTTTTTTGGAGCTATTATTTACGTCAATCTTTTTTTTTCCGCAGAGCATAGAAGAAATTGTACAGATTATATGCAAAGAAAAGCCTCGATTATTCAAATCTAAAAATATCTCTCGAGGTACCAAGATCATAGTTTATAAAATGCTTCAACAAGATGCCTCAATGCGACCATCAACTCGGCTTTTACTTCTTTGCCCGTATCTCGTTTCGTACATCGCCAAAGTTTATTTGAATTTAGGTCGATCTTATGCTATTCCCGATCATGAATTGAAGCTAGATGTTTTTCAACAATTTTTAAAATCATCTTAAATCTACGTTTTCAAAATTATCATCAAGTATCGAAAATGCTACGTTTCAATTTATTACTGTATACTTGAGAATATGAATTTTTATAAAACGCACACAATATTTAAGTGATAAAACGGTGGAGTTTTCATATAAAAGTGCAGAGCAATCATTTCGTTGGTCATCATTTTTCCACCACATAATAATTATATTACGATTTTATAATTCTTGCGACGACATAGACGCGGGCCTGGCAGCGACTGGTCGAGCTGAACAGAAAAGGAAATGGTCAATGGTTGGCAGTATGTCAATTATAGCCGAATGAAAATTTAGATCCTTACTGGGGCAGGCTTGAGCTTGGAATTTAATGTCGTCGATAGCGAAGCCTCCGTTACTCGCGCTTCCCTCTAAAATAATGTGATATGGCGAACGGCTCTCCACAGTCATTTGCGCCCAAGTCCAGGCAGGTCGGGGATTGTTGAATCCTTTGGCCGTCAGCGACCAGAGCTACACAACACGGCATTATAAATTATCGCTGCGGTACGGACAATAATTAATAAAGTATAGCATCAGCTGCGTTCGTACCACTTGGCGCTCTCCTCCGTCGTCGTCGTCGTCTGCGGAAGTTTCGGCGTTATCCGGATTCGCCGAGAGCTTGAGAACGCTGAGGCTGGTGGCTTCCTCGACGCCGAAGGCCACGAACCAGAAGGTGAAGCAGGTGGCCTCCTCGTCCGGCGAAATGCTCGCGACCAGAGGCGAGCGCAGTTTGACCTCGCGCTTCTGGTTGGGCGAGAAGATGTCGAAGAAGACGAAATCGCCGGAGGAGCCGAAGGTCTTGTCGAGCAGCTGCGCCGGGCGATGATTGGGGTAGGCGCGCTGCCACTGCACCCGTGGGTCGTTCACTGCGCTGCCGCTCGTCACGTTCTCCCAGCCGCACAGTCCCTTCTCGAAGCTGCAGTCCTCCGGCCGCACGACAGCGCTCCTCGGCTTGACCGAGCAGTTGCCCGTGTAGAATGCAATGTCGTCGATGGCGATGCTGCCGCTGGCGCGATTCGGCCCCCAAGTGCCCTCGAACAGCACGTGGAAGTCGCGTCGCTCGTTGATGCTCGTCTGCCCGTAATTCCAGCTGGGGCCTTGATTGTTGTAGAGCTGCCAAATGGGCACCGCCGCGTCGATGCTCTCGCCGACGGGCTGCACGAGGACTCGCAGAACGCCTGCGATTTCGACTGCGCGATGAGCGCTCTGCGCAGAGCGATCGAATGATAAGTAGTGCAGCATGATTACCCAAGCTCGGGCCGGTAGCGTCGATGAACGACTCGAACATGAGGTACCAGAAGGTCAGGCAGAGGGGCTCGTTGTCGGCGGCGTCGGCGGCGGCGGAGGCGGAGGCCGTGGGCTTGATGAGGTTGCCGAGGAGATAGGCGCTGCCGGACACCGCCGAAGCGACCCCGCGGCTCTGCAGGGCCATGAAGTACTCCTGGCGCGGGCGCACGGCCGGCAAGCTGTAGGGCTTGCGCTGGTTGCGGGGATTCAGAGTCTGCTGCGAGACGCGCTCCCAGTTGACGCGAGCCGGTGGCGCGGGGTTGGGGATGCCGGGCGGCAGCGGCGGCGGGCCGCCCCCGGCGACGGCGGTGGGTTCGCGGCTGTTCAGCCACTCGCAGTCGTCGATCTCGAAGGTGCAGTCCCGCGGGAAGTGCAGGGGCGAGGCCACCTGCGGCGATGCTGAAAGCAAATGCGGGTGAGCAGCACGAGCTTGCAAGCTCTCCATCACTATCGTAATCATATATGTCCAATTCCACAAAAAAAAACTCGATTAATTCGGCACCGGTTCTAAAAAAAGTCAAATTGACTCGACGCTTCTAATTCCTTCGGGATATCATTCTATGTTACACAAGGAACCGACAAAAAATTGGGCCCATCCATAAAAATGGGTGTGACCCCCTTTTTTCGCTCGTGGAAGTTACAAAATTATTGAAAAAGTATAAAATAAGTTTCTACAGTTTTTTGGAATTTAATGAAAAATGAAAAATGGTAGCGTTAATCTGAAATTTACCTACTTTTTTTCTATTATTTTTTAAACTTCCATGGTCGAAAAAAGGGTGTCACACCCATTTTTATGGATGGGCCCAATTTTTTTTCGGTTCCTCGTGTCATATAGAATGGTATCCCGAAGGAATTAGGAGCGTCGAGTCAATTTAACTTTTTTTAGAACCGGTGCCGAATTAATCGAGTTTTTTTTTGTGGAATTGGACATATATATATAATAGAGCAATAGAGGTGGTGTACTTGGGCAGGCCCCGGTGGTGAAGGCGATGTTGTCGACGGCGATGTCGCCCATGCCGGTGTTGCCGACGCTGGCCTCGAGCACCAGCTGGAAGTCGTCGAGGGAGCTGATGGTGACGCGCGAGTCGAACCACGAGTTGCCGGCGTTGCCCTTGAGCCTCCAGATCTCGTGGGGCTTGGCCTCGAGGTTGCGCGCGTGGCGCAGCGACAGCCGCAGCTCGCCGATGCCCGCGCCGAACATGTGGAAGCTGAAGTGCATGCACATGGGCGCGTCGGCGGCGCTGGCGGGCATGCCGACGCTCAGCAGCCGGGCCACGTCGCCCGGGCGCCGCGGGTAGCTCGAGTCGACGAAGGCGTAGCCGCCGCCGCTCGAGAGCGACGAGTCGCGGTCCACCACCGGCCCCGTCGTCGGGTTGCTGCTGCCCCGGCTCTGCAAATTCCCCCAAGTGCCCTCAAGCTTCTCTGCGATCTCGGCTCAGCTCATAATTGCGCATACTCACGATCGACCAGTCAAAGTCGTCCTCGACGTCGTTGGCCCAGTCGCAGAATCCACCGGCGAAATTGCAGAAGCCCACGCACG
Source organism: Galeopsomyia nigrocyanea (assembly GCA_035047105.1). Classification (NCBI taxonomy): domain Eukaryota; kingdom Metazoa; phylum Arthropoda; class Insecta; order Hymenoptera; family Eulophidae; genus Galeopsomyia; species Galeopsomyia nigrocyanea. The sequence continues at coordinate 7,865,373 of JAWWMK010000040.1, read as the reverse complement.
AGCTGCCCGGCTGCAGGTCGATGTCGTCGACGGCGATGTAGCCGCGGTAGGAGCGAGACGTGTCGCTAGAATCCACCGGTGCGCCCTCGATAATCAGCTGCGGAAAGGGACATTGCAAGGCGTTGAAGAAGGGGGCAAAATAATAAGTGAACGCGAAAATCACCAACAGTGTGAAGCTCGGGATAAGTGTAGAGGATCTGCGCCTGCTGCCAGGTGCCGAGGTTGAGGTAGTGCGCGTGCCAGAGCACGTGCTCGTCCGGCGGCGCCTGTCGGGCGCTGGGCGCGCCGGGCAAGAGGGGCCTGTCGCAGGACATGCTGATGGGCCGCCGAGCTGAGTCGTTGAGCAGCTTGGTGGCCGTCGAGCTGAACTCGTCGAAGCCCGAGTGCAGCAGCACCCTCAGGCCCGCGGCACTCAAGCCGTCCATCGCGTACTTGAACATGAAGCAGGTGCCCAGCACGCCCGTGCTGCCGAGCTGCGGGCTGTGCAGCAGCCCGTTGGGGCTGACGCTCGACTCGCCGATCGTTCCCCTGGCCGTCCCCGCCGACTGCGAGCACTCGATGAAGGCGTACCTGCGACGCGCGCAACGAGAGCAGTGTCACGATAAAGAGCGACCAGAGATTGCGAGGATAAAGCTCACCCTCCCTCCATGGAGCCGGCGGTGGTGTCGATCGGCGGGCCCCCGAGCCAGTTGGACGCGAGCCCAGTGCCCGCGCTCCACTTGAGGGCCCCGCAGCCGTCCTGCCATTCGCACAGCGACTGCACGGGCAGCGGGCCGAAGTCGCAGAAGACCTCGTCGACGCTGGCCGTCGGCACGGGCGACGGGATCACCGACTGCTGCTGCTGCTGCTGCTGGATCAAGGCCGCCGAGGACGACAAGTTCAGCGGGATGCTGGGCTGCGTGGATCGGGCCGCGTTAGCAGCGCGGGCCTCCAGCGAGTCGGCGTCGTCGAGGAGCCATTTGTGCTCTGACGATTAAATCATGCGATTTGACAAGTATAGCACATATGTAATCCAGAAAATAATACCTATTTTATGAGGACCAAAATTGAAATTTTTTTTTTCATTCGCTAGGGCTTCCGGACCTGTTTCCTCTTCTTATTTAAGGTATATAGTGACAGAAAATACTCGTGAATATTAGAAAAGTCCGCAGGAACTACTATTTTCAGCATTTTTCCGATATTAATAACAAACTAAAAATGTAATTATTTGGCAATTTTTTTGATAACTTGCCACCGGATAATTATTTTTGAATGAAACT
>JAWWMK010000040.1:7845538-7864014 GCA_035047105.1 Galeopsomyia nigrocyanea | reverse complement strand
ACTGATTGGTAAAATATACGATATCATGAAATATTGAAAGAGGATCTTTACTGAACGTTTCTGAAACGCGTCAGTTTTAAACTATTTCATGAATAGTCATAGAGATAAATAAAGCAATAAAGCCTTCTACTTATTAAAATGGCCTTTAAATTTCTGTATAAATATATGATAAGTAAATTACGTTGCTAACTGCTTGTTTACTTATCAAAATAGGCTTTTTATTTCTATATAAATATTATGATACTTAAATTGCTTTGCTAAATGTTTGTCTAAATTAACAATTAAAACTTTCATGTAATAAAGTTGGAAAAAGGTGAAAAATGCAGATTTGAAACATGATAACAAATATAAATAAAATCTCATGAAAATGCAGACTTGTAAAATTTCCATCGTGCAATTCATTTTGATAATAATTCCTTGCAATAAAATGTGCGTTACGTGACAAGTTTAAAAAAACGAATAGTGAGCATTACAAATAACTATGTTCATTTTGTTTTAAATTTGTGTAACTTTGTTTTCAAAACGGATGTTAAACAGCTTTACGCATTCTTGGTGAGACAAAGCGAGAGACAAAGGGTTTCGAAGAATTTTCGTTGTGCACTTCAACAAATTTCTTGCAATAAAATGTATTCGATTAAGAATTTTAAAAAACGAATAGTGAGTATCATAAACAACTAAGTTCATTTTGCTAAAATTGTCTAACTTTGTTTTGAAAACGGACGTTCAACAACTTTACGCATTCTTGGCGAGATAAATTAAGGGTTTCGTAAAAAACTTGAATGCTACTTGTAAGCGTTTATTATCAGGGTGTATAAATAAAATAATGATAAAAATTTACCGTGACTTTTGTTAAATGTCGAAGCTCAACAGGGCGCAGATATCTTCTTGGTTTGGGTGGCAGCGTAACAAGACAAGATGTACTACATACACACACCGAACATACTTCGAAGTCGCGACGTTGACGACCGGCGAACTACTAATATAAGAAATCGCTGCCCGCAAACGCGAAGCGTAAACACGTTGGTGCTTGTCCAGCTTGCCGGCAACAGGCGGCAACAGGGGCCCTATTCTGCCCACACTCGCACAAAACTGAGTGCAACAACTGGCTTCGTTATAGCAGAGGAGTCCGGTACCGCAAGATTTAGCAAGACGCATGCGTACTAGTTGAGTTCAAGTTCGATTCGATTATCGGCCAAAAAATAATCGATCCTGAAAATAATCGCGAAAATAATCGATTAATCGATTAAATAATCGAATGGAATCGAACATCACTAGCTAGAGTAGTTGCGTGCGAGTAGTGTCTGCAACTGTCTGCAACGAGGCCGTGTACTCTCGGCGGCAATTGGGTTCCACGTTTCCTTGACAAATAGGTTTATTATGAATTTTCTTCAACACTTGATCATTTGTGAGACTGTTGTGCTTAAGAAATTTTTCATAATCATCAATTTCACAGACTCATATTCTTCTTTTTCCGCGATTTCGGAGCAAACGTTCATGTGCTCAAAATAGGTTAGAATTAAAAAGTGCCGTTCAAGTTAACAGATGTACTCGTTAAAATATTCAATATCTAATTTGTAAAAAGATAAAACTATTGTACAATTATTCTTAAAAATATTCCATACCAGTTTTCGTTGCCATTTGTTGCGAGAAATATCAAAAATATTAACAATTTTAATTTTTTATAATTTTGCGAAATCTCCAATTTGGTTTTATTTTCAGGCTGCCAATTAAAACAATTGAAACAGAAAAAAATGCCTCCAAAACGTGGAACAGAAGAAACAGATCGATTGACTAGAATAGCTATTGTTAATACTGATAAATGCAAGCCCAAAAGATGTCGGCAAGAATGCAAGAGATCATGTCCAGTGGTGCGAATGGGAAAACTTTGTATAGAAGTCACTCCCAACAGTAAAATTGCTTCCATTTCTGAAGAGTTATGCATTGGTTGTGGTATTTGTGTAAAGGTAATTAACTGCATTACTTACTTTTGAAAAGAATGATTTTCTTGTAACAAAATTATTTGCTTTTTAGAAATGTCCGTTTGAAGCAATATCAATTATTAATCTTCCAAGTAACTTGGAAAAGGAAACTACTCATCGTTACTCCAAAAATTCATTCAAGCTTCATAGACTTCCGATACCACGTCCTGGTGAGGTTCTTGGTTTGGTGGGAACCAATGGTATTGGAAAATCAACAGCTCTCAAAATTTTGGCTGGTAAACAGAAACCCAATTTAGGACGTTTTTCCGTGAGTAAAAAAAACTGCAATTTGTAGTGTGGTGTGTTGGGAAGGTTGGCAAAAAAAAAACAAGTCAATGTATTTTTAGGATCCACCAGATTGGACGGAGATCTTGAGCCACTTCAGGGGTAGCGAATTGCAAAATTATTTTACAAAAATTCTTGAAGATGATTTGAAAGCACTCATCAAACCACAATATGTGGATCAAATTCCTAAAGCAGTGAAAGGAACTGTTCAACAATTGTTGGACAAGAAGGATGAATGTCAGAATCAAACTCGAATTTGTCAAATGCTTGGTAAACACAATTGAATTAATTATTTTAAATTATAAATTTATTTATTCATAAAATTTTAAATGGCAGACCTAAGTCACATCAAAGATCGAAGCATTGATGCTCTGTCGGGAGGTGAACTTCAAAGGTTTGCTTGTGCCATGGTGTGTATTCAAGATGGAGACATTTTTATGTTTGATGAGCCATCATCGTACTTGGATGTCAAACAACGTCTGAATGCAGCCGTTACAATTAGATCACTGATACACCCAGACAAGTGAGCGTTTTTTTTTGTGCATCACGCACTTACGTTGCCAGAATTAAGACTTGCTTTTAACGCGCGATTGCAGGTTCATTATAGTTGTAGAGCACGATCTTTCTGTACTTGATTATCTCTCCGATTTCATTTGTTGCCTGTATGGAGTTCCTGGTGCTTATGGAGTAGTAACTATGCCTTTTTCCGTGAGAGAAGGTATAAATATATTCCTTGATGGTTTTGTTCCTACGGAAAATTTGCGTTTCCGCGAGGAATCTTTGGTATTTAAAGTGGCTGAAAGTGCTACCGAGGAAGAAGTCAAGAGAATGAGTCACTATGAATATCCAGCTATGGTCAAAACAATGGGTAATTTCGAATTAACCGTTGAAAGAGGACAGTTTACTGATTCTGAAATTCTTGTACTCTTGGGAGAAAATGGTACGGGAAAAACGACTTTTATTAGAATGTTGGCTGGTAACTTGCCTCCCGATGATGGATCAGGTGAGAGTGCAATCCCATTTTTCTTTTAATAACTACTGATGAAAACAAGAATGCATTTTTTTCTTTTCAATTTTCAGGTAATATACCGCAGTTGCACATTAGTTACAAACCCCAGAAAATTAGTCCAAAGTCTCAGGGTATCGTTAGGCAATTGTTACACGAGAAGATCAGAGACGCATATGTCCATCCGCAATTTATTACCGATGTGATGAAGCCGTTGAAGATTGATGATATTATTGACCAGGAAGTTCAAAACTTGTCTGGCGGTGAATTGCAGCGAGTGGCTTTAGTACTATGTTTGGGAAAGCCTGCAGATGTTTATCTGGTTGATGAACCTTCAGCCTATTTGGATTCTGAGCAGCGTTTGATTGCAGCAAAAGTCATTAAAAGGTACGAAAAAGTTTATATAGAAATTGTGCTGGTAATGATAATATAAATATTTTTAGATTCATACTACATGCGAAAAAGACCGGTTTCGTTGTTGAGCACGATTTCATAATGGCCACGTATTTATCGGATCGCGTGATTGTATTTTCTGGACAACCGTCCGTCAAGACTGTTGCGCACAGTCCGCAGTCATTGTTGAATGGAATGAATAGATTCTTGGAACTATTGGGTATAACGTTTAGGCGAGATCCGAATAACTTCCGACCTCGAATAAACAAAAATCAATCTGTCAAGGTAATCATCAGAATTACAACTTACACCACATAGTAACATAATTTTTACTTTTATTAAATGATTTCATTTCATTGAATTGATTTTAGGATCTGGATCAAAAGAGGGCAGGACAGTATTTCTTTTTGGAAGAATAAACGGGTTGAGTATATCGTTGAAAAAGCCTTGTTAATACATCTCTGCCGGAAATATGGTGTAACATTACGTGACTTTTTATATATCCATTCATATATTTCATAAAAAAATGTTGGATTTTTTTCATATCAATTTTGTAATAAGCAGAAAAGTTTTTTTTGTTTAAACTGCTACTCGCATTGAGAGTTGATTATTGTACTGAAAATGTTACGCAAATTTAAATCAGATTATTGTGCATGATGATTTGTTTACACAATATAAGATACTGTAGCCACTTCAAAAAAAGGAATTTAAAAATGGAGCAAGCTAAATTATATCCAACAAAAAAACTGAAAAATAAAAGCACTTTTAACCAGAATTGTCAGCTTTATTGCAAAAAAAAAAAAAAAATATGTAAAGGTAAAATATTTCTTCTTTAAGTTTAAGTAAAAAATTTAACATATCAAACGTAAAATCAAGCTTATCACTGAACTAAATAATTTCCTATGAATCAATTTTTTTGTAACTTCAAATTCATAGTGATTTGATTTGATGAAACAAACGTCTTGTATAAAATACACAGTTTAAAATACAAAATAGACTTCCTAAAACTTGTTGTACATATATAAATTCTAACTTCAATTGGTGGAAAGATTCCAGGCCAACAAGACAGAATAATAAAAGCAACTTGTATATTTCTCACGCTAGACAGTAGTTTGTTAATGAGAAATGGGAATATTTAGTTATCTAGTTCATTTGGCATTTTAAAATATTTATCATAAATATAACGACGAATTAAACTTGAGCTTCACCACTTGAACTTCCCGAAAGTGCCATTTTTGATAGACTAGAAAGACTTCGACGGGGACTGCTGCCGCCCAAAAAGCTACCACTTGATTCGGAAAAGATTTTTCTGAAACTAGAGATAAAAATCAACGTTATTTGCGCGCATGTTTCGCAAAGACGCGGCGCTGTGAATAATTCGAAATACGTTACAATTTTCGTATTCCAGATTCCGATTTTTTCCACGGAGCATCGTCAGGTTCATAAGGCAACGGACCTTGAACTGGAGCATCTTTTTCGGCCTCCGTTCTGTGCAAGATAAAAATTAATCAATAGGCAGATAAATAAAAATAAAAAACAAATAATGAAGCAGATAGTCACGGTTCAGCTTTCGGCCGATATAGCTCCAGCTCCTCTTCCAACTCGGCAACTCTGGTCTTCAGTTCGTTTCTCTCGTGAAGAATCTCTTTGAGCTCGGCTGTGGTGAACCTGGGTCTATCTGGATCATCTACATCGTAAACGACCTTATTTGCTAGGTCTGGATATGCTTGGGATTTGAATAGGTCCTCGTTTTCTTTTCTCGCGAGCCCCAGTCTCGCGCGAAGATTGATTAACTCTCTATTTTGATCTTGTAATTGAGCTAAAAAGTCCGCTCGCTCCTCCACCAAGCCCCTGGCTTGCATTTGTGCCTGCCTTTGCTTACGCTTCAGCTCTCTCCCAACCACCGTTAGTTTATCTACTTGATTATTTAACTAAAAACGATAAAAAAAAATATTCATCAAAGTGTACGTCGACGGCGGCAATTATTCTTACGTTTTCAATTTCCGCACTTTTCTGCGACAGTTCTCTGTCTCGACTTCGAATCTGTTCTCTTTGTTTGTCGATCATCGTCCTGAGACGTTGTAGCACCGCAATATCAACTTCCTGGCCAGAGGTAAAACCTAAAATAGTTCATCGTAATTGCGCGTTACTTGTTGCAGCGAAAGGCCCCGGCGAAAAAGAAAAATTAGTACTTGGTTTACCACTGTCGTCGCTGTCACTGCGATTTTCCTGCACAGCAGTGGCCAATCGCCGATTTTCTTCCTGCAATCTATTGACCATCTCCAGCAGGTCGCGAGATTCTTGCTTCCAATGATCTTCAATTTGCTCGAGTTCCTATGTGAAATTAAAAAACGAAAGGTGAGTGTAAACAAACAAAGAGCCGGGAAGAAAATGGGAAAGAGGAGCGCACTTTTTCGAAACGCTGTCTGTCCTCGGCCTTGCCAATCTTGTCGGACTCGAGCTGTGCGATTTTGGCGCTGAGCTCCTGCACGGCGGTGTTTTCGCGCTCGTTTTTGGTAGCGAGGTTCTCGAGGAGCTCGAGGGCATTGATGACCTTGGGCATGAGATTGGCGATTGATTCGGAGCCGTGTGCGTCAATCAGCTTCTCGCACTCCTTGCCAATTTCCGAGGCGATGTCGTAGACGTCGACCACCGACACCTCCGACGACGTTTCCCCGAGTTCCTCCATACTTGAGCGCCGTTTGTAGTAACGCTGCTGCTGCTGTTGTTGCCGCTGCTGCTGGAACTCTGGTCGTAGGAAAAGAGGCATTTAAGTGGCCCTCGCTAGGTCACTAGCGATCGACCCTGCAGCAGAGCCGAGAAACTCTCGAGGCGACGGCGGCGCGTACGACGACAGCTTCTTGACGACGGCAGCAGATCCACTGCTACTGTCGACAATAATTACGCATTAGCGGCTGTATAGAGGTGCTGCGAAAACTATCTGGTACATACCTAGCTCGTTCATGGGTGAGTGTTAATTCAATTGTCGACGGCTCTTGTATTACTCTTCTCGCGAGGGTACTTGTCCGCGTTAATTCTCAGTAGCTCAGCCCCGCATCGCCAGCGGCCAGCCCGGACTCCAAAATCTATAAGCGTGGCTGGAAATTGATCGTTCAATGCGAGGCTGGAGGCAGCAGCGATGAATCACCGCAGCAGCAGCAGCGGTAAAACTTATAGACTCGCTATTATAGTTCGCCGACAAAAAGCGACAATAATTGTAGTTTCAAACTGTACACAATGCGAATTAACTGGAGTATTAGATCCTTGCGCTCTCTGTGACAGCTGCGCAGTTGCTATAGCTTATCGCACTTACTGGCACCCCAAAGACTCTGGACCTGGACTCACGCACTGATTATTCGCGGCCAACACACACGCACAGCCTCCACTGCCACTATCTACCGCCTACTTAGATCTGGCTGCATCTCTCGCAGCTGCAAATCCAGTCAGCAACTAGGTACGCGACTGGCGCGAAGGCGACGCTCGATAAAACTCATCTGTCGGAAATTGATTAGGAGAGAGCGCGAGCGGAGCTGAGTATTATAGCTTATAGCTGCTGACTGCAATATATACCTATATGGCGCTGCCGCCTGCCGCCTGATCCTAGCCAGTAGCCTCCCCCTTCCCCCCCCGCCCTTGCTCGCACTTTTACGTGGTATACATACGTCATGGGCAGAGAGCGCCCAGCCCCCGTCACACCTACCTACACATCAACATCGCTCACCCACGTGCCCTGGCTACTTGCATGTGTGAGTGCATGCGCGCCAATACTTGATTTTGCTATTGTAGATGATTGCTTCTTTTTCACGCTCCTTCTCGTGCTCACGTATGCGGGTTCATGGAGAAAACATTCATTGCAACTATTGTAAAGCTTATTCATATATTTTATGTATGGCTTCGTACAAATTTATAAAAAAAAAACATTACAGTCGTAGCTGGTACAAACTTTGACAAATACGCACTTTTTGCGCGAAAAATCAGCTTGTTCTTTGCTGTATACTTTTCAACAACGTTGAACAGTGATCTACAGACTAGATGCTAGTACTTTTTTTCTTTGGCTTGTTATCGTAATATAATCAAACATGGCACGATTACTTGAAAATTAAGAATTAACATTCAAAGCTTTGTCAAATAATTGTCATGGCAGAAATGCTTATTCTAGTCTAAATATTATTGCACGTACATGTAATTTGTGCCAATTGTGTGTTATTTATTCATAGTTCTTCTTTTTCGTGCGCTTCGTCGGACGCATCTGCTGCTGATATCAAAACTGAATTTTCCGTGTCACTTATGTATCCGCTCTCGCCTGTATAGTGGGTTGGGAATATGATGAGTGGTTCCGCCGATAGGGCTATCAAATTTCTATCTGGGTAATATCCTTTCCAGTCGTCCCTAAAAAAACATTTTTTGATTGATTAAGTCAAGTCGATAAAATCAATGATCAACGATGGGCGTTACCTGTGGTGCTGATCATACATAATGGGTAGATACTCGTCAACGGGTACTAAATTTTCCAATGGTTTTGCGGCGATTAATTTCTTTGCACCCTTTGCGGATAGTAAGTAACCTACGGTCCAATAACTGTAGCCTGCATGAACTAGATATTTGGCGCCTTTCACCCAAGTTTCCGGATCTTTTTGCATTCGTTTTCTACCAACATACCTATGCGATGAATAGTTGATTAAAAGTCAATTTTTTTTTTCAACTATTTTGAAGCGTTCAAAGTTAGTACTCACACCAAGTCCCAATCATTTTGAAATTTGTCGAGTTCTTGTAAAATATGTAGTACTTTTTGCCGAAAGTATGGTTCAAATCTAACGTCGTCTTCCAACACTAGTGCATTGGCATGCCCATCTTCAACAATCTGTAATAATAACCATAAAAACAATACAAATACGTACTTGTGTGTGAGAAATGGTCAATGGAGAAAAACTGTATTTACTCTGTTCCAAACGATATAATGACTCAAAAAGCATCCCACTTCGCCCATTGTCATTGGCCTGTGTGGGATAGAAATGCCGATTAGACTCAAATTATTATTATTATTTTTTTTGTTACCTTTTATGATATGGATCTTCATAGCCTGGCATCATTTTTATATTCCACATATTCAACAAACTTTCATTCAAAGTTCTAAAACATGAAATCACAATATTCATCAAATACTATTTTTTTATTTTTTATTTTCATGCATTACCTTCCATCAACAGCATCGACAATTTCGGCGTTGATGCCGAGTTCGCGGAAACAAGCCAACATTCTTCTGCGACGCTCAGGGCGTCTTACCAAGTTGATCATGTATACATTACTGAGACCTAGAGTATCTTTTTTAGGGTATTGAATGAATCTTTTCATATTCCTGGATACTTCAATTGACTCTTGATTTTCTGTAAAATAAAAATGAAAAACAAGTGAATGATAGTTGAAAAAATAAAACTGTAAATGATTAGAAAATTTTCTGTGTGTGCCTACCACTAGCCAACATTTCAAGTTTTATATTCAGTACTTGCTGATAGTCATGATCAAAAGTATCTTGATTATCTAAAGGTACCGTAATAAAACCATACGGTTCATCATTACAAATATGCAATTTTACTCCTACAAAATGTGAAATACACAACAATTATTGTGGATCACTGAACATTACATTGACACATTATAGCAGAAATTAATAAAACATTTTTTCACCTGAGATGTTTGCACTGAGGGCAAATGTAATAATGTCATCTCTTGGTCCATTGTATGAAGGTACATTCTCAGAATCGTATGTCAAAAAGTCACTGACAGTTCTTCGGAGATCTATTAATACTGCACTGTGAACCATGGGTACTGAGAAACAACCCACGTTTTCTCTTGCCAGAATTGGTTCGTAATCATCAGTTCTTTTGTAATAGAATTCCGGAGACATTCCTGCCCAGAAATTGCTATACAATCCATCTGATTTTAACAAAGGTGCAACAACTGTTTCATTTTTTGAAATTAACAAATCCAATGTATTAATATTAGTCAGGAAAACATCAGCATCCAGCATCTACAATGCATAAAAAATAATTACATTAGAGTAAGATACATGGGCATAACTAAGCAAAAATAAATACATACAAATACATAATCTGCCCAAATCCTCCTTGCATAGTTGAGTATATTTTCCCTCAATTTGATTATGTGCTCAAATCTTGCTGGGCTCCACTCGGCAAAACTCCACTTTTCATTTTCATTTTCACCCCAACTCTTTTTATCCAAAGTGACATTGACCAAAAAATAATTATTGCTTTTTTCATTTAGCCATGTTTCTAATATTTCAGTAGTACTATCAATGTTATTATCGCTATGTATCCTAGAACATCAATAGTGATCACGCTAATGAAATCATTCAAACATATTTTTATTTTGCTTAATTTCACAACTTACCATAAAGCTATTCGATTCTTAGGGTAATTAAGATTTTCTAAAAGACTTAAGCTGTAAGGTAACACATGAGCCTTATTTCTTGCTAAAATTCCAATTAAAACAGTTGGATTTTTAAAGACAGTACTTGTACATGAATTTCTTATAAACAAAAAAAGAATTATGAACTGGATGGTATGGCACTTCATTTTAAGTATTGACGAAAATGTAATGTTTACATTATGCTTAATTCTTTCGATTCATCTCATTTAAAACTGAATAAAACTCAAAACCACTCAAAATTGCAGCAAGTCACAGCTATATTATCACTATATATATATATATATTGTCGTGGCAAGAATTAAGGTTAGTTTAGAATGCACAAAACTACTAACCTTTCAAAAAAGTTGTCCCCCGTTGGCCATTGGAGGATTATTCAAATTATTTATCAGACTTCTGCGGTTATTGAAAGTAATAATAATTAATGCGAGAATTAATTAACGTACGTCTAATGTTTAAAAATAATTAACCCATCATTACCCGCAAGCCGCTTTTTGGCCCTCAAACTAACTAATTAATTATTATAAATTATTAAACGTACATGAATTAATGTTGTTACTCTCGCATTAATTATTATTACTTTAATCATTTCAATAATCAGAAGTCTAGTAGGTATAGTAGATAATTTTAACAATCCTCCAAATGCAACGGGCTAACTTTTTTGATAGGTTAGTAGTTCATAGACAAACACTGTATATATATATATATATGTGTATGTATATAAACGCACATGGTTGACATGGTTCGGTGCGATTATGCGAATGAATGAAATATAAATCATTGGCACTTGTAAGTTGAATTAAACCTCGCGAGGTACGTACTAGCTTTAACTCGAGCCGCATTTACTTGAGTATTATTAATAGATAATAAATTTATTATCTCTCTAGTTTTCGCAGTCAAAAGCAAATAGTATATATTTATCAACTATGTCGCAATAAAGGCATCAGAAATTAAACGTAAAATTTTTTATTTTAGATCATATGAACTATGGTCAACTTCAGAATGTCAACCTTTCTGTTACCTGCATTTCATCGATGTCGGATTTTCCTAAGTATTCCTGTTCATGTGTCACAAAGATATAATTACACAATGACATTGGTTTCACCCAGTGTACAGTGTAAAAAAAAGCCAGATATTACTCTGATATTAAAAAGAAATGCAATAAGTTGGCCTAATCTGCTAGAAAAATCCAGAACTAGGGCCAGGCTCCAACTTTGCGGAGCATTACTTTATGAAAGTATAGCTGACAAAATAAATTATAACAAGTTTTATCAAGACTTTGAAATGGAAGATACTTTTTTTTCATGGTTTTTAATCACAGAATTACATGTTTGGATGATAGCTTTGCGAATAATGCAAGAAGAAGAACATGGCATAGAATTAAGAAATAGCCTCATCGAAGCTATGTGGAATGATGTGAAAATCCGTTCGAAAAAACTTGGATTAGTAAATGTATCACTGATAAATCAGCAACTGGGGTTACTATCTGAACAATTTAATGCGTCACTTGTAGGATACGATGAAGCTATTTTGTCAAGTGACACCGTACTAGCAAACCACATTTGGAAAAGGGTTTTCAAGTGTGAAATTAATGATCCAACAAAATTGGAACAATTTATAAAATACATTAGGAAGCAGGTCAATTTACTATCAAAAATTCCCAGAACAGACATTTTTTCCCTATCTCCATCTCTATCTTGGGTTAATCTTTGAAGATTGTTGCGATAGTTGTTTGTGAAAAAGATAATTTAGTCACTAAATTTTGTGAAAGTCATTTTATTATGTACATAAAAAGTATTAGTAAATTACTTTATCACATTTTTTTATTGAAATGTAAAAAATATATAAATAAAAAAAATCTGTACAAAATTTATTTTAGATTTAAACTAATAAATAGAATTATTGATGACTTTAATTTGTTCTTCCTCTATTTCCTTTTCAATTTTTTGCTTTGTGGCAAAACTTAGACTAGACTTGTCAAAATCGAGCGCCATTATGCCCAAATCGCCACTAAAACGATTTTTAGCAATCTGAAATTCAAAAAAATCAATGAACGATTTAATAAATTTTTTTCTGTTTTCAAAACCAATCAAAATTACCTGCAAATACTTTTTTCCTTGGACACTTGCTGTTGGCCTCCGATCTTGAAGAATCAAAACATTATCTGCTTCTTGACTAGCTTTTGCTCCACCAAAAATTGAAGCAGTTGTTAAATCGTCATCATCGCGCTCTTTTCTCGGATGGATAACTAAAGATACATGACAGTTAAATTTCGTTGCAAATGCTCTGAATGATGCTATAATTTTATCTTGCTTCCAAAATCTAAACGTTTTTTTTACAAATTTTTAGTACAAATACTAGAATGACTTGTAGTAAGATAAATTACTTTAATACCTGTCCATATATTTGGGTTCATCTGTCATACCCATCATAAATTGTATGTTGTCAATAATCACATGACCAATATCATGCACATAAGTAGCATGTTGTATTGCCTGTAAAAACAAACATGAACTTGCATAAAATGAAATTTTAAATAAGACAGATCGACGTCAAAAAGTTGAAAATACCTCCATTACATCCTTGATATCTTGTTGACCATGAAACGTCATAAAGTAGATTGGAAGTTTTTCAAATTCGTCGGCAAAAGAGTCAAATTTATCCAAATTTTGATCCAATGGTACACCAGCCATTTGCTGTAACATAATTTTAACTAATCTTGCATTTCTTATCTCAAAGCTTCCCCATAATGTGTTGACACCTTGCATTGCCAAGTCTAGTGAATATTCACTCATGAATGTTGTCTTTCCACACCCTGCAGCAAATATATGTTACGCGCTAAATCTCGATTTATTTTGTTTGCGTGACTGAAAACTATGACTACCATACCTGTTGGCCCTGTAAGCACTGTGAACTCTCCTCTCCTGTGACCTTTTAAAATGTTATTCAAAGTTGGGTATCTGACCCATTTCACTCCTTGCACTTTACCCACATTTTGCAGATCACTCAAAACATCTTGCCTGAGAGTACGAAAGGTGGTGATACTCTTGTGCCAAATGGGTTGAGCATTCTGAATAATCTTTTTCAAGTCATACCCCAGACTTGCTGCAATTTTTGCTTGAGGCTGATCATCTATGGGTCTAACAAACCAACATCGTTTTTCATCAAGTTTACTAGCAAACTGCCTTGCAGTGTCCCAACTTGGCTCATCGTTCCCAAACCAAAGTACAAGTTTTTTGTAAGACTCTAAGCTTGGCAGTATTTGCTGTGGTATATTTTGCAATCCATAAGGTAAACATATTATAATATTGGCAGCTCTTTTTGTAGCTATAGCTATCAAGTCTTCAATGTGTGGCACAAGAACAGCAGTTCCATCTGATTTTATGTTTTTTTGTTTGAATACAAGTATACCACTGGCATTAGTTGCTGGCACTGTTTTGGAACAACTATTATCAACACATAAAGTCCTATAGCCAGTAATAAATTTTTGAAATGCTAGCAAAGGAAAGTATAGAGACTGTGTTGATTCCTGGTAATACACATTCATTTGAGACATAATTTCTTGAGGTACATCCTGTGGAATTGCAAAACAATGATAATGCCAATTATTACATGTGTATGACTACTTGATTGTAATTTTTTTTCTGAATCATTACCTGTATATTAAATTTTTCAAGTATACTCTGGTATTTTTTATTTGGTAACTTTTCCATCAATTCAGTCGATTTTTTCACTTTGCTCCATTCTTCACTGCAGTTTGGCAGAGGGGCTAAAGACTTTTGAAAAGCTTTAAATTCTTCTAAATCCTTTGCTGTTTTACTAGGTTGCATTTTCTTTTCCAACGTGTTCCAAGATCCTATTCTTTTACAACTCTCACACACAAAAAATCCTAAAAAAGATCAACTTGTTTACATTTAAAATTTTTTAAAAATTAAAAATTCATTACCTGTCATTTTATTTATATGTAATTTACAATCTTTCTTCTTGCTGTCATCGCATAATGAAAAGTTTGTAGAAATGCAAGCGTGACCCTCTAAAACAGGGTAATTTGCTGATTTCAAGGCACGCTTGATTTCCAATAAATTAACAACAGATACTTGTCCATCAACATTGTGATAAGATGTCTTTATTATTTTTTGACAACAATGCATTTTTAACAAGACATTCTGCAAACTTTTCAAAAAAGCCTTGAATATCATTTTTTTTTTCGCTCTCAAAACATAACCCAATAACCCACTTTAATGAATTATAGAATTACATTTAATAATTTTTACTAAAAATTTTGCATTTGTACTATAGGAAGGTAAATTTGCATAAATTTAAGAAAGAAAGCTTAAATAAACCAATTATAATTAAAAAACGTTGATCAAATCATTAATTCATGTTAAATTTTTATTTCATTAATTGAACCATTTGAACGGAAACACGTGCTTTTTTCTTCGATTCTTTTATAATTCTTTACAGAAATTTACGTTACCGACCGCGATCAGTTGTTTATAACACATGCAAGAATCTATATCTTGAAGATCTTGAATTGCAAGAGCGAATGTAATTGTCATTAGTTGTGTACTTGTTGGGTTGTTGAGTTTGATAATATTGCTTCTTCAATGGTAACAGGTAAAAAACCATTCTTCTTTATTTTATTGAAACCTAAAGCATGAATTGCAAGAAAAAATCGTTTACATCCAATCCATGCGTAATTTTAATTCTACTCAAATTTATTCATAAACAAATGTTTTGTGGCGGAAAATATCTAAATTTCACTTACAAAACAGCATTTATATGGCAGGTTTTGGTTTGTTGATTGTTCTTTAATAAACGTCATTATGTAATCACAAACTAAGTAAATGTGAGTTTATAACCTTAAAATTGTAGTTAAAAAAAGCAGATTTACTACAAAATATAGTGGATACAAGAGCAATTTTGTATTTCAGTTTGATGGGTGCATCAAAATTTCGTAAATTGTATAACAAGTACGCTGCAGTTGTCATAACCCCGACTGTTTGTCTCTACTTGATATACGCAGATTACAGCCGTACTCAAAGGTGGAAAGCAGCGAATTTAGCACTTGGCCAGCAAAGTTAATAATCATCAACACAAAATGAAGGTTGTGAAAATAAATTGGGCTAAAGACCTTTACTTCTGGATGGCGGTTCCATTTATTGGATATTTTCTTGGTTGGAAATTGGATAGAATGGAAGATGAAAGATTGTCTCGATTTAGAGATAAATCAAATCTTTATAGAAGAGATGTTCTACCTGCTGAACCATCCTGGTAACTCTAATAGTTGTAGATAAAATTTTCAAGACATGTTGTCTAGTTGATTTAATTAATCAATAAAATCATGTGAAATTGAAAAAATTGATTTCAACACAGTTTAATTATTAAACAAGTTTTTTTATTATAATTTTAACATTTTTGAAAATATTCAATAACATTGTTTTTATACACGCAACTAACGGAATATCGAAAACTTTTTATGGTTGCTTTCTTTCTTTTTTATAATTTTCATGGATTGATTTGTGTTTATTTGCCTATCAAAATTTTCCTTTTCTTGAGGGTTTTCAATCAAAATTTTCCTTGTTGCTAAATTATAAGCTCGTCTTTTCTTCATTAGCCAATCATCTGTGTTTTCACTCCAAGATGTTGGTCTTGGTTTTGAAGTTGACATGGTTTTTAGTGTTTTGCAAGTTGATTCTAAATTTAGATATGAATAGCGCTTTTGATTTATTAATTCTTTTGAATCGAGATTTTTCATTTCCACCTCACCAGAGCCCTTATCAATGGGTCCATAATTTAGAAATTTTGTTGTTTGATCTTGAGAAGCAAGAATATTTTCACTCATTTTTTTGAAAGTTTTCTCTTCTATTTGATTCAAAAAGTTTTGTTCATTTTTCTCTGCTAAACTAGTCAACATTGGTTGAGTAGGGTTTTGTTCTAATCTTGGTCTTCTTTCGCTAGCTGACCTCATGAATGCTGTTGGTTTCTTCAATGCTCTCGGATCAAATTTTCTAGATGTTATTACAAACGATGAGTCTCCAATATCAGCAGATAATGTTGAATCCAGATCATCATATCTTTTCTTCTCTCGAGTTTTAGATCTTGACTGTACACTACTTTCCTTGTTGCCCAATTTGTCTGTAATTAAAGAACTCTTTGAGTTTGGAGGATTTTTTAAATAATGTTCATCTCTGTTTTCTAATGATAATTTTGAATTGGTTTGTGTTGTTGTCAAGTGAGATGGATTTGATAAACGTTCTTTGGAATTGATTGAAAATTTAGAATCCTGAGATATACTTTCGGAACTTGAAGTTTTCTTGTATCGCTTTGCATACAATTCTGCTTGTTTCATTTTGTCCTTTACAAGTCTTTCTAAAATCCTTAGTTCTTTTTCTTTTTTAAACAAAAGTCTCTCTCTAGATTGCAAGGCAATTTCTTTATCTTTCAATAATGTTTCCAATTTTCTGAGAGCATCAAGTCTCTGCATCCAATTTTCTTTAAATATTTCCTCACTTATGTCTTCTGGTCGTTGACTGCTTGGCAAACAACCATTTTTATTTCCATGGCAGCAAAGCTCTGGTATAGTATCATCAAAACTCTCATTACCCTCTACAATTGATTTCAAGCTACTCGATCTTTTGGGCAATTTTGGAGCTACTATACCGAAACGTCGATATTTCGAGCTACCCAAAATCCAATTAGTTTGTGGCACATCATAATTATTGTCGTTATTTCTCTTGTTCAAACTTGCCAAACCGACAAATGGTTCGTCGTAGATTGGTTCCTCAATTTTCACAGTAGCTTTTGCATATTCTGTAGTCACCTTTTCACTTTTTATTTCAATGTTTGGCCGCTTTCGTGGAACTATTATTTCGTCGTAAATGTGTTCGTTGATTTCAAAAAATACCCCCGAAAATTCCGAAACAGATGCATCATTTTCAGCAGTCTCATTTTGTGATTTTTCGCTTTCACCGCGACTTTTTTCATCATTTAATGATACATTTGATGATTCCTCTGATAGAGTCAAAGATTGATCTTTAACTTTGTTGGCAAGTTTTACATCGTCAATTTGGTTGACTCCACATTCAGTTTTGCTACAAACTGGTATTATAAACGCTTCTACTCTGTATTTTTTCATTTTATTATTTTTTCTCTTGCGTTCATGGTCATCTCTATAAAGAAGAAATAAATCAATTCTCTATTATACATTTTTAAAACAATTATATTATATATTGCGCCATTTATTGACTTACCAAAGCAGCATTTTACTTTGACAGCCCAATTGTTTAAAATTATTTTTTGAGGCAACTCCGAGTAAAATTTCCGTAATGATTGGTATTTGATGCGATACACTTGTCGTGAATTTAAAGTATTCTTTACTAAAAAATTATTATAAAATGTTAAAAAACCGAACGTATTTTGCAATTTGAGTAAATATAACTGCACTATGAGTCGGAAGAGTCTATCACAATTATTTCCGCGAGTAAACCGAGAAAAAGAAACGTCTTGAGCAGCAGCTCATCGTCAGGTGCATCTCGAAGGACTGAATAGTATAATCGTATACGAGCGTAACGGCCACCGGCTGAGCCGGTCAACCTGCGACGCCACAGTTGGACCCTTTTTTAAATCCGAAGAAGCCTGCGCGTGCGGCAGGTAAGTATGTTGTATATATAGGATAGGCGCAGGTAAAGGAATTTAAATGCTCAGGGGTATATATTTTCGAGGGGCTACTGGCCTACTAAGCGTTCTTTTCCGTTGCGGCACACTGTTTGCACACTTATATTTATGGTTGTGCACGTTTTCAGCTGTTGTCAAACTTTCTTTTCTCTAAATATTGTCTACTTTTTTCACGCGAATAATTTTTTTTTTTTTTTTTTTTTTGTACTTCTATATTCGCTCTAGAGACCTAAAACATTCAACGCTTTCAAATTCATTTTTAAAAATAATATACGTATTTCTTTGTCAAACTTGATTTTAAAGAACTTTATGAGCTGTCTAATACTTATTTTTAATTATACTTATTATAAATTTATTTTGTCATTAAACAAATTCGTGAAATAGAAATTCGTGTAAATTTTTTAATTTAAGCATTTTATTTTTTATCAAATTTTTTTAACAAAACGTGAAAATCAATTAATTTGGTCTAGATATAAGGTGTATGCGCAATGTTTTTTTGCCAAAAGGAAAGGGGAAAGGGCCAGCAACTCGGCACCAATTTAATCGACAGTAGATGGCACCACAAGACAGTACAAGAATCGAGTTATTTATCAGGGTTATCAGGGTTATCAGGGTTAGGTAGTTCAAAAACTGAACAAAATATGTGTGATTCTATATCTGAACTAAGTTGTCCTAAAGCTATTTTCTCTAAT
>JAWWMK010000040.1:7809238-7845438 GCA_035047105.1 Galeopsomyia nigrocyanea | reverse complement strand
AGTGAAACTGTCATAAAAATCACTCGAAGCGAGTGATTCGTCTGATGACTCGTAGCTTCGAGTGAATATTTCACTCGGAGGAAAACAGAGAGTTGATCTCTGCAATAACATATTACGGTAGATTTAGAGAACCAGCATCGATCGGTTGTGAACGGGAGGAATTGATTCGCGGCGGCCGTGCGGATACGAATTCGCGGCAGGTTTTACTGCCGATTATCGCGTGTATGACGCGATGGGTTTGCCGCGGCAGGTATTTTGTGTATACATAATGGGGAATCCCCCGTTGAGCTCATAGCCGAAAGGAGGCAATTACATAGTCGCGGTGCGGGGAACGATTAGAAAAAAGAAGAGAGAGAGAGAAGCCCGGAGCTATATGATAGTACAGCAACTGAACGGGGGACCACCCGTACGGGACCAACCGAGAGTATGATGAGATGCGAGAGGCTCTGCACTGTGCACCAATCGTGCACGACTAATCGAAAGCGAAACAAGCGAAGAAGTCGAGTGGAGACTGAAAGGTGCAGTGCGGAGAGAATGGTGAACGATAAGCCAAGGCAGGTAGCGCACGGTGCAGGCATGCAGCTATAGGTTGACAGCAGAGCTGCAGGCGAGCCTCGAGTATATAGTATAAGTGGGGAGCCGATACGCGCGTAAGTGAGTCGAAGCAGCGACGATACGAGTCGGGCTGCAGATAGGTGCTATAGGACGGCGCGTCAAAGGAAAGAAGAAGCGGCAGCGGCGGCGGCGGCGGCGACGGCGCCGGCGGCCAAGTCAGACCAGGCCTGCTTGGAGCGACGGTAGTCGCAGTCGAGAAGCGGCGCTTGCCCGAGCACCACGACTCTGTACACCGCTGCACAGTTGCTCGCTGCTGCTGCTGCTATACTGCTTGAAGCTTGTTGCGCGAGTGCAGTTGCTGCGAGGAGTATGGCCAGGGCAGCGGGCCGAAGCAGTGGCTGCCGGCGACGAGCCGACTAGTTCACGGCTGGCAGCTGCGAGGCATGGGCTGCCAAGGCGACTCGCGATCGCAGCAGCACTGCCGGCGGCAACGTTCGCCCCCGCTACCGGTGCACTCGCTGCTGCTGCTGCTGCTGCTACTTTTGCTGGCCAGCGGGGGCCAGGCCGCCACTCGTCACCCCTACAACCAGAGGGTCCTGGACATGAGGTCGAGCATCGTCGAGGCGCTTGGACTTGCCGGCATACCCGACGTCACCAAAGTAAGCGAGCAACAGGTGTCTCTTTTCTCTCTCTCTCCCTCTGCCTCTCTTTCTCTTTTCTCGCTTCTCTCCAAAATATTGCCAACTAGCCGCGACTGCAGG
This sequence comes from Galeopsomyia nigrocyanea, assembly GCA_035047105.1. Classification (NCBI taxonomy): domain Eukaryota; kingdom Metazoa; phylum Arthropoda; class Insecta; order Hymenoptera; family Eulophidae; genus Galeopsomyia; species Galeopsomyia nigrocyanea. The sequence goes on along the minus strand of JAWWMK010000040.1, from coordinate 7,844,122 downwards.
CTCGTAAGGTAATGAGAAAAGGCGTTCGCGCGCGCTCGCGAGGCTGAATGAGGACAATGTGCTGTGCTGCTGCTGCTGCTGGCACGTAGCCTATAGCACGTGCTCGCACGCGCTTCTCGCCACTTTTTTTTTCATTTTTCATTTTTCTCTCTCTCTCTTCTTCTCTTATTATGCGTCGCTCGTGTTATGTGTATTGTGCCGAGAGAAACTCGGAGCGGGACGAGGCGACGAGTGTATATATGGCATCCAAAGTGCATTTGAGCGAGAGCAGAGAGCGCACGGATGAAAGCGACGAAAGAGAGTCGAGTCGAGAGTCGTCGGCTCGCTAAAAGTCTTTGCATAATTAAAGTAGTAGCGCGCTGGGAAGCCAAGTATATGCAGTGCATCGGGCAAGGCCTGCGCGCACAGGCCAGACGGGCTAAAGGCAAACTGGCAAAGGGGCAATACAACGCGCCGACATTGAGCTGACTGCGAGGTGACGGCGGCGGAAGAACAATAACGGCGTTTCTCCATTGTCGCAGCTACGCGTTTTGATGACTACATGCACATGACACGCGAGGTGCACCTCTCGCCGCCGCGCGCCGCCGCTCGTTTCTAATCAATAATTAAGTAACCCTTTGAAACTGCCACTCAGCGCCAGAGATTCTATAGATTTCCCTCTTTGTCTTTCTCTCTGTCTCCTATACTTATTACACCCATTTATTACCTTTCAAAACCATACACATTATACTTATCTGCCTCGCGATGCTTAGTCTCGTATAATAGTCTCCAAACTTTCAGATACCTATAGAATTCTTTGCTGTTCTTCAGTTTGTTCGCGCTGACTCACTAGCGAGTCGATGACTCACTCTCGCGACGAGCGATTTCATTTTCGTATAATCCTCGACGCAACGCTCGATCTCTACTTCCATCCCTATAATACACCGTGTATTTACTTTAGAGCGGCCTACATCATCTTCTTCAAATAATAACACTCAATTATCGAGTTAATATTCGGCCCGCAAAAATTGACAAGCGCGATTTGAATATATTGCCGACACGCGCTCGCGAAGCTCCTCGTATACCGAGCGCGCTTAACGATCACCACTATTACTCGCACGGGAGATGCATCACCATTGATTTAGGTCAAGCAGATCGCTCCTCGCAGCTATAGCATTCCTCCTTTCTCCAAGCTTTACCGCGCGACGCTCATAATCTACACGCTACTCTATAACGATCTGTATATGGAGAATAGATGAGCATGAGCGCGAGCAAGCGAGCGAAAGAGAGAGTAAAAGTGCAAATGTCAATTCGTAATATTATAAACATGTTACAGCAGCTTAGTGCCTCGTCTCCATGTAGACGAGAAAATTAATAAAATAATCTCGCGACTTGTATAAAAACTCACTTTTCGCTATACGTATTTCCTTTGGGAATGTAGGCCAAGGTGGGTTGGGTCATAGTTATTAGTGACATATACTGGATTTTCATTTCAAGCGCATTCCCGCGAGCGCGCGTTCGCTATATGTCAATCGAAAGTTGCGATTCAGTTCATCGTCAATTTTTCAATGATACCTATAGCTTTGCCTCCTTTTCCATTGCCACTAGAAAAAAAAAATTGAAGGGATAAATGATTTATGCAACGATCCGATTCCGAATGCTAATTGCAGGCGAACGTAAGCCAGACGGAGTACGAAAGAGCGCACAATGAGTACCTGAGCAAGCTGCAGCACAACCGAGAAGCCGAGTATCAGAGGAGCCTTTTGACACTGCGCCCCAGCGGTAAGTCATACATTCAATCGGCGACTATAATAAATCGAGACTCATTCGGAAACGATTGCATGCGGCAGATATCGAAACAGCGACAAGCGCAGTGGCAGCATCGTCGGTAAATCTGAGATTCCCGCTGGGCAGCAGCGGAGACGAAGCGCACGAGGAAATGCGCCGACTCGACGGGGGCAACTGCAGCCTGGAGTCGGCGCTGCTGAGGCTGCTGCTACGGCACCACGAGCCCCACAGCGCCGAGCACTTGGAGCTGGAGCTGCGCATCTACGACGAGCCAGCAGAAGTCGACGCAAGGCGGCCGAAGAAGGCCTCGAGGCTGCTGCTCGCCCGCCGAAGTTTGCGCGGCGTCGCGCCCAGCCAGCTCCGATGGCTCCAGCTGGAGCTGCCCGCCGAGGAGCTGGAGCGGCTGCTGCTGCGCGGCTGGCGACGACGGCGACGGCGACTGCAGCTGCTCGTCCAGCTGCTGCTGGTCTCGCCCAACGAGGTAAGCCGCCCCTCCCCGATCGCACCGCGATCGCGTCGATCGCCCGGTGACCTCTGGACTGCGTTGCAGAGCAAACGACTGGGCCGCGGGCTGAGCGTGTCCGAGGCGGCGCTGAACCTGCAGCTGGCCTGCGCCCGCGACGGGTCCGCGGCCAGGCCGAAGCGCAGTCCTCGGCGGAGCGGCGGCGGCGGCGGCAACATCGACGAGCTGTGGTCGGTGCACCGGGGCCGGCGCACCGAGTGCAAGGCCCCCTCCGGCTCGGGCTCCGGCGCCGCGGCCAAGAAGTGCTGCCGCCACGAGATGAGCGTGAACTTCAAGGAGCTCGAGGGCTTCGACTTCATCATTCAACCAAAGAGCTTCGACGCGGGCTTCTGCAAGGGCCGCTGCCCGCCGCGCTACAACCCCGCCCACCACCACGCCCTGCTGCAGAGCCTCATCTGGAAGGGCGACCGCAGCAAGGCGCCGAGGCCCTGCTGCGCGCCCAGCAAACTTGCCGAGCTCGAGATTCTGTACTTCGACGAGAACGAGCCCACCAAGCTCAAGGTCTCCAATTGGAAGGACATGCGAGTCCTCGAGTGCGCCTGCTCGTAGATGCACCTTCCGTCCCGGCACCGCGAGTAGCAATCGCCTCCCAAAGCCAATGAATTCTCGATAATTTTCCACGACAAAGGTAGCCCACTCACTCGACTGCTATTGTGACGAGCCCTCTCGACAACCTTCTTGTATACCAAATGACTTTTTCTGTACGTTCGAACAATGTGCGCTCTTTCCGCTCGACTCATTGTGCAGGTCGTCCAACCTGCAGTCAATTGCATAGAGACTGTAAATATTGTGATAAAACTACGAGAGCCATTCTCTGTAGCTCTACCGATGACTTTAAATACTTACCCGTACACAAACACAGCCTTCGTATAATCGATTCGCTCGAAGGCTGTTTCGTCTTCAAAAGCAACAATGGCAATTTCCATGCCGCTTTACAATGACGCCATTTCACGTCATTTCAAAAGGGCACAAGTTTCCATAAAATCGCTCAATTTTTCTCTCACAACTTGTCTACATACAACTATTATAATACAATACTCCGTTTTATTTCTATAGCGCGCATACGCGATGTCAGCTTCAATGCATAAATTGTAGTTTTTTTTTTTTTTTGAGACGATAAAAAGGGCGACAAATAACGATAATCGATTTTCTCCAGATTTCATGTTTCAATCAAAGAATTCATCAGGCGAAAAAGTAATCTAGCTTCTTCTATATTTGACAAAGGCGATCTCGTGCCAAAATTCGAAAATAAAACGCAATTTTACATAGAAATTGATTTCTCTAGTGAAAGTTATGTGAGAGTTCGTTGGTTTTGCCCAAGTGTCACATTCGTGTCAGACTTATTAACGACCAGTCGAATCTTGATTATGAACGAGATCAACAACATGTGTTACCTTAAAATTCACCCGGGCGCTCTTTTACTTTGTTTTACGTATATTCATTTGTTCATTACGCTATCTATTCCAATCATGTAAGTATTGGTACAAAGCTTGTACGCGACATGTATATTCCATGTGTGAACTGTGATAAAGATATTTATATAGCTGTATAGATATTTATAAGTATACAAATAAATATAACTATAAGAATATACAAATATAAAAAAAAATATACATATATATTAAGTGTAATAGTAGATGTTACGCGCATTATTTTTTAGATAAATTGTTCTCCACAGCATAGGCTGTATAACATTTCAATTTCATTTGAAAATACAAACCGCAAGCTTTCGAAAAATTATCAATACCGTGACACATTGCAATGAATCAATCATTGTCAGACTCGACATGAAAACCGTTTATGTAAATCAAAAGAGTCTCAAATCAAAACACGTCAATTTCGAACCAAAAAAAAGCCATTTCCGTAAGTGTTATAATTTATTATGGCATGAGTATATTATTTTCAACACGGGCGGCGTACGATGGAAACTGTAATAATAAGCCAATGCTGCATTCATGTATTTTTAAAGACGTTTGATATTCAGTGTTTTGTACACCTATACCATTGCTTATTCGAGGAAAATAAAATATGAAAAATAGACGGTGGAAAAAAAAATCGGTTATATTGTGCTGTCTAGCATACCTACAGCTAGTGCTGCCGATTAATTCTATTGATTTTGGTACAGAGAAATGTAAGAAAATTGGTAATAAAACCCTTCATTTGTATGTACAAGTATTTTAATTCTCGCCATTACATTTTCTACAATCGTCGTAATTAAAAAAAAAATCAGGAAAAGTGATAAAACTCACTTTTTATTAACACAGTCTGTCTGCTGGCAATTCTTAATTGATGCAGATCGATTGTTTCGCAATATGATTGGCGCGGTCACCAAATCCAAGGTTTGAACATCAAAGAACGATTATGAAAAATTGTTTTTGTTTTATAAATAAATAGTAGGCTCTTTTATAAAATAATATGTAACGCTGACTGAATAAAATAGCACATAAAAGGATGGTAATGAACGACTGACGGCTAATTGGGCGTATGATAAAAACAATAACGAACATTGGACAAATGACAAACTTCAATATGTAACACAACTCCATGAAAATTTTAACTTTAAATTTGCTTTGTTTACAATTGTGTTGTATTATTCTTGTTTCAAACTAACGCGCCAACTTCATCGCTGAGGCGCAGATAACTAAGTATCTCAAAGATGAAAAAGTATCTAATATGGAGGTTAGCAGTTTGAACAGTTTGAACGGTTGCAGTCTTGCATGTGTATTTTGTGTGTTTATTATTACTACGCGATTGTTGTTTTAATATTAGATTAGAAAAATATATTACCTTACTATTTCTTGAAAAGTAATTAAAGCTCCATACAAGTTATTATTTGGTGTACATTTTATTTTCAAAGTTTACGCTCACAACTGCGTAAACAATTTAGCTGGAAAATGTTGAAAACAAAGCAAATGAGGCACCTTTTTCAACCCATAGAAAAACAAGTAAATATCAATTAACTCAAATAAGTAATCGTAAAATAACGTTTATTCTATGAGATCTCTTATTCTATTTGTGACTCTACTAATTCAACATAGTTGAAAACAAATGTTTGATATTTTTCTCATTTTTCAGTTTATAAAATTATCAGAACTCTTGAATACTGATGCATTAGAAAGTACAAATGAAACAATAAGTGGATTGAAGAAAAGTATACTCGATCAATTACATGCTCTGTCAAATAAGCTTGATGGTATTTGTGATAAAAATATTGATAATTATGAAAAACTCAAAACAAATATTACCTCTGTAATAGAAGATTTTTGTACCATCAACTTTGGTGAAAAAGTAAATATTTTAATAACTTTACCATTTAAATATTAAGATTACTTACATTACAAACATCCTTTATATTACAAACTTTTAATTACAGACGAATGATGAAGCTAATAATTGCAACCAAGAATTATTTACAGCTATAATTGAAAAATTTTTACATGTATTGCAAGATTTGGAAAAATTTGAGACTTGTTCATTGAAGCATAGATTAATAGAATGTATAAAGTATGTAAAAGACATGGGAGCTGCACAAGAAATAGAAGATTTGACAAATATTAAAGTAATGGTGACATTCACAAAAACTCAATTTTTTTTTATATAATTTTCAATTGCAGATTTATATTTTTTTCAGGAATTGGGAATATGTATTGCTGACATTGTTAAAATGTTACTTGCTTATAAAAAAAATTTAACATCGTCTCTTCTATCTGAAAAATTAGCATTATATTGCAATCAACTGTATGCATCATTTAATTTATTAGTCTTGGTGGTGAAAGAACAATATCGTGTTTGTGCACCTATTCATGTAAGTGTTCTTATATATTATCACAAGTACCATCGAATGATGCATTTTATGTTTTACTTTTATAGATGTGTAAAAAGTACGCATGTCAACGCATGTGTTTGTGTTTAGAATCAATTATAAATATCTTGGATGCTCCTCAACCTTCTGACGAGGAAGAATCCAATGAGATGGAACAGAATTTTGTCTTTAGGTATTATTGAATCTTTATTTATTGCAAGTTTATTACCATCAATCAAATACTTTTGCACACTATTGCAGACTAGACATGGTACTGGACATGATTAAAATTCTATCAGAAAAGTCTGTGAAAGAACAGATTGACTGCTGTAAAGATTTATGGTTGGGAATTGAAGATGTTTTTACTCATGCAATGTCAATAGCACAAATCTGCCAACCAATTAATTTCAATGCAATTACTGGTACTTGCCAAACTGTGTTGACTGAATATGAAAATTTGAATAGGCAGCTTCAGTCAGATCCACCAGATCAAACAATGAACAATTTATTTATCAATACTTTAACTGATGCTCTTTATCGACTAGAGCAGAAAGTAAATATTTCAGTTCTAATGTTGGTCATGGAAATTTTTAGTGACCCTTTTAGAACGTTGAAAAAATTAATACAAGTCTGTGGAACAACTCTGGATGCAAGAGACAGGAAGAAAAACGATTTATCAGCAGCTATTGAGGAATTCGATCAAATTGTAGACAAGTTGGCGCAGATTGGAAAATTTGCAATAGCTTGCTGTAGGGACAGAAAAAGTAAGATTCAAGTCTGATTTTACATTATTATTATTATTGATAACAATACCCATTCTTCACTCTAATTCTGTAATGCTGTAGAAAATGCAAAAATTAGAAATTGTTTAGCAAGCTTTGAGTCATTGGAGATGGAGTTGATTCCAGCCATTACTACATTTTACTTGCATCCTGCAAATCAAGAAATGCAATCGTCTGTCAAACTTTTGACAAGTCAGTGGCAACTTGAAATGAATGATTGTCATCACAACATTAATTTGATAATTGATCCAGCTGCATATTGCCAGGTATACCTTTATAAAGAATTTTTAACAGTCATTAAAATGATAAAATAAATGTTATACAATGATTGACTTGATTTATAGATTATTCTTGATGACTTGCAAACGCGGGTTGATGAACTATCAAGTTGTTTGGATAATCATCAAGATATATCTCAGTCACAAGTTGAAATTATAGTCCAGCGAGCTTTATCTTTATCCAAACAAATTGACGCGACAGTACAAGATTTAGGACAAGAAAATATTGATAAACATACAGTTATGACAATACGCGAATTCAAAGCTGGTAAAATTTGTAAAAAGAATCATTTTTTAAAATATTGCTATTATTTACAATTTCATTTACAGCCATATACGAAAGTGATGCTGCACTGAAAAAGTTCCTTGTGCGTAAAGCAACACCACCAGAGCAACTTCGAGTTATTAAGCGATGCGAAATAATGCTCAAAGTAATAAAAAGATTGCTCCCCGCTCTCACTGCTATTGTTGATAATTCTATTACAAGGAGCAGTAATATTTACACCAAAGAAGCAGCGGAAAAAGACGAAAATTTAAATAACCCAGGTACATGAAAAATTAATTAAAGGTTTTTAGAAATTCTTTAATTCACAACTTTTTATGCAGGCTTTACACAATTGGATTTCCCATCAACCATTGATAAGCTAACTTTTGATACAAATTCTACATTGTATATTAAAACTCCATACTCTGGTAAGTTGATTCAAATTTCAATTTTATAAAAGTGTAATGGCACAATGACAAAATTTATTACAGTGAAAACCTGTAAAAAGCCTCTTACTATCCAATCTGCGAATACTAGACCAAGAAACGAATCTGATGTATCTATTTTGATGCCCTATATCCAAAACGGTCAATTGATCCGTAACGAATGGTCAGTCATGTACAAAACCCCAATTAGGTCCAAACCAGAAAAACAAGTACTGCATGCATCTATGAGAAAGAATGTATCAAGTTTGAGGCAGCATTTATTTAGTAGAGATACTATTCTCAAGAATGATTCAAACGATTCTACTTGTTTCAGTTTTGACTTGGATAGTAAGCATTAAATAATAAAACAAATTATTATTACTCGAGTGCTCTTTATAATTACAATATAATTTTGTTTAGGTATATTGGAAGGAATTTCTGATCTATCTGATACATTCAGTTGATTTATAGAACTTAAATTTAAATACTTGTAAAATATGCTATTTTACCTGAAATCAATTTATACCGTTTTCACCAAAAAAACACAAAAAAATATCAACGATTGGTGATGATGAGAAAAAAAATTGTATGTGTAACAAATACTTATAATTATATTGTTTACATTGAATAAAAAATTTATGCATCCACAAATATATGGTTTATAGAAAAAATTTTTAAGAACGCTGGAACACGCGTTTATAGATCTGACTCATATATGATTAAAAATGCATTGAGTAAATTTTACTTATTTCCGCTTACTAAAATGCTTTGAACCTTGAGATTTGATTTCCTCACGATATCTTATCGATTTTGCGTGTATTTGATTATTGTCTTGTGGAATATGGAACACCGAACAAGAGTATGCGCAAAGGCGGACCGTGGTATGGGATCAGATGTTCGTCATGTGACAAAAGCAGACGCCTTCCAGGATCACTGCTGGAGATCAAGCTAACAAGTTTGGATAAGAGGATATTGCTTAGAATTTTTCATTTAGAAAAGTAGTAATTAACGAAGATGGGAGCATACTGGGTACCTCTCTTCTTTTTCACAATATTTTGGGGTGCAATTGGTATAGTACTGCCATTCTTTGTTCCTAAAGGTCCCAACAAAGGGTAAGCTTACACGAAGAGATTCTCAAGTATCAGAGTAATAGTTTATTGATTTCACTCTATTTTTCACAGAATTTTGCAGGTTGTTTTAATGCTTACAGCATTTACATGCTGGCTATTGTAAGTTTACATTTGTATTACCTTATTTTTATGAAGGAATGAATAATTTTGGACATTTTTTTTTCACTAGCTGGTTGTGCTGTTATATGGCTCAAATGAACCCACTTGTAGGACCAATTTTGAAAAATAGCACAGTATTATTGATGGCGAGAGAATGGGTAAGTTTATAAATAATAGTCTAGTTTAACAATCTTGAAATAATAGGTTATGTTCTTGTTTTATCATAAATAAAATTAATCTAAATTGATTGATTGATGCAATAAATGATAGAAAATAATTACAAAATCAATTTAATAAGAAAATCAAATGGGTCACACAATTTTTAATCAGCCAACTTTGTTTTGTAGCAAGCTGTCAATCCATTTGTACCTAGCCCATAAAACAACTTGAAGATTAATCTATAACAAGTATTGTGTGAATAGCTACAAGAAAGGATGCTCATAATTTCTGTGGTTGTTTATGTAAATTATCAAGTTTTGATGGATATTTGGTTATGGCAAACATTCTTCTACAGCATTACTTATTGATTTGTTTTGCCAATATGATGTCTTTTTTTCACTTAATTGTGTGACAGAATAGGATATTGCAGTTTTCCCGAAATAGTTATCAATAAATGTTATTTACTGTCTCCATTACATCTTAATAAAGTTAAACGTGTATAAATTTACTGTATAGATATATATGAGTGTGTAAGTAATTTACATCATTATGTTTAATTAGAATAAAATTCATGATTGAATAAAAGTAAAATTATTTCAAATTTTATTTCTGCAGAAACCTTTGCATTGAATAATTGAAACGGAAAAATGTAATTCAATTAGGAATGTAATTTGGAATTTGGCTGAAATATCTTGATTCCATTTTTTTTTTATTAATTGAGTAACTCATTCGATTGAGAATTTTCTTTCATGTATTTCGCTATGAGGAAAAATAAAATCTGGCAACACTGCGGTATTGACGTCAGCTGGTTGTATATATAATAGTGGTGGTGAGATGTGATCGTAAGTAGATTATAGATGTATATACAGGCAGTGAGCAGTGAGAAAAACACAACAATGGAGGCTTGTAATGCAGTTGAACGCGAGCTCGATAAAGTTTTGTTAAAATTTGGAGCAATAAACAACCATGCTGATACAACATTGCGCGATCTTATCAATCACATAGAGTCTCTAAAAAAAGAATTAGAAGAAGGTATGAATACGATTTTTTTAGGTTAACGTATTCGTCTATTTTCAAACAAAAATTGAACAAAGCCCAGGAAAATCGACACTTTATTTTTATTTAATTAGTACTGCTAATCCGTTTCAACTTTAGTAAAATAAAATTAACTGAGTATTTAATTTTTCATTTGGTTGGTTTGTGTCTTTTTTTTTCATTACCATTAATCACAAGTGTTTGCAATACTGGCTTATGAAAGTGTTGTGTGCGTATAGATGGACAAATAATCAAAGTTTGCAAGTTGCAAGATACATATAAATAGTATGCTGAACTGAGTCAATTCAAAATTAATAATCAATTGGATTTATCTAAAATAATGAATTGCTAATATTTTAATAATATTTATCCAGCACCACCTGACCATGAACTGACGCTTAATCAAATTCAAGTATTGAAACAAGCAATGACTAAAGCAAGAGATACAGTTCAAAGATTGGCAACGGAGCATCGTGAATTACATAGCACAGTCTCAAGAGTAGGCAAAGCAATTGACAGAAATTTCATAGCTGATTTTGCCAGTACGAGTAGAGAAGATGTATTTTCAGGTGGAGAAAAAACACACCTTCTCAATCAAGTCATTTGTCAGCATTTCTATCGTCAGGGAATGTTGGATATAGCTGATGAATTGGCACAGGTAATTTACTTTACACATAAAACATATTACAAACCTGGTTATTTACGCATTTGTAAAGCAAAATAGGAAAAAAGGGATCCGAGTACTGAAAATTGTCTTTATCAAATGCAAAGAATTTCAGAGTCAATAAGTTTTGACTTGCTGGCTTTGGTAGTCCCATTATTTAAATAACTTTGTTTATCCTTTCGATGTTTCATTGTTATAGGAAGCTGGCATTAAAACTGACGAAGGAAGAAAAGAGCCTTTTACAGAATTGAACTACATATTAGATTGTTTGAAACAAAAAAATTTAGAACCAGCTTTGGAGTGGTCAATGAAGCACAGAGAAGCACTGATTGCACAAGTAAGCTGTTTTTTTAATTATTCACATGTATTTTAGAATATTGTCAAGTTTAAATGTTTGATTGATATTTTCTAGAATTCTTCCTTGGAGTTCAAATTGCACAGACTGCAATTCATAAGATTGGTTCAGCAAGGACCAAGTAAACAAAATGAAGCTATTGCATACGCTCGAAAACATTTGACTCAATTTGTTAATCGCTATGAAAAAGAAGTTCAGTCATTAATGGGAACATTATTATACTTACCTAATGGCATTCAATCCTCTCCTTACAGCCACTTGCTAGATCCCACTTTGTGGCTCGACATTCATGATGTCTTCACTAAAGAAGCTTGCACACTGTTAGGATTAAGTGTTGACAGTCCACTTTCCGTTTGGTAATTTTCATTTTTAGTTTTTTTCTTTCTGATTGAAAGAAATTATTGTCATATTACGTAAAATTACAATTTTAGCATAAATGCGGGCATTACTGCTCTTCCTGCTCTTCTGAACATAAAACAAGTAATGCAACAACGACAAGTGGCTGGCATATGGAGTGGAAAAGACGAACTACCCGTGAGTTTTTATCAACAAATGCAATAAGCTCTAGTTGAAGACATTTTTCTTTTCAATTTTATCAAATTTCAGATTGAAATTGATTTGGGAAAGCAAGGTCGTTATCATTCAGTGTTTGCGTGTCCTATCCTGAGGCAACAAAGTACAGAAAATAATCCACCAATGAAACTAGTTTGTGGTCACGTGATCTCTCGAGATGCCCTGAACAAACTCACAAACGCAAATAAGTATGTCTTTCAGTAAACGTTAATTACAAGTGCATTGATAGCGAAAACACTTTTTAAAGGAATCAATTTGTTTCCAGACTAAAATGCCCTTACTGCCCAGTGGATCAGAATCCAGAAGATGCCAGACTCATTTATTTTTAGTATACTGTGATAACTTAGGATAGCGTATTTGTATAATACTTTAAGAGTATATTATTCGCCCATGACTAGTATTAAATTTTTATTATGGTGCAATCCTGAGAAGAAGTTTCAAATTAAAAATAAATTAAATACAATCTACTCTTATTTAAACATCAAACACAGAAAGATTGATTAATCAAATTTTATTTTTGTTAGAATTCTCTAGTTATGTCAGTTTTTTTTATTAGAAGCTCTTAATTTGACCTTGAACATGTTGAATGTAAAATTTATTAACAATAAATTTTTTTATAAAGCTTCAAATTGCTTAGATTTTTTTGTTCACAATACGGATTATGTAAATTGCAATAAGTTAGCACTACTTGATAACGTATCAGTCTCAGCGCAAACCAGCCATTAGCGAATGCGCGCCTATTCTTCAAAATGAGCCTTCGCCGCCTGACTAATTTGATAATATATCACACTTTGAAGCAAACTAATTTTTTCGGTGCTTCAATTCCAACAACTTTTATTTGAGTCCCACCAACGTGAATAATATATTTATGAAAAATAATTACTTTGGATATGTCTTAAATAATTTTTTTTTGATATTGGGCATTTTTCAATCGCTCTTAAAAACAGTTAATTTTTTTTTAATAAAAAAAAATGATTTTCTTTCATTATTAGTAACAATTCACAATATTTTTATTAAATAAAGAGAGATACAAAGTAATCGAACGTGTCGTATTCATTACGATCTTGTACAACGCTATACTTTACAATGCACAACTATTTCAAATATTGATGGGGTTTACATATTTACTGAAACGGGTGTAAATAATAAATGAAATGGAAATTATTATTGTATGTGGACGATATTATCTACTTTTTGCGAATTATTCATCGTGATCCCACCATTGAACATTGGCCGTTTATTGATCTTCTTCATTTTCATAAGTCACATACCGAACAGATGATTTTTCACCGACAATCAACGACTGAAACAATTTATAAATATTGATACACATGGATTTATCACTAAATGCTTTACAAAATCATAAATCTGTTTTTTTATACCTTTTTTTCTTCCTTGGTGGGTGGCGATTTCAAGAAATACATAAATGGCGCGTACATGAAATTTAAGATAGCTATGCCAAAGAGCATCCATTCGAATCCTATAGTATTTACCAGTGTTCCACTCAATGCTGGACCTGCAAGCGGTTTTTACGTAATTTGTAGCCTGATAGAATAGTTTCTAATTAATATAAAAATTAGACAAACCTATAGCGTAGCCTAGACAAAAAGCTACATCTCCAATAGCATAGACACTTCCATAGACAGCAGTGTGTCTGATATCAACTAAATAACCAAGCTCGGGCATCATTGAGCTGTCAACCATGCCAATGGCAAAACCTAATCCTGCATTGGGTATGATCAAGTGATTGATGCTTGTTGCCAGCGGTATCTGAAAATAAAACGCGATATGGTCAGTGAGTAGCTGAAGAAATTGAAAAAACGATTTATAATTCATGTCATCGCGATGCAAAACCCAAAAGTGAGTCAATTTGAATATTTAGGCGTGTTTGTATTTTATGCGTATATAAATTTCTGTCATCGAATATTCTATGGTTTGAAAAATACTTACACACATCAAACAAAAACCAATAACAACGAGGCCGATGAGAGCGGCTAACCATCTGAAAAAATACGTACCAAATAGCCAAATCAAATGTCGTGAAAATAATTTGTACATTACTTAACCTAAGGAGAGAAAGTTTTAAACCCATATAGCTCGTGTGAATTTACACCCAAAGCTTCGATTACATGCGTCCCTTAATTTTCGGCGAAATTTGATGTAATTTTACATAATGTTTTTGCCTAGCGCGCATAAAAAGAGCGTTTTGAAATGTGACACTGCGGACCCGTAAAACGCGCGTATTTTGCGCGCGCTGGGCTAAAATATTATTTCTACCTGATCCTATTGATTGTATATAAAACAAATTTAATGGATTTGATTTAAAAAATACAATAGTTCATATATAAATGACTATATGTATTATTGTGTTTTCAAAGTGAAAGAGGGTTGAATTTCATCATCTATTCAATAATTCGGAAAAAGCTCTTACCTGCCCATTCTATGTCCTAAAGGTCCGAAAAGATTCGTACCAATAAGATAACTGATACTTGCAGGTAAAAATGTAGCACCTTGTTTCCATCTACTGGCGCCCATGGTGTCCATCATCCAAATAGGCAAGCTGGGCTCGAGCATAGCAATGCCCATATTCGCGAATGTTATTGCACCTTTAACATGAATTATTATTACAATCGCCGATTTTACTATTGTTGGTATAAAGTTGAAAGAATCAATTGTTGAATTACCAGCCGCTAGTATGATGTAGGGATCAGTGACCAGTGATTTCAGTGTCGGTGGTTCAGCCTCGGTATAAACAACATGTGGCGGGAGCACCACTAGCTGCAGTACTAAAAGTAATCATTAATTCCATTTGGTTTTCCCTTAAATGATGTACGAAAAAATTTATTACAAGTAACAAAATACTGTTGTAAATAATTTATAAATTGTTCAAAAAAATGAATGTAGCAGCTAAAATTATTCATAATTATAAATGAATATACATCAATTATCGTTTTGTTATTTGATTTATGCAGAAAAAAGTCTTCCATTAACGAGATGCTGCAAAGTATATTTACTAACTTCCGTCGCCAAGAGCAAGTGCAGACAGTATGAGGAATGGTGCGGATTTTCCGACAAATTCGTACATGATACCACCGAACGGTGGCCCAATTAGTACTCCAAGAGCTAGGCCTCCAAGTGCAATGCCCATAGCGTTTCCTCGCTCCTTGTCGTCTTGGTAACGCTCCGCCAACATTCCCATTCCTGGCGTAAATATTATTATTATCGTAATTAATATATTTTTCTGGCGATTAAAATGATACATTGTCTATTGCAGCTTAATTAAATGTTGGTTACCCGAAACACTGGAGCAAGATGAGCCAATGCCTTGAAGAGCGCGCGCTAGGAATAATATCCCATAACTTCTGCCGAAGGCAAATATTAAAGTGGATAAGAACATGATCAAGAAACCAGTAAACATGGGAATACTGTATCCAATCCTGTGAAGAGAATAATGGCGTTTTGCACAAATTATACATGTCAAAAATTAAAAAAAAAATAAAATTATTATTATTAAATAAAAGTGAGACATGCTAAAATAAGGTTTGATAGTATTACTTGTGCGTTAATGGTCCCACAATCGGATTGGCAAGTAGTTGAACAAAGGCCTTAGAAGCAAACATCATGCCGACAGCTACTGTTTCTTCAATAAGCTCCTTATGCATTTGTTTATCTTCTACAATTTTTACAGCTGTTTGATTTACAGTGGAGGTCTCTTTCCGTATGAAAAACATAATTAATTAATTATAGCATCTGATATTTGCTGAAATCGACCGATTTTTGTTTGGTTAATTTAAACTTTTTAACAATTATATTTGTAAAAAAAAATGTTCTCCAACAAGAGATTATTTAATTTACTAATCGAACAGGGAGCACAATATTTTTACTGACCTACAAAAGTAGCGGGAGAAATGATTAGTTCCAAATCCATATTATTTGAGCCGTTTGAAGGACAGTGACATCCAGGCATTGCCGTTGTAGTCGTAGTCAACTTCTGCGTTGTTAATGACGGATGGTTGGCTCCTTCAAGATGTTCGCTTAGAGTCGCATTTGGATGCCTCATGTCGTAAAGAAACTCTGGTATTATAGGAACTGGAAACAATAAAAATTCGCGATAAATAGGGCAAAGCCATAGGGCCAAGGACAAGTGATGTTAAAAATATATAACAGTTTTTTTTTGAAAGATTCGTAAAATTCTGTTACGAAATTGAAAAAATTTTTGGGCTGAATTTTCGTAAAAAGGAGAAAATGATTTATTATCAAGCAAAGCTTGCAGTAGTTATTTTACCATAAAAGCTAGAATCGTATTTAATGTTGAGTGCGGGGGCTATATAGTTAAAGGCAAAGAGCGCGAGCGCGTATGTGTTGACGCGTTCATTCATACGTGCGTGTGCAGTAGGAAAGCTCCTCGAAAGCATGACCACTTATCTAGATTGGCGTCGTGACAGATGAGGGTCCATACATTCTTGCGCTCTTGTTGAATTAAACATACGACAATGGTTACTGAGTTACTGAAAAGAGCTAAGAGCCGGAAAAAAAACGAAATCAAGAGACCCACGCACAGGTTGCTCTTTATTTTATATATATACTGGCTAAGCTCATTCCCGCTTCGTCCGGTATATAAGGAGAAGTGCCTTTTCTCGTTCTCTAGCCCTCGTTTCAGTTAGCCACTTGACTTTCAACATTATTCCCCTCTTTCTTTATATGTACCCCTTCTTTCATTGTCTATCGATCTTTCTTCCCTCCCCTCCATACTCCTGCTTCGCTCGCACAGTCTATTTATTAATCTCTAAAATCCCTCATTTTTTTCAACGATTTAATATTTTTACAAAATATTATTTTATTTTGTTTTTTTATACACTCTACAAATGATACGTTGTAACATTAAATTTTAAATATTTCAATAATGACGAATAAGGCACAATGATAATCCAAAATCAATCGCATAATAACGGAGGATGCCTAAAAAAATCGCAATGCTAATAGATGTATAAATTTGTAACAAGATGAAAAATTATAATGTGTGGGATTTAAAATAAAAGCTCGTTATTACGCAGGCTGAAGGGCTAGCTTCAACGTTGAAGAAAAAGAAGAAAAAAAAAGTACCGTGACCTCGTTTACAAATTTAACACGACTTGAAAAGTGGTTATACACCTGGAGGGAGTGAGCTAACCGTTTATAAAAGTGCGATTACCTACATCTTTTGTATATAACAATGGTCATGCGCATGAGTTTTCAGATTTTTACGCGAAAGGGGCTAAAAATGGCAAAACGAATGGTTAAAATTGTTGTACGTGAAATATATTTCACATATTTTTAGAGGTGATATTATAAAAATTGTAATTGTTATACTTACCAACAGTGGTGAGTAACATATTATCGAGCAACAGAGCAATGGCCACGATTACGAGTACCAAGCTTCTCGATTCTCGGCAGCGCTGAAGCCAGCTATTCCATTGTTCTCCTGCCATTTTCTCGGGATATTTTTGTCCTACCTATTGGCATTAAATGTGCAATTAATGAAGCTTGAGTCAGCTGTAACAATAATTTTCATGCAATTCAAGCAATTATCATTAGTATCTAAAAATTCTTTGTTTTTCTTTTGCCATACAGTGAAATCGGAAAAAAATATTTTTTTTGTTTAAATCCTCGATACGAATGAAGCGTACGTTTGCGTCCGTTGATTTATGAAACTGAACCAATTGTTGCTGAAAATTAATCACTGCTAAATCAGTTGGTATTGCCGACTATGCGTGATTGAGCGCTTTTGCGCATAAAAAATAAGTACACGCGCGAATACAAGCGAGCATATATTGTCAGCAAGTCAGAATTAATGAGATATACGAGCAATGAGTTGGCGAATGTGAGGGTGGCTTATATAGGCAGATCACTTCATCAATCCACGTTATATTGCGGGGGTGCGCGACGTTGTTCCAAACGTCAAGGACAAAATCAAAACTCGGCACTTGTCGCTGTGCAAGAGACACCGCGCAGTTATCCCAATTCACGTCACTCACCCCGCATCGTACTGATCTACTGTAATAGCTTTTCTCTCTTGTATTCGATCGTCAAACGCGCGTCTTGCACTTTTAATATATTTCAACAATACAACAATACACCGCGCCCACTAGTTTAATTTTTGAACGCTTCGATTTGTTCATTCAACGATAATCATCGTTGAAATCAATTTCGATGACGACGCTGCCAATTAATCGATTAAAGATGACGCAGTAGTAACATAGAAATTGGTTGGCAGTGTTCTAAGACATATACAGGCAGCGATAAACTGTAGATTTGATGAAAACTTGAGAAGCCAAGCTAAATTGTCGCCAAAGAGCTGAGTTTCAAGCTGACTAATAGGCAATTAGAAGGAGCAGAGCGGAGAACAAAGAGAAAGAAAAGAGGAAGCAAATACGCCGCGAACAAAGTGCTGCTCTCGCGATTATTAGATTCCATTTGAACTTGCAGTCTCGCCGTCACTCCGATCGCGATTTCGACTAAACAGCAGTAGATATATTGTTAATGTATACAAACGTGGTGAAAAGTTGGATCGACAAAGCCGATTTCACCGCAACGAATTAACGCAATAAATTATGCCTCGCCACGTCGTGATCGAGAGCTATTAGTATTTTTTACAAAATCAAGGTAAATAAGGGTTGATGCTGAAAGGTGGTGCACTTTTGACGATCGCGTATATCGTAAAACGACGGCGGAAGCAGCAGCGTTTATTACTTTACTCGAGGGGGGGGGGGGCAATTAGCTTTGGCAATGCGAGAGGGCTTATGCAGATTGCTTTATAACTCGTTTACCGATATCATGGCACTCAATTAAACGCCAGCTCGAGAGCCTAGAGTGCTCACTTGATATTCACTGTTCTATTTCTCTATTATATCGCAGCGCCCGCGCCCGACCGCTCATCCCCGTAAGCTCACGCTTCACGCGCATTCAGAAAGACATATGTACTTGTTGTAATAATTAATAGGTGAGAAAGCCAGTCTGAAACTCTGAATAGAATCAGTTTCAACAAGTGATGATGCAGCGCACTTGAAATCGCTTGAAAAAAAAATATATCTAGCAGTCTTCGATCAAATCAAGCGACATATATCCGAGGGAAAATCAACGAATATTAGATACATATGTGTAAGCATGCACGTGAAAAGAGACAAGAAACTCACGGTGGTTGTGTTACAGCCAAAGACGGAGCAAGAAAAGGATGCAAGGATAGAGAGATGGAGAAAAAGAGGAGTGGCTGGTTAAGATATGTGATGGAAATGTGTGCAATTTGATGTGTGAAGGAAAAGAAAGAAGAGTGCGAGGACTCGGTGATGGTGACAAAGGCGAATCTTCAGTTGCAAAGCTCGGGATGCACTTGGACTCGAGCAATGTGCAGTGTAATCGCATGCAGCATCGCCGGCGGATGAATCGATGACAAATGTGCGAATGAAACTTTATCGCAACGGTGCAGCGGCCCTCGGGGCACTCGGCGACGGCGTCGGCAGCAGCAGTTTCGCGAACGGGGTGGCAGTTGCTGTTCCTGGCGGCTCGGTTGCCTCTCCCTGCACTGGCGCGCTCGCGAGTAAGCTTCCTCGAGGCTCAAAGCCGTCGAGTGGCAGCAGAAGCCCCGAAACGCGCATGCTCCCCCCGAAGCAACTCGTGGTTGCACTCGTCTGACTCCGATCAGCTCCCCATATCGCGCGCGCAGCCTCCATTATCATTCATTCGAGCCCTCGTGCAGATTTTCAACACCCCCCCTCCATATTCTTGCCCCTCCGCTGACCCATAACTCATGTCGCATTTCTGGCACTAGTTATTAATTAAGCGATTACCAATAATCAACCCTCGACCAGCGCCGCCGCCCAGTTCATTCTTTTCTGCTGCTGGAGCTTGCGGCTGCTATCAATAAAGAAGCATCGCTCGAGAATGCGGCAGGGCGCTAATGGGACTCGCCGACTATCTCTTATATTATATAGCCAAGGAATCCAGAACTCGCGGAGAATTCTCGATATGAGAGCTGGTCTCCTTGCCGCCACCGCCATCCCCTTTCGCTGCTGTCCCTTTCTCTTTCTCGCGCCTTTCCTCCCTCTCCCATATCTATTCCACCCCCCCCTTAGCCCCGTCGCCGCCTGTTGCGCTCTTTATTAAAACAGCCGCTAGCTGCTATCTGCACGCTCCCTCTTGCCGCCCTCTTTGCTCCTCTCGCGGAGCTGAAATTGAAGCGACGTCTTTGTCCCCCGACGTGCTCTCGCTGCCGCCGTTTCCTTATAGCCTCGCCCACAGCTGACGCGCGAGCGAGCGCCCACAGTTGGCACAGAGATTTTTTTTCTTCTTCTTCTTCGACTGTCGTCATTCGCGCCAATCCTTCCAAGGGAAACTGCAAAATGCTCGTGACCCGTTCCATCGATTCTTCAATTGTACTTTTTGCTTAAACCCATTACCGTTCTCTAATTTTCCTTTTACCGTCGTATCCTATATATTTTCAGCCAAGTGCTGTGTAATTGTGTAGCTTCACTTATATGGCCTCGTCAAATTTAAGCTGCATTTTTTTTTCACTTTCTAGCTCGAAAGGTTGTAAAAACGAGTAATTATCGCCATTAACAGGTTGACGTCGCAAACGACATTCTTTCAACTTTCTATATAGAAGAATCAAACAAGTTTTCATCTGCCAATGCCACCTGTAGAGTATACTGTTCTGCGACTTGCGCAGTCGAGAAATGCAAGAAAAGTGGGTGTGTACGAGCGAGCGAGATGAGTGTCCTTCTTGAAAAAATTTATAATAATCCATCGGTTCAATCAATTTAAAGGCTCGGTTCAAGATGTTAGAAATTTTACAGTTTATCGTACATACCTTTGTTGATGATAATTTTTCTTATACGTACATGTGATAATAAAATGCTGTATATATAGCTATATATAAAACAATTGGACTAAAGTTTGCATTGAAACAGAGGAAACTAATGAAAAGACATAGCCCTCTTGCTGTGCCTGCTTTCATGATTTTCGCAAATAATTAAGGAAAAATAATCTTGGCAATCGGTGCAATTTGAATATAACAATTATTTACCACGCAATCTGCAATGTATTTATTATATTACCACTGGCATTCAATTAGACAAGCTCATAGTTCTTAAAAAATGGATTCACCCAGTCTATCTCCCTTATTGATCTTGGAAATAATTCATGCTCATGGCTGCTGATCCTTATTCCTTGTGAGCATGAGGCAGATACAGAGTATTTTAATATAGGTATGACCTCTAATTTTAAACGGTCTGCACTTTTTAATCAACTTTATCAATTATAATCATTAGATATTTGGCGGCAAAGTTCAATAGTTTTCGTATTATCCACCACGAATGTGCCTTAGGTATACGTGATTATCGATAGTGAAGCCAATCGTACAACATCTAATATTTCTTTGGCTATTGAACTTGCGCGCTTTTAACAAGTAAGAAGCAAGCAACTTGCTGAAGATCGTGCTTTTTTTTATTTCAGCCAATATCGCTGATCTGAAGTTCAAACAATTTTTCAATACATTCAGCCAAGTGAGCAATAATTATCACGTTGAAGTACTAGTGCTTTATGAACATGCAGAATCCGATTAGAGTTGCTAAAACCATTTTTTTTTAAATTGAGATATTTATAAGCGCGACTTTAAGCCTGTATAAAAATTCAATATTAATTTAATAAAAATTTATAAACTGTGCCGATAAAATACTTGATGATAAAAATGATTTATCGCTGTTATCTAATCAATGATAATTTAAGCTAAACTAGAAATAACTTAACTACAAATTTTACGTTTTTGAATTTCGCGCCATTCTTCAGTTTTGGTCAACATCCTGCTGCGCACCAAAACTGCGCAGAGCCATACAAAGATAACTTACCTACAGTCCCACTAGTAGTCTTGACTTTCTTTTTTTTTCACGCGTGTAAAAAAACTTTACAGAAGTTTAGATGCATACACGGTAATTTAATGATAAATGGAGCGAGTGTTTAAAGTGTAAAGACTATAACAAACAATGAAAAATAGAATTTCAAGTTTAAAGGGCATCGCAGCATTCTAACCGTGGTAAGTACATAATCGTCAGAAAAAAAGTTTTAATTGCAAATGTAATTCTGTAGGATTTACGACAATCAAAAACGTCCGCTCATACAATATTAACATCAATCGAATGAAATATATATTATATTTATTATTCATTATACGTGGCCTGCCAACGCGGACACTTGCATACGTGTATATTGCATGAGCCGTGCTGTAGCTACGATACATAATTGCGGTCAGATCAATGCATTACATTTGATGATGTGTATTTGCTTTTTTTTTTCATTTCGCAGGTCTGATATATAGAAAAGTGCATTGAGTTGACTGCGAGCTGCGTTTCAGTTAAAAAGTTGTGGAGAGTTGCGATCGGAGATTACCGCGGGAGTTGTTTTTCGCCGAGGCATGAAGGAAAGACTTATAGATTGCAATAGATTGCGGCATTTTTGAGCAGACAATATAGAAGTAGGCAGTCGAGGCGGCCGGCTGCAAGTCATCAGCTGTTTGTGCCGTAGCAGCCGAAATTGACATTTGGAGTTTGGTCGCCGTATCCCTGCGGTTGAGGTGAGGTGAGCGTGAGAGATAGTGAGCGTGAGATAAGGCCGCAGCATAACAAGCTGCTGCAGGCAATTGGTGTACGCAGCGCATCGTGTTTCGTGTGTGCGTCGGCCAAGCGTCCAAAGGCCGCTCATTCAGGGGCTGACACGTATGTTTGTACGTGTCTCGTGCTGCTGCTGCGTGCCAACTGTCGGCGGACGAGGGTGCAGGCCGCCGCCGTTACTCAGCCGTTCTCGCATTATAGTGAGCGCGTTCATTTGTTCACTTTTAAGGGTTCCCCCAGTGAGCTGTTTATCGACGACAGCATTGCATCAGTCGGCCAAGCGCTTCACTGCTGCCGTCGTCAGCGGCTTGTGATCCAGCTCATCTACGATCCGCCGCCGCATCCTGACCTCAATTGTTCGCGAAAGGTCTAGCACCAGCGATGGAGAAGCTAACCATTTGCCTGCTGTTCTTGCTCAGCGCGAGCTGCTTGCTCGGACACGTGCACGCTGGGCAGTCCAGCAGCGAGGCTGCTGACATCGACGGGGTTGTCATTGAAAATGAAGCGGACGAGCCTCCAGTCGCTAATTACGAGAGTCCTCGGCCCGTAGCCCCGGTCCTGCTTGCTGAAAACTTTGACGACAAGGATCAGTTTGAAAAAAACTGGATCAAATCTCAGGCAAAGAAAGAAGACATTGATGAAGACATTGCTAAATACGATGGTAATTTTTTCATCTTATCCGCTTTTTTAAAACAATCTTTTCACCTAAAATGATATACATATATATCTAAGAAAATTTAGTTTTTCCATAAAATTTCTCACGTGAAAGGTTAAAAAAAAAATCAACATGTTGGTGAATTAATGTAAATTTAAATTATATCATGAAATTTGCAGGAGTTTGGGTTATTGAAGAGCCAAAGAGAAATGTTGAAGGGGGCAATATGGGTTTGGTGCTCAAAAGCAAAGCCAGACATGCTGCCATATCATCTCTGCTGTCAAAGCCATTTGAATTTGAAGACAAACCTCTAGTTGTTCAATATGAGGTTATCTTTCAAGAAGGGCAAGAGTGTGGTGGAGCTTACTTGAAATTGCTGTCTCTTGATTCCAAACACAAAGACTTGAACAGTTTTCATGATAAAACTCCTTACACAATAATGTTTGGACCTGACAAATGTGGAGGTGACCACAAGGTAGAGATATACTTTGTCAATCAAATTATGCCTGTAATTTCAGTTTGTCAGTAATAATTAATTTGTTGTTTTTGCAGTTGCATTTCATTTTTAGGCATAAGAATCCATTAAATGGCTCAATCGAAGAAAAGCATGCCAAGAAACCAAATGAAAGACTGGAAGATTTTTTCAAAGACAAACAACCACATTTGTATACTCTAATTGTACGGCCAGATAATACTTTTGTGATCAAAGTCGATGGTAGTACTGTGAATGAAGGTTCTCTCCTTGATGATTTCACACCCCCTGTCAATCCACCATTAGAAATTGAAGATCCCAACGACAAACAGCCAGAAGATTGGGACGAAAGAGAAAAAATACCAGATCCTACTGCTGTTAAACCAGATGACTGGGATGAAGATGCACCAGCACAAATTATTGATGAAAATGATGAGATACCAGATGGCTGGTTGGAAAATGAGCCTTTGACAATACCCAACCCCGAGTCTGTGAAACCCGAAGACTGGGATGATGAAATGGATGGAGAGTGGGAGCCTCCTGAAATACAAAATCCAAAATGTCTGGAAGCACCTGGTTGTGGTCCATACCAAAAGCGACTGATAAGCAATCCTAAATACAAGGGAAAATGGCTTCCACCTTTAATCAATAATCCCAATTATCAGGGAAAGTGGAAACGAAGATTGATTCACAATCCTGACTACTTTAATGATGAAAATCCTTTCAAAATGACTCCAATTGTAAGTTGACAATTCTTCAGAAATAGTATTGAATTATTAAAAGTTTTTGTGATTTTTAGTACGCTCTTGGATTTGAATTATGGTCTATGTCTCCTGATATATTGTTTGACAATATTATAGTCACAGATGATGAATATGTAGCTGAAAAATGGGCTGAAGAAACGTTTGAAGTTCGTAAACAAAGAATTGCCAAAGATGCTGTGAGTAATAATAATTCTTAACTTGCAAAAATTTAGTCAAAAAACATTTTTTTTTCTCAATTTCACTTTCGAATTTCGTGAAAACGTTGATGCTTTCAACCAACAAAGGAAACCTGGTGGGGTAAAATGATGAAAATGATGAATTATAAGCCTGGATGGTGGGCTGCCTACTTTGTATATTGTGCTATTCCGATTTCTATTTACATATGTTTTTTGATATCACAGGCGCGAAAGGTACACATTGAAAAGATAAAATGTAATCGTAATGTGCTAGATCGTATCCTTGACTCTCGACAAATGCTAGTTAAAATTGACAGATGCAAAATATATTTACAATCTTGATTAGAATAAGCACAGGCGACCTATGTGTGCTAGGCTATGAAAAATCCATTTGTAGTTGATTTATTGATAATCCCTTTGTAGTCTGGCTTTTGGCAAGGAATAGTTGACTTTACTGCTGAAAACCCATGGATATGGACTGTTTATATTCTACTGCTAGGTCTGCCTATAATGCTGGTTATTTATTGTTGCTGCTTCACAACGCAGGTATGATTAGTCCATTTCTGCATGCTCGCAGCTTAGCGCTAGTTCAATATTTATGTATATTGGTATCCATGTAAAACTTGAATGTTTAAATCGACTTCAAAAGGAGGTCAAGGAACCCAACAAAAATCAATTCGAAGCAGATACCGATGACTTGATTGACAGCAATAAAGAAAATGCAGATGATGTGGATGATGAAGAGCAGCAGCAGCAGCAGCAGCCTGAAGAAACAAAGGAACCTGTAGTTGAAGAGACAACAGAAAAATCCAGTGGCAAGGAGGAGCTAGAAAATCCAAAAGTAATTGCATCAAATAAGGTAGTGAAGAAACTCGTTGAAAAATCGATTAAATCACTCATGCAAGGTTGCTTCTTGACACTTTTTTTTCATTTCAAAGGAGACATCTTCGAGTGCAGCAGAGGGACCACGAAGAAGAAAACCAAACAAGGAGTAATTTTTAAAAGCCTTCATTTTCAAAATGACATTGATTTCTATTGGGAAATCAGCTGTACATCACCAATGTCACATATAAGCAGGGAAAAACCATCTGTCATGTGCGTGTGCGATTAAAAACTGTACCTAATTTTTTGTGTAGAAATTTAAGTCATGTATTTGAGTGAGTGAGACAAAAAAAAATAGAAGTTTAGTCTCGTATTCTATTTTTCAAAACACTTTTTTTTAATGGCAATAAAATATATAGTTGAGCATATAAGTATTAAAGACTACCAGTTTTCGTGCGTGTTTATCGTATGTTTAACTAGACACGAAAAATTCCAACTATGATATCCAGCATTTTATTTCTATTTAATGTTTATTATACTGCGAGAATTCTATTATTGCGTAAAAAGTAATAATTAAGTCAATTCTTTTTATCAGTGAATTGAATTACATTCACGAAAGTGACATGTGTCATGTGTAAGCCTTTGATGTTTGTTAAAATAGATATTGATACGATACCTAAATGCTATGTCGTGTTAATTTAAAAAAAATAAAAAGGTTGAATACAAAAACTACTTGATACTTGGTGTTAATTTTTACTAATGTACATAAATCAAGCTACAATTTTGTTTCAATTTATTTGGACTATGCTTTTAAATTCACTACAATTGTGCGCGAATGATCGCACAAAATCTTTGGTCTGCACGAGTGCAAAAGGATTTTTGGAATTGACTTCCGTCAATTGTCCCGTCAAACAGTGTTGTTTTAGCAATATCAAACATGGGTGAATAACAATGAGCTATTTTCTGTATCATTTTTTTTATTTATTCCACAGTCAATAAATTAATCAACAATAATAATCAATGTATCTGAAAATGGAGTGACTAATTGTAAAAATTAGGTCAAGTATAACGTAGGCGGTATTTACAATCTTTACTTTTTTGCGGCAGTGGACTAGTCCGCCAACGTTTATACTTTGACGCTATGATATTTGGAATTGAACAGTTTTTCACAAAGATCAGTCAGTCACCAGCAGCATATATATAAATATATATACACATTCGATTTTTTTTCATTCAACTATCGGCTATAAAATATTTTGAGAATTTTTTTTTTGCTTTTTCTTTTGTACGCTCGTCAAATATTTATTGCTATCAAATTAAGATTCTGCTGGAGTCATAGCATTTACTTTCATACCTTTTATTTTGAGATTTATTGCATTTTACTAGTTACAAAATCAGCCTTTGATTAATAATACTGATTATTGATTTTCGCACTCGTTTTCGTTGGAGAACGTTAGCAAGTCTTATAATTACAAGCCATAAAGTCTTGTTTTTGCCATTCCTTGCGGCAATGCCGCACAATTACCAAGACGGTTACTCTACTATAATAACATTCTTGACTTATAAACTATTCACAATTTTTCGATACCCTAAATTACTCGATTGTACCGACTACTGAAATGATTAAATTCAATGTTGACATCTTTCATCACGGGGTTTCTTTAAATGTTTTCTATACAGCCTATGGCAAGTGGCGAAGGCCTGTAAAAGCGGCGTTGCTAATTTTTAAAATGTAAAGATCTCAAATACTATTCTGTACAATTATTTACAACAGATTTAAGAAATTTCAGTTCAATTGAAAAAGTTTATAAAATGGAGCAGTTGAGAGCTTCAGTCGGCAGACATGATTGTTTCAAAGGAAAAACAAGTACGATTATCTGGACGGCGGAATGGACAGTAAAATATTCTGAAAAGAGACGGATCTTGCATTTAGATCATGATTAGATCGTTAATTTCTGGAAGAGAAGTGAACATCGTTGCTGATTTCAGGAAGACGACTTGGAACGTTGGCTTGAAATTCAGAACGACGATGATCAGTGGATTGAGAATCAAGATTATTCTCAGGCTGCTGCAGTATCTTTTTACCGATTTTCAGTCTTGATACACTGTTACTGAGATTACCCAACTCATCGATTTCTGAACTCGAATCATTCATTTCATCACCCTCGCTGCCAGCTGAAATTGACAACACAAGTTTTGTTGATGAAAAATAATCGACTTGCAAACATTAAAATAAATCAAGTATCAATTACATTGCAAATCGTGAAGCAATTGTACTGCTGTCAGTATTTTCGCGCGATGTTCTGGATGTTGTATGCGAAGGTAATCTAGGTCAGCTGGCTCTAGTTCACGAAATAATTCAAGATCTTCATAACCATTGAGCAAAAACACGGAAATGTATTCCTGAAAAAAAATTGTTGAACCTTGATTTTATTGTGTTATTTAAAAAAAAACAAACAAAAAAGAATTGAGATTTTTGTAATAAACATGCAATTAGCTCATACTAGCACAATTTTTCATATCACCGTACCTGAAGATTCATTCGTTGCAGGAGCTCGGGAACTGATCCGGGTTTTTGTCTGTATTTCTGTCCCCATTTGCCACGTCGAATTGGCCGTTCATTTATCAGTTCAACATTTATAAATTTGAAATATCCAATGCGATTGTGAGCTATACCTTTCCAAAGACCACTGTTGTTCATTTGTAAAACGTCTATAACGTCGCCTTTCTAAAAGCAAAAAGATTGTAGAAAACGTAAATATCATTTCGAAGAGACGTCGACAACAGGAATCGCGTATTTAGAAATTGAAAATAATAAGAATAGATATATACCTTATAAATCAAAGCATCCTTGTCGTATGGACTTGGCATGCAATCGACGAGAGCTCGGGCACGGCAGAGTATGTTCATCGGGTCGAAACCACTCGAGTGCAAATTAAAGGCTGTCGATTGCAGTTGAGCTCGCTGAGGACTAGTTGCTTCCCGCTCTTCGTACGAAATGGAGCTGTGGTTGCTACCGATACGCACTAGAGCTTGCGTACTGCTGCATGCGCTACCACTTGGTAAACTTTCGACGCTGCTCGCGCTGCACGGGAAGGACATTTCATTCATTGAGCCTCGCTGATGACGTTCAAGTTGGGATATTTTATGTCGAACATTTTGTCTAAGTGTTCTTGCCCGTATAGCAATACTACCCATGCTCGCACGTGTACAATCATCAACGCCCGCTACCTTCATCTTTTCACTGCTTTTTCCCAAATTCGGATTTCCCGCCTGCAAAAGACAAAAAAAAACGTTGATGTTACTATCCAACTGAATATTCAACATATACTGTCAGAGTTGATACTAACTTTATTAACCACGCCGGCATTTGGCTTGTACCACTTGCTGGCTGCTTCCAATTCGTTTACATCAGTATCTTCGTAATCGGTGCTCTGGCTTCGCGCAGACTCTTCATTGTCTTCTTCTCCGCTACTCCGACTCTGAAATTTTCAAACGGACAATTTTATTTGTAAATACCTTGATGATTATTTGACATCAAGCACTGGACGTAAACTTACCTGAACGTCGCTACTTGCGTATTCGCCACTTTCGCGCGATGATCTTGAATGAGTTAAAGGTATTATCGTAGGAGGATTGTTTTGTCCTTGAGAAACAATTAATCCCCTCATTGTAGCATAAGTTTTCCGTGTTTTTTCTTTTATTCTTGCTTCACTCAACATCTGCTGGGACGAAGCCATATCTTTCATCGTCATCTTACCATCATTGTCCAATGTCTCGCAAGCGCTACACAAAATTATCAGATTTAATTAATGAAAAAAAAAAATTAAAGCCAAAATCTGCTAAGCAATTTTTTATTGACACTTAAAACGAACGTAGTTTTCTTAGTAAAAAATAGACGTTATCAATAATTACCGTTCATTATTTCCTGGAGAGCGGGAACTGGTTTTGACGCTGCTGCAACTCATTAAAAAATCTTCAGGATCTGACTCATACGGGGGTTCATCGTACCAATGCTGAATTCTGCTTCTAGTTGATTCCGATGTTTCGAAAACACCAAATTTAGCATCTTCGTCATACATGTACGTGTCATCTTCAATAAAAATAAATTGCTTTAATATTTATTCGATTCATATTTCGTAAGAAACAAATGAATAAACAAACAAATACAAATAATTTTCACGTTTTTGTGTAATGTAATATACGCAACAACTTACCCATAGGACATTGCTTCTGACTGTCTTGTGCTCCAAGCTGCATTAAACCGTGTTTGATATCTTTCAAGATCTGAAAAAAAAGTAGAAAATAAAAGTAGTTTTTCATCTAAACATTACAATTTATTCTTCATTATTCTCAAATTGCTTCAATGACGTAAACATACCTCTTCGTGTTCTTTGTTGAATTTTTCCTTCTTCTTTAGAGCTTCTTGAATTTTCAACTGAAAATGAATTGTTTCGTTATTTTTTCATACATTATCTGCGAGGAATCTGTGGTATAATTAAATAAAAAAATCAACTTGTGAAAATTATAAAAAGAAATAATAACAATGCCTGTGAAAAAAAACTAAACATTTCTAATGCCGTTAACAGAGTTTTTCGATGAGATCACGAAAAATATAAAACATACAATCATTTCCGATAAAAATTTGTGTATGGGACTAATATATACGAACGCATATGCACACACATGCGCGCCCTCTTTGAGTTTAATCAACTTAATTTAATTCTTTTTTCAATTAACGAAATTGATCTCAGGCTCATATGGCTCACATGTTTATATCAATTACAATGAATAACAATGTTCTCCATAGTTTACGCAAAATAGTCAATTTTTCTCTGCCTCAGTTTTTCTCGCATTATCAATGCGAATTAGCGGTTATTCTCCTTTTGGTATAAAGTTTGTATTGTTAGGATGAGTTGTCATTTGAGTGGTTTGAAAATAAGGCATTAGCGCGTGTATCAAATAGAAAACTAATAATTATTTCCAAACCAAGGTTTCATCAGGTTCTCTTAATAATACATTTCTTATTTTAAGTGCGGTCCATAAATTAACAGTAATAATACTATAATGAAGACAAATCAATACTTTGTATTTTTCGATATTTTCAGAGAATGGAAAATTAAAAATATTCAATGAAACTTTACAAGAAATCTGCTTTAAATGTGAATTGAAATAAAATTTTCAAACCTATCAATTTTAGTACAGTCTTTGATAAATAAATTCAATACCGTTTTTATAGTTTCTTCAAAGCTGTTGATTTGTTTTCCAGATGATTGCAGATACTTCAATCGATCATAATCACAAGAGTCAACCATTGACCGGAGAACTATGTACCCTGAATCCGAAGTTAATCCTAGGCCGCTCTGCAAAACACTATCTGGGGTATCAACCTGTCAAAGGAATTTTATCTAAGGAAATTTTTCATGATAGTTTGAATGTAACATATAGGAATTTCATAAATCAACTATATGTTTTTACTGAAAACGAAAAATGTTTTGGACCACAGAGTAATTTTCCCATCAACAAAAAACTTGCATTTCATAAATCATGAAAATATAATTAAATATCTAAAGCAATGATAACGCAATCTGAGATTTAAGTTAAAAATGTTGATTTACAAAAGTAAAAATAGACAGTTTCTTCTGGATTGAATCCACGCTAAAGGTAAATCTATTTGTTTAAAATTACACGCTTTAAGCGTGTAAAAATGACGTCACCCATAAGAAAGACATCATTACCGAATCAGCATCGATTTTACACGTTTCAATATGTGTAAAGCATATATTGTGTAAACTCGTTGGTAGCGGTTCTTTCTTATTATGGGTAACTTTATTTTCATATGTTTATTGAAACGCATGGATTTGCCGTGTACAGTCATTGTTGCAGTCTCAAAAAAATTTTAAGACTTTTTCTTGCGTTTGATTTGACAAATTTTGATAACCAATAGCTTAAAACGCTATTGCCTATGAGCCATTAATATGATGATGATGAAATCAATTATTGGAATTCTTAAATTATCAAGAAAAAACAGTATCGCTCTATCAGCATGACATGACAGCCTCAATATGCCATTATGCCAGAGTGTATACATATTTTTCTTCTATCCTTTACCTGTACGCATTGCTCTTTTATTCGCGTGCTTTTTAAATAAAAAATTCAAAAAGGTATAATGCGTTAATTGTCTGAATTTTTTTAGCAAAAACCCATTTGTATTTCTTTCAATGGGTTTTAGAAAACGAGGTGTGCATATGCAATAGTGTACATTAGCATTGAATTCATCGTTTGTTGTATGCGAACGTGGGTTTCCGTCAGTTAATTTTGTCTTTGTAACAAATCAATTTCGAAAGTCAAAACATAACAAATTAACTACGCTATTTCCGCACGTAATGACTAAAATTGTTTACTAACCCACATTGTCAATAAAATTTACAAAATTTTTTTTATTTTTTGATTAGATGTATGTACATTAATTTCTGGATTATAACGTAGAGTTTCATGTATAATAATGTATATAAATAAATAATTAAACTGCTAAATAAAAATAAAAATATTATTTTAGATATTACAGTTTGAATAGATAAACTAAACTTTTATGGATCGCAATAAAAGACTGCCAATTATATCAAGTGATTTGTAAGCAGTGATATTTAGCATAGGCTATATTGATGCAAAAATCGTGTAGCCTACAGTTCTACATATTAACGGATTGCTCAAAATGAAAAAAAAAACATGGTAACTATTGGTAACTAAATTGGCTATGAATTGAAGAGTGAAAAAGATATTATACTACTCTAAAGAATGAAAGAATCATGTTGTGCTTGTTCGCTCCAAAAAAAAACCGCACAAGGAAAAAATTCATGCACATTTTATTTTAACCAAATTCAAAATCAAGGGCATTTTTATTGCTCCTTTTTCGGATAAACTAACAGGCACCCGGTGTATATTGTTTTTTAACGCGAAAACGACGCCAATCATTTATGGCAGCAATTAAGGTAAAAGTTTTAAAGGTTTTAATTTATAGAATTCAATTTCAAACTATTGAAAACAATCATCCTTTTGGCTCTTAAACTAATCTATAAAAAATGAACTAGAAGACTGCATTTTCACTATGCAAAAACCATGCAGATATACTAGCAAAATCCTACGATATTGTCAAGTAGAACATTACTTACCCTTTGAGGTAAAGCAGTTCTGGATAAACCGTGCTGTGGAGAATTGTGTATTTGACCGTGTTTTTCTTTTTTATGTGTTTTCAAACCTTTCAATATTCTTGATAAGGTCATCTTTTTCTTGCTTGTGTTTTGACCTTGCTCTATTAAAAAAAACACACACAATATTATAGATTTTAGCATAAAAATGATTGAATCACATGATGAGCACATTTTAGGTAATTTGAATAATTTTACAAGTGTATACTTTAAAGTGATGTTGTGCACTTACCATTGGGAGGAAATTCATAAAAAAATGCTGACCTCGGACTTAGACAACTGAAACAACCATTTTTTTAAGTTAAAAATATCCCTAAATTTGAAGAGCTATGTTATTAGAAACTTGTAAACTGTAGAATTACTATCGTTCTACTAACTTTCTATCAGTAGACAAACTCTTACCTTTGATAAATGGGTTGTTGAATACTTTTTTTAGAGGCAATTGAATTTTGAGTCGTTAAAGAGAGTTTTTGCTGTCTTTGCTGTAACATTTGGCGACCAAAAACTCCATATCCAAAACCATAAATTTCATCTTCTTCTTTATCACTCAAGCAACTAGATGGCTGTAACATAATGTAAGATGCACATATTTTTAAGTCGAAAATGCAATTACTCGTAAATCTAGCTTATTACCGAATATTTTCCCGGAATATAAAGCGATTGAGAATGACTGGATGTTATTTGAGTATTAACAAATCTTGGCGATCCATTGGTTTCGCGACGGCGTAGTTCTTCTAATGGTTCTAGAACGTCGCTATAATGGGTTTTCAAAAGATCTGCATAGCGAGATGCAAGTCCATCCAAGTATCCTTGTTCTCCATCCTGTAAAATACATGTTTTAATATAGCAGAGTGCAAAGAGTTTGAAAAAAAAGTCTGTCAAGTCTTACTCTGTAAGGAATATTTGAAAAAACATGGCAAAAGAATAGTTTTGTAGTGAAATTCGATGAATAAAGTAAATCAAACTTACCATAGTAGTGTAGGGTTGAGAAGCAAGATCAATCCCATCATTTCGAAGTTTCTCTTGTAATAAAATTCGTAGCTGAATTTTAGGTATGCGGACAAGCTCAGCTTTACCTTCTTCATATTCATCCACAAATTTTACAGCTTGATGAGGGACTGAGCCAAGCTCAGGTTGATTTTCTATCAAAGCTGCTGAGGGAGTGACTTCTTTCTCGTCAGCAGAACAATCTTCAAGTAAGCAAGCAGTACTCTCCTCAAGAGTAAAATACACACTAGCAGCACCTTCTTCACGTAATCTTTTCACAGATTGTAGTAGCCGGAGGCGATGACTCTGTTTAAAAACACCTATCGCATCGAGATCAGGCTCACTAATTTGTTTGCAAATTTCAAGATCATCATAGCCATTGTCGATAAAAGATTCAGCATATTCTCCAAGATGCAGAGAATGAAGCCATTCGACAACAATATTACTTGCAATTGTCATTTTTTTTAAATTCCAAATCACCGGTTCATTTTCTAAAACATATAT
Organism: Galeopsomyia nigrocyanea; assembly: GCA_035047105.1. Lineage (NCBI taxonomy): Eukaryota > Metazoa > Arthropoda > Insecta > Hymenoptera > Eulophidae > Galeopsomyia > Galeopsomyia nigrocyanea. Next base: position 7,810,040 of record JAWWMK010000040.1, on the reverse strand, counting down.
AAACTGATTCAAATCATGATAGTTTACACATTTTTGATGGCTCAAGTTTTATTAACCTACAGCAAAATGAAATTATTTGCACAAACCTCAGATGGAAAAGCGTATCAAATTACTCCAATTCATCTGGCTCTTGTTTCTCTCAAGATATAATAAACTGTACTACAGTATTATTCATGAGTACTTATAGAGTCCTCCCATACATCAAACTTTCAAGTGATCCTGGATTAAGAAAATGTAAGCTAGTCATCTCAAAAACACATTAATATAATGTTTCTAATCGTGTCTTTATGTTTAGAAACTTGGAAATGACTGTTTAAGCACCGCATATGAAGGATGCAGTTCTCGAATTCCAACATTGTTGTAATATTTTCATTCGGTAAAAACACTGAAACTTTGATTAACGTGTCACGCAGTTGTACGTGATAATATATTTGCGAATATTTGTGGCACAAACTCACTCGATGATTATAAAACAAGTTTAAATAGTTGCTCTGAATTTAGTTTTTTTTTAACAATCGCAGGTATGCCTTCACCACTGTTCACCACTGTCACTCTAACCATCGAGTCCAAATATTATAGACTGACTCACGCCCGGTAAGATTATGAATGATCTCTTATTTCTGAAGATGTCGAACACTGTAGGAGTTGCTTTCTTTACCCCTCAAGAGGGCGCACAGCATAGAATTACTTACACGCGTACAAAATATAGTTTTAGACTTCAAACGCTAAGGCTGCCTCTCCAATAGCCGCGAATATCGTACGCGACAAGCGATTTATGGTTATTTTTCTGCTGCTGCCAACT
>JAWWMK010000040.1:7770484-7809138 GCA_035047105.1 Galeopsomyia nigrocyanea | reverse complement strand
CCCCCCCCCCCCCCCCCCCCCCCCCCCCCCCCCCCCCCCCCCCCCCCCCCCCCCAAGAAGGCACGTAAGTCAGATTTGTTCAGTTTTTATTATGGATTTTCGACTAGTATTTGAAAACTTAAGTTTGACAATTTTTCTATGGAATTTACCTGAAACCAAGTACGTTTATATTTATCGGCAATCACATAACTACACGTGCACGATTTTTATTATTCGAATTTTGTAAGTAACGTAAATTCTCCCCACCTTGTTTCATTGTTTTATCTCATCGTTTGCTCGGGTGGATCGTGTTTCTGATAAAAAAGAAAGTAATTATACAGACGCGAATTGTAAAAAAAAACGCTGATTAAAGGTTTTTTTTTAGTTCGTTCGAAATTGTTGACGACGATGATATAGTCAATAATCTATTGCGTTAATTTTTGCTTTTGACAAGTGTGACTAAAAAATCGGATGTGGTGTAGTTCATTTTAAATTTGATAATTCAAATTTTTTTTCGCTGTTTAAAAACTACTTATGTCCGAAAAAAATTTACAGACTAGAAACTAATTTCTCGTTTCTTTGTAATCTTGTGTTATTAACTTAGTTTATCAAGAACATAAAAAAGAATACATCAGCAGATATCGATACGCAGCAATTTTGTATCCACAGGTATCATGTTGAGTAGAGTTGTTTGTTCAGTATTTAACGCTTCTCTGTGTGGTCAGTGCATTTACAGGCTTTTTCAATTTGTGAGTGTGAGCACAAGACTTAGTTATTAATTCTAAGACATCGACAACCGACAAATTGATGCAGTTACATAAATCTGTACTAAAACATGTTCAGTAGAGTCTACATTCAACCTTGGAGGAGCATCGAGTTGTGTACAAAGTGAGACAAGATAAAAAATAATTCACAGCTGTAGCGGCACTTTTTTGAAAACTCTTGCCTACTCGTCGCTTTGGTTCACTTTCGTTATTACATTCGAGTGAAAAATGAATATCACGTTTGGCTTCGGTGAGTCAGTTTAAAGCAAAGATAGCGACTCCAAAGTTTAAATCGCGTGTGCAGATCTTTTGGCAATAACAACTTTTTTTATCTACTCAGACATTAAACGTGGAACGTCCCGACTGTAAATCTTTCTATTTTAAGTTTACATAATATTCGAACAGATTTCTTATTACTCGGTGTATTTAAATGGATTTTGCGTTGATTTAATAAACAACACAAATCAACAAACAGAGAACTGAGATATAAAGTGATTCAATATTATTACATTGTTTGGTAAGCATTTCTTTCATAAAATCATTTTTGATAGAACATTTTGAAAGTATTCGAAATTTTTAGACTAGAACAACTTATTTTTTAATCAAACGAACAATTCAACCAGTAACTGAAAAACGTTCAAGCAAGTCTCGTGTATGATTTCAATTTTTACAATTCACAAATTCATGAATACAATGATATAGTCGATAAATAATGGCTGATCACAGTAATTGCAAATGAGAGTTCAGTTGAAAACAAATTTAACAATAGTTGACTTGGAAAACTTACACTGAAAAACGGTATATTAGGGTTTGAAAAGGGTATTAAGGATACAGTAAGTAATAAAAGATGATGCAATATCTCCTACAATTTCATAGGGGTGAAAGTACTTCTATTTGCATCTCTCTGCCAAAAGATAGGTCGCGTTGCTCCGGTATGTGACGCGAAAATAGTCTGAAAGGATTTTTAACCGGTGTTACTAACTCATATAAATGAAAATGTCAGTATTTTGGTTTTATCGAAAAATAAAAAAAAAAAATTCCGCTTGATGTTCAAAAACATTAATAATTGTTAGTCTGTTCAAAATTTTGACGGCAAGCAAAAATCAAAAATTGTCTATGCAAGCTTAATTATTTCAATACGGTAGAAACGCGTGCAAAAACTCAAAAAAAGTGCTAAAATATAATACATACATTTTTTGAGCAAAAGCATTTTAGAGAAAAAGCATGCAAAATTAAAATTCAATCAAGAGGCCGAGCTAAAATACAATTTCTTCGTCTCTCTTGTGAACTTGTTTTTTTTTTAATTAGCAATACAGAAAGAAAAATTAAGCATACAGTTAGTGTAGAAGGAATTCTGACGATTATACACATCATACTACGAAGCACAATCTAGTCAATAAAAGCAACAACATGTAACCATTGAAAAAACACTGCGCAGTGACGCACTTCTTGTAGAAAAAGCACAATACATATTCTAGAATGTGATATAGATATTTGACAATACCAGAATAAGAATATTTTTTTTTACAACACAAGAACATTGAAAAAGCAATTATTCAAAGAACGTCAATAAAATTATCGTGCTTTTTCCAACGATGCACAACGACCGAAATCACACAACGAAACGAAAAAAAAAGATATATCGCCCACTCACATTGTTAACGACTGCTGATGAAGATTATTAAAAGTCTGCATTTCATCGCAGCTCTCGCCGCCGCTACTCGACGCCGTGCAATCGGAATCGTACGCACTCTGCAGGATCTTGAGTTTGGTGGCGAGCGGTCCAGCAACTTTTTCCACCTGTTCGCCGTCGAGCTTGATCTGCGGCACTCCAAACACGGGTATCCTGTTTGCCGTAGGATTGACGTAATTATCCTTGGAGCCGGCACCAAAGTAACGACACGTGTTCCTCTGTCGCACAGCGATGCTGTTGCTCTGGGCGTTACAGCTCTTCTGAACTTTCTGCAGAAAGCTGCCGAGGCTACCGGCGAGCTCGGGAAAGTTTCTCGTGTTGCCGGCTTTCGGGCCAAGACTCGCCAAGTCCTGATAGAAGCACTTCTTCGCGCTCTGCTGCGCCAACTCGAGCACGTGATTCGCCTCCTCGGCCACGTGCTCGCCGACCAGTTGAGACTGCAGCTTTCGCAGACGGCGCGCGAGAAACGAGGCTCGTCGCTCCAACTCGTGCTGTCGCCTCTCCACTTGGGCTTGCTGTTGAGCCAATTCCGTGTATTTCGTGGGCGTTTGCTGGAGTAACTGCGACGAAGGCTGCTCGGCTACCACACTGTCTGCAATATTGTCGTTCACCAGATTCATCACGTCCATGTCGTTGAGGAGGTTCAAGGCAAACGCCTCGCCGTCCGGAAACATTTCCGAGACGCCCTCCACCGTCGACTGAGAAGATCCTCCTTCAACCAGGCCGCCACAACCGCCTGACAGTCGATGATCGCCGTCTATGCTGTCGCCCGCTTCCACCGCACTCTCCATCGACTTTATCACCTGCAATACAAGTATTTTATTAAAAATTGGTTCTTTTTATCAACGCTATTAAATTAGTATACGTGATAGGTACAACTTTGTTTAACGGAATACCGAGAGCTGACGTCGAGCCCCATTCGAATATTTATACAGCGAGAATAGCGAAAATATATTCGTGTGCGCGTCAGTCGGCAGCCCAACTGAAGTTTAATTTTGACAAAAAAAAATCGACCGGGCAAGGCGTCACAGCGTCACACTCACTTGTAGAATGTCCTCGACATTCTGGCCGATGTCGCCAGGTTGGACGTTGATGTCGCTGGCAAAGCCCATGATTTGCTCGAGGCTTCGCTCGTCCTCGATCTGCTGCTTGTCGTCGGGACCGTCGTCGATGAGGTGCTGCTGCTCTTTGGCAACCTGCTGGGCCATACGATCGATGTCGGCGTCGTTGATGGTGCCGGTGGTAGTGGTAGTTGTGTTGACTTGGCCGGGGCCCATGATATTCTGATTGAAGAAGCACATACTATCCGCTGGCTCGGCCATGGATGGCTGCTCGCTGCTCATTATAGCGGCCTCCGACACTGCTGGCAATTTCAGCCTTGTTGTTGGCTGCTGCTGCTGCACCGTTGCCGCCACGCCAATCAGCTCGGACAGACCCTCGAGACCGCTGCCGAACTTGAGCTTGATGACATCGTTTAACAGGTCCTTGGGGATTCCTTGCAGGTACTGCTCGTCTATCGTCGTCGGCTGCACGTTCGCTGACACCACGAACTGGGCCAGGACCTCGCGGTTTTGGCAAACCTGCAATTATCATTTTTTTTTTTTTACTTTATTTTCTTTTTTTCTCCGTCTACTATACGGAGAGCACAGCGCGTTCGTCTGTTTAACGAATATTCAACTGTTTTCAAACACTTGAAAACCACACGCTAAAGTTGCGTGAGAACTCGCCGAAAGCTCAGCTTCATCAGATATATCCAATAATAAACAAACTTACAGCGAATTTTTAACAATCGTCATCGTAGTTATCAGTTAATAATATTTGAAGAGATAAAAAATCAGAGAGAGAGACATATGTATTCCCAGAACGTAATTAATAGAAAAGGCAAGTGACGATGTACGTATTGTATTGGGAGAAAAAAAAAGAAAAGGAGAGATGAATGATTGAGAGAAAGAGAGACGAACCTGCTTGGCCTGCTCGGCGGAGAGGAAGCCGGCCTTGGGCAGCGCCGGGATGAGGTTCTCAGGCTTCTGAGGTCCGGCTTCCGTCAGAGCAGGGGCCATCACTGCCTGCACCGACGTGGCCAGCGCTGGCGCAGGCTCGACATCCAGCCAGGCAACAAGCTGCTCCTCACCCCGACGACGACGACCGGCCGCTTCGGCTGCCTCCTCCTCGGCGCTCAGGCCCATTCATCCATCGCCGCCCTGCATCATCCTTATTTTTGCAGCGACCTCGACGTCCACGGCAACCACGACGAGCAGCAGCAGCAGCAGCTTTTGCGTTCGCTTTCGTTTATCGTCAGTGCTGTACTCGTCGATAAGCACTCCTCCTTCTCCTCCTCTTTCTCCTCTTTTTCTCCTACAGTCGAGTGCGCGTGTGTATATATATAGTCAACCGGCTCGACTCACCGAGTCGTCGTTGACGTTGTCTGTCTGTCTCGAACGAGTTATCTGGAAAAAGTCGAGAGAGAGACAGATGCTATTAACTGCGTGGCCTCACTCACTCACTCGTACGTACACATAAAATACGATATATAGAGAAAAACGTTCGATCGCGAGAGAGAGAGAGCAACGCGCGATCTGCCTGTTTTCTTATCGAAGTAGGCGAGTGTATGTGTTTGATGATTATTTTTGGAATCGAACGTGCCTAATACGTTATTTTGTTATTGCTGTACGGCTATTTACTATTTACATCGAGATCGGCTTCTTTTCGCGAAAACATACTTACAGTGTCGTGAGCGAGCGCGAAAGTAATAAAACTAGTAAAATAGAGCAACACTCGAGGAAACAATCAACTCGCGTTCGTTCGTATATATATACTGCGCAATCAAAACCACATGTTTGAAAAAGTTTCTCGTGATTCATTAACTGGATCGCGCTCGTCGCGAACGGCTCTTCGAACAAATTCAATTGTGGATTCTTCTGGAAATGAGCACGAAAAAAAACGGTAATAGGAATGAAAATTTGAAGGGGAAAACACCCAAAAACAAACAAACTACACTCGCGTCCGATCGATTCACGACGAGCCGCGCACACACAAAAAAAAAGAAAAAAGCGAAGGCTCTTATTCCTCTCTTGGTGCAAATTCATTGTCGCTAGTTGGCCAGAAAGAAAGAGAGAATCTCGCAAAACCCACGCTCACCTCTCTGGAAATCGGCGTTGGCGTAGAGAGCAGAGAGAGAGAGAGAGAGAGAGAAAGAGGGAACGAGAGAGAGAGAGAGAGAGAGCCGCTAAGCCGTTGGTAGAACTCGCTATAGTTCTCGAGGAGTGAAAAAAAGCAAGTTAGAACTGGCGCGGTTACGCACTTCCACACGTGACGCCGCCGGCGAAATTTTTCGTAGTGACACGCGTTTTCTCTCCGGCGCGGTGTGGTGCGCGGGGCGGAAACGGCGCCAATTGGCCTTTATTAAACGTTTCTCTCTGTCTTTCTTTCTCTCTGCGGGCTCCTCGCTGCTGCTGCTCTGGCGGCGACGGCAGCGAGAGCGCTCGCTCTCTTGGGTTACATAAACACACACAACTTTGCGGCGCGCGCGCACTTACATTCTGGGCTCTTGAAGCTTTTCACACACTATTGCGTCAGGCTGCACGAGCACCACGACGAAGGGGACGTTGTCTTGGTGCCGTTGTAACGCGATTTTAGCTGGGACTGTTGCATAATGACGCGCAAGCCTCGACGATTGCCGACGCTCGCGCAAATGGCGGCGCACCTGCGAGTAACAGACACACGCGAGCACGAAACACACACACACAGACACTCGCGCACACGGATGAAGAGAGAGAGTGCGAGAGACACCAAAAACGCGCTACTATGACTGGTGCTTGCTTGCTTTGCTTGACTTCTCCTTCTCCGTCGTAGGTTATTGGTATACGCGACGACGACGAGAGTGTGGCGTCGATTCCGGCCGGCGGAGCGCAAGAGAAAAAAGAGAGAGAGAGAGCGCGCAGCAGCGGCCAGCGGCGGCGGCTACACTACACTACGGACGGCGGATAATATGCTTTGAAAAATGCTCGGTTGGCTTTGTCCGCAGTGTGGCGGCTGGTGGCGGCACACCCAAGCGACGCGCAAGGACACGAAGCGGTGGTGGCGGCGGCGGCGCGCCAAGCAACCGACTGCGCTATACTACTCAGCTACTGCTGCTATGTGTGTATATGCTGTATATGTCCGAACATGTCCGACCAAGCCAGAACGAACTACTCGCAATCACTCCTCACCCGCGTAGGTATATTTCGTTGTATGGCCGCACCGCACACACGATCAATCGCACGGCCGGAGCAGCACTGACGCAGCTCCACGCCGCTAGAGCGCAAGCCCCCCTTTGTCTTTCTCTCTCTCTCTCTCTCTCTCGCCTCGCTCGCTCTTTCATAGCAGCACTCGCGCTAGCTCGCTCGCCCGTTCGCCCATTGCTCGCTTGCTCACTCGCACAAGCGAGTCGAGCAGCGAAGGCGAGGCGTAATATTAGAAGCCTCCTTGCACGCGCGCTCTTTCTCTCTCTCTCTCTCTCTTTCTCTTGCCGCCACGCAGAAAATCGTTGAGAAAATGCAAGCCTTAGCGTATTCTATATTATCTTGAGGGGTGGGGAAACACACCTCGGTGACGATGCTGCTGCTGCTGTTGCTGATGAACACACACACACACCCAAGCACGCTTGTGTAAAGTTGTAAACTTAAACGGCGTGACCAACGAATAATATGTGTATGTGTGTATATGGATATGTCCCCGGGGACACGACGTCGTGATAGAGGCAGCGACATCTCGCGTTTCCTCCCGATAGCGCCAGATTTGAACTCCCACTGGCAGAGTTGCTAATTACAGGAATTGGATTACCGGAGAGTATTATTGCTCTCTGCCTGCGCGGCACGAGCATGCCTCTATAATAACTTGAGTTAATAGTACAATGGGTTTACTTTTATGATCTTTTTGTTTTTTTTGCACTAAAGGTGCTGTGTCAGTGGCTATACCTTTTTCCTCAATTATTGTACTGAGCGGAATAATTTGCTTAGACTTTCGTTTTTTTATAATAAACTACTTAAATAATAAACGCGTTGTGAATGATGCATTGGACTTGTTTCAATTCAACGTTTGAGCCGTCATTGTTTTTCTTTTATGGTAATTTAGATGGGATTGTTTATCTTTCAAATGTTTGAGAGAGATGTTTATCAAAATATTTTTTTAGATATCTTCGTCTCTATAGCTCTTTTAGATAAAATTTAAAAAATTTTCTTTAAAACTTAAATTTCTCATAGAAAATTAAAAAAAATAAAAGATTCGAAGAACAGTAGATAATGTTAAATGTCAATTTAAAGTAAAGCTCTATTTCCACCATATGCCTATACATATATCTATATATTAGTTCAATGAACTAACCTAACCCCAATTAAACAATGCGACGTCGTCGTCTTTTTAGTTTTCCCACGCATCTGATGTCAACATCGGTCGATATACGTGAATACGTCGCTCAAGTTTTCCTTTATTTGGCATTTTTTAACGGCTGGCGATGAAGACAATCAACAATGTAGTGCACTAAGGTGCAATAGAAGTGTAATATATAATTTGTTTATTTCTGAAAATGGAGATTGCCAAATCTCTGTTCAATGTACGCGACCATGAAGGTTACGTTGGAAAAGAAGATCACGATGTAAATAAACATTTCTTTACATTAAATCTCGTAATTAATTTGTTGTCTCAATTATATCAGTGTTATTAATTTATCAGTTCATTTTTTTTGCGTCAACTCGTTTCATTACTTGACAAATAATCACTATATTTATCATAGCTAATTCATTAAACTTTCATTTTTCAAACACTTGTTACTAGCATATTGCAAAGCAATAGCATGAAAATATTTTGTTTTATATATTTCTGTGATCTGTAATACACTATGGTACATATAACAACTTATAAATATACATTTTTCAGAGAAAACTTGAAACAGCTGTGTCAGATGATGAGTTTGACATTGAGACAAATGGACTTGGGAGTGAAGCATTATCGCCAGCTCCTGGTGGTCCATTTTCAGCTCTCACTCCTTCAATGTGGCCTCAAGATATCCTAGCAAAACTCAATCAACCTGATGAATCAAATGCACAACCTGAATACAGGTTTGATGAATTTGGATTCAAAGTGGAAGAAGAGGATTGCTTGGAGGAAAGTTCTAAAAAGCTTCTCAATGTATCTTTTGTGGATGATCCACAGCAAAGGTAATAATATTTTGTAAATTTGCATCGTAGTATACAAATATATGCTCTTTTTTACATGCAAAATGCATTTCAGGCTGCAATGGGTAGCGTTATTAGAATTCAGTCATAATAAAGAAGTAACAGAGCTTTCCAACATTGACAGCAAATTACCTCGTACTGACAAACTACGAGACATGGTGCGTCAGGGCATTCCTCATTCTCTGAGGCCACAAGTATGGATGAGGATGTCAGGAGCTCTTGAAAAAAAAATGTCCTCTGAAACTACTTATAAGGATATAGTTAAGGCTTCCAGTAGTGATGCGCTTATGACTAGTAAACAAATTGAAAAGGATTTGTTGAGAACTATGCCAGCAAATGTTTGTTTTAACAATTTACATAGTACAGGAATTCCTAGGTTAAGGAGAGTAATGCGAGGCCTTGCATGGTTATATCCAGATATAGGGTATGTTTAATATCAAGTAACTAATACACAGTGTCAATTGGAATGTTAGAATTAATTTTTCTGCAATTTTTCAGTTATTGTCAAGGGACTGGAACTATTGCAGCTTCACTGCTTTTGTTACTTGAAGAAGAGGATGCATTTTGGATGATAGCTACTATTGTTGAAGATTTACTTCCTGCTTCGTACTACTCTTCAACGTTGATTGGTAAGATTTTTCAGATGTTTTATTTTATTTTGCTTTCTATGTACATACTCCATTCACATTAATTTGATTTTCATTTAATTTGTAACCTGTGTACCTTTTGTGATTTCAAGGTATTCAAGCAGATCAAAGGGTACTGCGAACTCTTGTTACCAATTTCCTACCTGATATCGATCAAGTGTTGGTTCAACATGATATCGAGTTGAGCTTGATATCTTTGAACTGGTTCTTAACGTTATTTGCCTCTGTTGTTCATATGAAAATTTTATTAAGGATATGGGATCTCTTTCTTTTTGATGGATCCATTGTTCTATTTCAAATAACATTAGGAATGTTAAGAATCAAAGGTAAATTTTGGCCTTTTATCTTAGATGTATACTACCATAAAAATTTGTATTGTTAATTTTCTTTTCAAATTTTAGAATCAGAGTTGAAAGTATTAGAAAACTCTGCACAAATTTTCAATGCCTTATCAGACATTCCTGGGGATATTGTTGATGTAGATCAGCTCATACAAGTATCTTTGGAAGTTGGCTGTCCAGTAACAGATGCATTAATAGAAACTCACAGAAGAAGGCATTTAGCTTATTTAATGGCTGATCAAGGTGGTCTTGTGGGAAATCCTGATGCAGTACCTAACTTACCAAAGCAACATCTAAATAGGTAAGTACCTAAGTGAAAAACAATCAAGCAAAGATGAAAATTCGTTTATTTTATTATGATTTTATTTAACTATTACAGGAGACAAATGAAAAGAACGAAATCAATGCTCCAAACTATTTTATTTGGAAGTGACGAAAGTGAGGATGACATCAAGTGTAAAAATATTAGGCAAACTGGTAACTTTTTTTTTTATTGACTCATTCACACCTTATGTAGCTAGTACTGAATTAATGAATTTATGAATTTATTATATAGAAATCTTAGTTGATCTGAGAGAATCAGTTTTACAAGTGGCGAGACATTTCATAAATCTCGATCAAAAATTAACAAATTCCTCTTTGACGGCTGATTATACTATGGAGAGTCACGCAAAAGATCACGACAATTACATTAATGTTTCACGGACCCGGAAACGACGTGCCAAAGCTTTATTAGGTATATATTGATTCTTTTTTTTGTTCCCTAATTTTCACTAATATTAATTTTTTTTTAAGATTTTGAAAGACATGATGACGATGAATTGGGCTTTCGAAAAAACGATATCATCACGATTATCAGTCAAAAAGACGAGCACTGTTGGGTTGGTGAACTCAACGGACTAAGAGGTAGGTTTCTTGTCAAATTCTAGGTATAAAATTCCGAACATACGGTGATCTTTTTCGTATTTCCTAAAAGGTTGGTTCCCGGCAAAATTTGTTGAGCTGTTAGACGAGAGGAGTAAGCAGTATACTTGCGTTGGCGACGACGCAGTCAGCGAAGCAGTTACGGACCTCGTTCGAGGTGGATTGTGTCCTGCCATCAAAGCCGTTCTCGAGCATGGAATGAGACGACCGTCTTTCTTAGGTGGTCCTTGCCATCCGTGGTTATTCATCGAAGAAGCTTCTAATCGTGAAGTTGAACGGGATTTTAACTCGGTTTATAGTAGATTAGTACTTTGCAAAACATATCGCCTAGACGAAGACGGAAAAGTGTTAACTCCTGAAGAAGTATGTATTTAGTTTCATTGCAAACTAACAAAAAAAAAAGTTAGTACAATAAATTAATCGCCTAATTTATTTTTAGCTTTTGTATCGTTGTGTTCAGTCAGTTAATTTAACGCATGATAATGCTCATGCTCAAATGGATGTGAAGTTGCGCTCTCTCATCTGCCTTGGACTAAATGAACAAGTTTTACACTTGTGGCTGGAAGTTTTGTGTTCCTGCGTGGAAGTTGTACAGAAGTGGTAAAACATATTGCACGATTTTACTTTTTGAAAACAAGTGGTATAAAATTGCTAAAATATTTTCAATATCTATTTCAGGTATTATCCATGGAGTTTTGTTAACAGTCCAGGCTGGGTGCAAATAAAATGCGAACTTCGGATTTTAGGACAATTTGCATTTAATTTAAATCCTGACTGGGAACTTCCACCAAAAAAGGAACAATCTCAACCGCTAAAAGACGGAGTGCGAGATATGCTTGTTAAGCATCATCTTTTCAGCTGGGATCTGTAAGATTAATTAACGTTAATTTGTGCAATATTTTAATTCCCTACATTGAAAGTTTGGAGACTTAATTTAGTTGTAAGGTATTTAAATGAGCTTTCACAATTTTTTAAAACGAAAAACACGTATTTAAAATTTGCGTTTAATTGATTCTTATATGATATACTCTCACAATTTTGTTTTTAACTTAAATTGAAAAAACATTAAATTATTATTTGTCTGAAATCTCATGCAACTAGTTTCTAAAAAGTATAAAAGTACCTGTTATGTAAGACAATAGTTTAATCAGATTGATAGTGCAATATTTTTTGCTGCTACACATTGTAATATACAACATTCACGTTATAAATTGAACCAAATCATTATTGATAAGTAGTTCACTAAATCTCTATATATCAAAGCTTTCAAAAAGAAATATGCCAATGCTTTTATACTGAGCTGTTAATGATCTTTGTTCTGATCTTTTGTCCGTCCTGTGGCAGTTTAACGAAACAAGATTACTTTTACGTTTTTATATTATTTACACAACGATTATAAATTATATTATAATTGTAAAAAGTCTGCAAATAAAAATACGAATATGAATTGTTATATTTACAATCATACAGTTATATACATAAAAAAGCGTGGTTATTGTACATGTGTGAAATAATATGTTTGATAAAGTGTGTGATAAACGAATGTAACTATGTTCGAATATGTGAACAAATTTTACATATAACTTTCAATTTGCTAAATGAAAAAGGATCAAATTATTTAATGAGTAATTTATTTGAAAACACTGTACATAAGATATAACAATAAAAATATACAAGTATAAAAAATATATTGTTCTTTCTTATTTTTTATTTCAAATTTATCATATATTTTTGGTAGATGGACAGTCTTCAAACTTTTTCTTTGATTTACTTTCCTCCTCATCAGAATTTTTCCCAAAAAACGTTAAAATATCACACTCGCAGCTCCTTTTTTTCAAATAAACGAAATGTAAATCCATCACGTTAGTTCCAGTAAAACCCGTTTTTACCAGATATTGCCCATCTTCAAAGTTTGAATAAAAATGATAGCTGTTGTTATCTTTCAATACATTTTCAGGTAACATCTCCTCAATATGCTGCAGTTGACTTTGTATATCTTGTAACTCATCTGGTTTCAAAGTAACTTTCTGTTTCTCCAAGAGTTCCTTCTGAACTACACTCAACTTTGGCCTGAACCCTGGATGACCAAAAGCTCCAGTAGCATCAGTAGGCCCATCCTGACCATCAGTTCCAGCACTGAGAAATAAAACAAAGTATCTAGCCAAAACCGGATCTTTTGCAATTTCACTCAACCAATCCAGAGAAAAACGAAGAGCAAGTTCTTGATTCCTGCCTCCCTCACCGGAACCTTCAACAACAACTGTTGGTTCTCCACCAGCTAGTAGCAAAATACCTTTACCTTTTCGTGATTCTGTTAATATTTCGTATGCTTCTTCAAATTTCTCTTCGGTAATTTTCAAAATATCTACGTTTTTATTTAGAATCTCATTTAAAAATTCTTCTTTTGTGGGAAAGCTTTTCTCCAAAACATGGCACATTAGTCTTGCCACTTTGGCATAAGCATGGCTAACATTTTTAACATCACCTTCAACCAAGTTGCTCAACACAATACTTTCCAATTCCAATTTTTTAGAGAATAAAGAAGCAGTTTGTAAAGCAGTTGTATTATTTCCAATAATAATATTTTCTACGTGTTTGAACTTTCCCTCTTCTATCATAGCTTTCTCTTCCACTGCAAGCTCTTTTGGTCCAGTCAATAAACTCTTTACATCTGGTTCGAGCTTCTTGTAAAGATTGTACTTTTGCAATATATTTATTGCTTCTTCTTTGGGATTTTCTGAAAAATAAATTCAAATGATATTTTTATACTATAACATATAACAATAGATTTTATGCAAATATTATTTACCATTATCACTTGAGAGTACTGGACAAGTAGGTCCACTGGCAATAAAATCAAGCGGATCCCCAACAACATCAGACAAAACCAGAGCAATGACTTTCGCCGGATAAGCGATTTTCGCGAGTCCACCACCTTTCACCACTGACAGCTGTTTCCTCGTGCAGTTCAGTTCCGTAATGCTCGCTCCAGCGTTCTGTAATCTCTTGCACAAATCGCGCTTCGTTTCCGCGGTAACGGGAGCTTTCGGTTGGAACAGCAAAGCAGATCCGCCTCCGGATATCAAAACAATGAGCGTATCGTTTTCACCAAGACCTTGAGCCAGTTCGACGATCTTCTCGGTATTTTCCAACGAAGCCTCGTCCGGTTGGTTATTCTCCGCTGCCTCGCGGTATTCGATGACAGTTGACCTTTTCAGGGCTTGCAAGTACTGGCATTGCTCTTCCGTGCGTTCTTGCAACGACTCCAATTCCGGCGACTTGACCTTGGAGCACATGGATGCTCGCGGTACGGAGATGATGCCACGTTTCAGTCGCGATCCCAACAATTGCTCCATAACGTAGGCCATTCCCGCGACGGCTTTGCCGAAACCCACGAGGTAGACATCGTTGCTTATTGGATAGGACTCACCGTCGATGACGAGGTCGTCGGATTCGAGGCGCACTTTGTTTTCAATCAGAACGGCCGGTAGAACTGACGAAACGCCGGCATCGAAGATTTGTAGTAGTTGCAATTTCGTGGATTCGAGGAGTTTGGCATCGATGTCCATTGCTCTGATTTTTGAGGATACTTTTGTATCTAATTTAGATTGATTACTTTCAATTTTAAAGCTGATAAAATGACGTGATTGAGGAGGAAATAGGTTAGATTTTCTTACGATGGATCGAGCGATAATTATTTTCCGAGTAAATAAACAAAGCAACATTTACGATTCACGGCGAAAAACACATGGCGAACTGTAATAATTAATTTTGACCTCGAAATTAAATAACGGTCATATACGAAATATTGATTATTTAGTTGGTATGTAGATTAGTAACGTCACATATCAAACACATACGCCACACTAAGTTACTTGATAAGGTAGAAATAAGTAATAAATCTCTTGTTATATAATTATAGAAACGATAATTTGCATATACGTTTGAACGAATTGATGGCCCTGAAAAGGGCCGATTATTTTGGTTAGGGAATAAAGAGATCAGATTTAGTATTCTTGACTAGCTTTCGAGCCACCGCCGCTCTTCTCGGTCTTCTTGGGCAAAAGAACAGCCTGGATGTTGGGAAGGACACCACCTTGGGCGATGGTCACACCCGAGAGCAGTTTGTTCAATTCCTCGTCGTTACGGATGGCAAGCTGAAGATGACGTGGGATGATTCTGGTCTTCTTGTTGTCGCGAGCGGCGTTGCCAGCCAACTCCAAAACTTCAGCAGCCAGGTATTCCATCACGGCAGCCAAGTAAACCGGAGCACCAGCACCAACCCGCTCGGCATAGTTGCCTTTGCGTAGAAGACGATGGATACGTCCAACAGGGAACTGAAGTCCTGCTCTGGTAGAACGGGTCTTTGACTTCGCCTTAGCCTTGCCTCCTTTACCACGTCCAGACATGATGATGAATTTTCGATTAAGAACGACTTTGACACAGAAAAACTTGGTCGAGATTGATTTTTGCGGTGTTTTTTTACGCTTTTATGCTCTCTCGCGAGTTACTCCGCACCAATCGTCGCTTGTTTTCGTGTTGTTTTCACGATTTGGTGGGAGAAAAGCGCGGGAATTCGCACGAACTCGAAGCTACACCGCACCAATCGCGAACGAGGTCACATTTGTGCATATGATCGCGCACTTTGATTGGTACAAACTCTGATGGAAGGAGAATATTTGTTAACAGTTCAAATTAAAATGTTTTTAATTGCAAAAAATATTGGAAAATCTTTGTTGTCAACCCTTTTTTGTAGATATCACTCGTAGTCATTAAAATATTATAAAATTAATTAAAATCAAAATGTATCAAAAAGCTTATCATTGCCTCTTTACGCATAATGGAGCGGGAATCAGCTGTTCTCGCTCGCGCGAGTTGCGATATTTCGTAATCTGCACAACAACAGCGGAGTCAGTGATTTCTAACCTAACCATGTGAAAAACCGACAAAATATTTTCCTTTTTTTTTATAATTTAACTGACAAACTGTAAATAGAAAAAATGGTTCGGAATTACATTAAAAAAGGATTAAGACAAACGTGGACAGAAGAGTCTATGAGGACAGCTCTTGAAGCTGTAATAAAGAAAGGTTACAGTATTAAGAGAGCATCTGTTGTTTATAAAGTTCCTCATGCAACACTCTCTAGGAAAGTTAATCAGTGTCGTCTTGATCCTGAAAGGCAAAATGAGCTGCTAGCTAATCCCAAATGTAAGTTGCACAATTGTTATCAAATTAATATGTTTGTGCAGCAATGAAGTTGCTCAGTCATATATCACTGCTTTTTTGTTGTTCATAGTTAGATTTAGAAATATTAATCATTAATAAATTTATTCCAGCAAATAGCCTTCAAACAGTATTTAATAAAGAGCAAGAGAATACTTTATGTGAGTACATTAGTGAACTGGAAAATGCCATGGTTGGATTGGTAGGCACAGATGTTAGACGCTTGGCTTTCCAACTTGCAGAGAAGTTCAATATTCCTCACCGATTTAAGAAAGATAGTGGATTAGCTGGTGAAGATTGGTACAGAGGATTTGTAAAAAGAAACCCTTGTGTAAAAATAAAAAGGGGTGAAGCACTCTATGAAAAGAGTAAAGTGTTCAGTAAAGAGAAAGTGTACACATTTTTTGACTCTTTAGAAAATCTCATAGACACATATGACTTAAAACCTAGTGATTTATATAGTCTTGATGAAACTGTTATAAAATGCTCGTCTAAATCTGTACAAGATTCTGAAAAAAGTGTCAAGTCTGCGGAAAATCAGTACAATTTAGTTACAGCTGTGATTTCCTTTTCAGCCAGCGGAGCTTATGTACCACTGTTGATGGTATTTCCTGACAAAGTGAAAAATAAACCTCTGCTTCATGGTGCACCCGATGCAGCATGGGCACTTGTTAATTCCAGTGGGCAAATGCAGTTAGAAATTTTCATCAGATGGCTGCGCAAATTCATAGATGTGAAAAAACCCACAAGATCTAGACCTGCGCTCATACTTGTTGATGGATATCATTCTTATCTAAAGGACTTGGAAGTAGTTGAAATCATGACAGAAAATGGAGTTCATATGTTGTGTTTACCTCCTTATTGTAACCACAAATTACAACCTTCAAAATTCAGTTTTATGGACATTCTCAGTACCACTTATAAAGAAGAAGTTACAAACTCAAAAATTACCTCTTCAGGGCAACCTGTTTCAGTTGATGAGGTGTTTCAGCTTTTTGGAGATGCCTTCAAGAAAGTTTCAACAATATCTGCAGCTGAAAGCTGTTTTGCAAATACTGGAATTTGGCCTTGTAACAGAGATTTATTCAAGCATGAGTTTATTTCAGTTACTCTAAATGTATCCTCAACGGTGAATGGTAAAATTATCTTAATTATGACTTGAATTTTTTCACTCATGAAGCTTTATGTAGATATTTAATATTTTGTAATATTTATTTGCAGATTCACATTCTACGTCTGAGTCATCAGTATCTGTTGCTGATGAAGAATCTCAAATAATTCAAAGTGATGCATCCATTCCCAATGACCTGGCTACTGATGATTTGCATGAACCAATGATTGTTATTTCACAAAATAACATTCAGTCATATGAACTTCAAGAAACAAACCAAATAGATCAATCTTATGAACATTCTTTGCATCAGGGACATTTTTTACAAATTGAAGTATGATCATAATGCTATGTAATACATATAAACGTAGGGAGTGCTAATACGGATTGAACATAATTT
The DNA here is from genome assembly GCA_035047105.1 of Galeopsomyia nigrocyanea. Lineage (NCBI taxonomy): Eukaryota > Metazoa > Arthropoda > Insecta > Hymenoptera > Eulophidae > Galeopsomyia > Galeopsomyia nigrocyanea. Next base: position 7,791,844 of record JAWWMK010000040.1, on the reverse strand, counting down.
TTCTCTATTGCAGAATGAATCATTGGAAAATGTAACACTTCCAAATGATAGCCAAACAACTGAAAGTTCTATTGTAATACCTCCAGAAGCTCATCTTACTGAAGTTCAACTAGAAGACTTAGAATTTTTAGCACAACGCCAAAGTAAACTCTATTTTTATGTTTCTCCCTACAAGTTGAAATTGTCGTAGCTTAACATTTCGTATTTTATTTATTTTATTTAAAAAAAATGATAGATACAGATGTTTACAATTTCTCATACATGATTTTCATTTTTTATATTGCAAGAAGTATTTTAAAAAGTGTAATTGTTCATTTCAATGTATATTTAATATGGGACAAATAGTTTGGATGATTTTTAGAACTTAAAAAATGTAAAAAAAAATCAGTACGCGATCTTGTAAATCTAAAAAAAAGAATCAGTACGTAATTTTGTAAATATAAATAAGTGAGTTTTATATCGTCTTTTCTTAGTATATATTATAGGTATCTAATATAACTAACAACCTGGAGTTCAACTAATCAATTTTGGAGCGTTCTGTGTAGCTGTTTTCTTATAACAAGAATTAAAATCCTACGGTGATTTCCAGATCTCGTCATGAATTCTTGTTTATAACAAAAGAAAAATATTAGTGCGCGTAAGAACCAAGTTGACAGCTGAAAATCATCAACGGTTTCTTGATTTTTTATGAGAAAGATTTTTTATAGATCGCTCCGAAAATGATTAGGCATAATCTAAATTTGGAAATTTTTCAAGTACCTTTCGAATTTCCATTATGTTAAGAAATATTTTTGGCATGGAATTATAGAATGCTCTGTGAATTGTAAATCAAAAATCAAATATTCTAATACATTCAATTTGTTAAAAAATATCCATTTTATTTTTATTGCTAATTGTCTTGTAAAAATCAATCAAACAATAAGGAATTTGGAAACTCTTTTTCGTTATTACGCTGCACATTGTTCATTGATTAATTACGCTGACAGTATAGGTTGTACATTCTACGAAAATAATTATTTAATGATCAAATAGTTTTTAATGAAATGAAAAATGTGTTAGAATATAAAAAAATACAGTTTAATGGTGTGCAATTTAAAGTTCTTCATCCAAGTCAAAGTCCTCTTCTGGAAAATCACCAACCACTACACAATTTGGTCTTACAAATCCACCGTACTTGTCTAGACATTCAAAATATCTTTTACCAGCAACGGAACCATCGTTCTTACCAAATGGTTCATCATATTGTACTCCAATCCACCATCCTCCCTTGAAATCGGGTTGTCCTACATACTTTATAGTTGCTCTTCTTTTAGGATAACCAGGTACACTGACTTCACATCTATCATTTACTTTCATACTTTTAGCAAGTTGCTCTTCTCTTTCCTGCTCAAGCTTCTTTTCCTCTTCCTTTTTCTTTGCTTCCTCTTCATTATACTTTCCTAATTTACGCTCTTTCAAAAATGCTTTAACAGTATCTGATCTTCTCGAGTATTCCTCTTCAGACAACTCAAATTTCTCCACAGTCGATGGATCTCCAGTTTCTTCGCAGTCACCAATGACATGTATTCGCATACCATCTTCAATTGGATATGAACCTAAAGTACGATCATTCTCATTTGGTTTGCAAACAACATCATCATTTTTGTTATAAACTTCCAGTTTCATAGCATTCGATTGGCATCCAACTAATAACTCCAATTTGTCTTTGAATTCTTGAATGGTGATGTCTTTTTTAAATCTTCGTTCAACCGAATAGGCCTCATTAAGAGCACTTGTTATCACTATGTTAATATAATTGGAGCTACCTGTGGCTAAACTATCCATTTTGCACTTTATTCTTGTTCAACTGCAGTTCAAGAAATTGTTTTAAAAGTGCTCCGAAAATGAAAGAGCACAGCTTCAGCTGAAAATAACAGTTGGTGGATTTTTTAAAATTAATATTTAGTTGTATAAATAAGCAAACAATGAATTAATGCTATTCAAAAAGTAGACAAACCTCACTACACCTCCAATCCAAATAAGGCTTGAAAACGGCTGAAAACGGCTTATGATTCGTTATTACTTTTAGGTTAGAACGCGTATTGGTCAGTCATCAAATGCGATATGAAAACAGGCGATGAAAGAGTGGGGAGTGATGAGTAAGTATTCATTGATTTGATTTTGATGCCCAATGAAAAAAAAAATGATTAACGAAGGTATTCCCTTTTTTTTTTCAGAAATAATACTCAACAAAAATTTCATTTCTAGATTTTCGTTTTCGAAATTTTTCAAAATGTATTATTAGTGTCTTTAAAAATGTGGAAAGCTCGCGAAAGCTCCTCATGTTCGGGATACAAAACCACATTCAACATCTCATTAATCTTATTACGAAAAGCTTGCAAAATTATCGATTTTAACTTGGCTGCTATAATTATCAAGCAGCACATTTGTAAATGTTTTTGAAGTAGTGATAATTATATTCTCTCCCGTACTTTTCTTTTGTGATCCAAGCTACAAATACAGTTAATTTGATTGGACGAGCAATCCGAAACGTTGAATTTTTCAATAAATGATTTGCTGCTGCACCTGAATTATTGAGGTTTACTCATTTCTACAAAATTATTTTATTTCGGAGCATCCCGAAAGCTGGAAGCCCTTCTAAAATTGATTGAAGCGCCTTATTATTTCATCTTCCAACATTAATGAATACAATCATGATCATCATACAAAAAAATGAAAACTTGTAAACGCAGGTATTTTTATTATTACGCATAAACGTCCGAATAAATAAACTTATATTTAAAACTCAAAAAATGATTCTCATCAAACCGAACAACATATAAGATAATCCCAAAAGACCGATTGTAATGAAACCGTAGTGCAGATACCAGAGGACGTTATATCTACGTCGACCGGCTTCATTGATGATGTCTTCTTTCAAAATATGAAGCTTCATTCCCAGCCACATTATTCTTATATGCTCCACCCAAGAGAAAGTTCGAATGTCGCAGTAAAATATATTTTTGTCCGCCGAATTCATCCTGTCGATAACGTCGAGCGTTCTTGGCATGTGTATCTTCCAATTGCCATTACCGAAATAATCGATTTTATCCAAGTGCTGCGTTGCTTTCCAAAATATAGCGAGCACCCTGTAATCGATAAGTATATATATATTGCAAGTTTTCGAATCGTCGAAAGAATTATTAAATTGTTTGCGTGGTACATATATTACATTGGTTTTTTGCCGGATACCAGTAGGACGAAATCGATCAAGCACGCGGGCAGAAAATGCAGAAAGAAGTGTAAAATATAAAATAACCAAAGACGATCCACAAGCAATGGATGATTCAACCATACGGCTTTGATCGATCTTTCGTTTGGTGCTATTTCCTTGTCGTACAAATCTCTTATCATGACAAAAGTTATAGGATTGACGGTACTGCTGCCGTAATTGTAAATCACAGGCTGTCGTTCATGCTCGTCCCTGAAAAAAAAACACAGCATTAGCATTTCTATCGCGAAAAACAAAAACAATGAAGTTTATTCATTTGAATTATATACCATTGCACGTGAGCGTCGCGTGTGATCGCAAGTAGCGCATTGATCGTTAGATCAGACGGAATAAAATCCATCGGGTGACAAAAGTGATAAACTGCTCGTATGAATCCCAAAGCCGCGGCCATAAAGATGTAAACTGGTCCGTTGGTGTTGCCGCACCATCCAGCTAGAGGTTCTCTCCATGCCGATACAACTGCGATAAATCGCAAATACATATTTTATTTTTTATTTTTCAGCACATGATAATTAATCGAAAATAATAATTATATATACTGACCGATACTCGGCCTGTAGATCGCGTGCGCAAATTTGGAATTTATCGCGTGTCGCTTGACAAGATCCTCGGCAATGGCTTTGGAGTAGGGATAAATATTTGGAAATTTTCCGATCAACGTTTGCAATTGCTTTTCCGACAAGCCATTGTCCGTTTTCTCGTCGGCCTCGATCGCCTCGTACACCGTTTGCAAATCCGCCGGCGATGGATAAAATTTCTCCTCGATGTCTTTTCTGTAGAGATGCGAGTACGCCGTCGACACGTAAACGAATACTTTTAGGTTTTTACACTCTTGCGCCAGCTCAAGCATCTTTTTTGTGCCGAGAACGTTGGATCTCAGTGATACGCTTAGCCTCACGTCGAATTTCACGTTTGCCGCGTTGTGCTTGATCACGTTCACGTTGTTCTGGATCGTCAGTCTGTCTTCGTCGGATAATCCTAAATTGTCGGCCATCAAGTCGCCTTTTATGGCTGTGATTTTGCTTCTGAAATCGGGATGTTCTTCTCTTAGTCGTTTGAAAATCTGGTGGTATAAACAAGATATATATATATATATTTTTAGATTAAGTTCTGCCTGCTTAAGTCATCTCTCTGTTTTCCTCGAAACGAGCGAATTTTGCACTCGAACGCCTATAGTAACGTACGAGCATCTCAGCTTCGAGTGAGTTTTCACTAATCCTTCGAGTGAATAATCACTCGCAATAGGATGAAGAATACATCATTTGCACTAAGCTTATTTTTGATGAAATAAGTAAAATTGAACAATCGAAGCAACTTCAAATAGATGAAGAAAAATATTTTAAAAAATGGGATTCTCTCTTTTTTTTATTATTTATTGACTTATTTTTATGTGACAAAATTTCTTTTAATCAATATTTTTATTAGCTTATTTTAATTTATTATTGAAATTCATTTTTTTTTTCAAAGTAATTCAGTTATTGCTTCAATTTTTCAACGAAGTTATAGAAGTAAAAATGCCTAAAAAAATTTGAAGCAACTTCAAATAGATGAAGAAAAATATTAAAAATGGGATTCTCTCTTTTTTTATTATTTATTGACTTATTTTTATACGACGAAATTTCTCTTAATCAATATTTTTATTAGCTTATTTTAATTTATTATAGAAATTCATTTTTTTTTCAAAGTAATTCAGTTATTGCTTCAATTTTTCAACGAACTTGTAGAAGCTAAAAATGCCTAAACAAAATTTTTAGATGAGCTGGGATCGAACCGGGGATCACGAAGCAAAAACCATAACCATTACGCTATCAGATGATCTCGTGTACTGATTGTATATTCAGACCGTTATAACATTACGCTTAACATTTTCTACTCGAAATAATTAATTAATAAATATTTCATATCTTTCACTGCAAAATAACGTTCGAGTTAAATAATGACTCGTTAACTTCGAGTGGTTGTATTTCACTCGCATCATCGAGTGAAACTGTCATAAAAGTCACTCGACGCGAGTGATTCGTCTAATGACTCGATAGCTCCGAGTGAATATTTCACTCGAAGGAAAACAGAGAGATTATTGCAAGCTCGGCATTCAACGATATTCAACGAATGGATTAACCAATAAGTGATATAATTTGTGTACGCACCTTATTATCAAAATACTTTTTCATTTGCTCGTCGAGCGAATGATTTTTATGCTGTCGCATGAGAATGTAGATGTGTTTGACTTCATAGCAGCTTCTCAATAATTTTTCCAACAGACATTTGCCAAGGTAGCCGGTGACACCGGTGATAAAAAGCGTTTGTCCCTGGTAAAACTGTTTTATTTCACTGTCACTCTCGCGATAATCGACGCGTCCGATAATTTCGATGTCGTCGTTCATGGAATCGTAAATTTTATCGACCAGAGACATTGCGAGGATTTTTTGTTTGTTTATTTTTTTCACTTCACACCATAAAAAACTATACACAGCTTTGGATACGACTGTCGCATAGTACCATGTAACAACAGGATTGAAACAATTTTTGGAGCTACTATCGTTTATAAATGCCTCGTAATGGCAATGGAATACACGATTGCTATGACCGGCTGCATGTAGAGTAGGAAGAGGGGAACTTGTGTGCTCGTCTATCGGCGATGCACGTCAGTGAAAGTGCATAAATAAAGCATGTATGTTAAATTTTTGGTTTTCCTAAGAATTGTTTTTTTTTTGTTCGCTAGATATTCAAGGCAATGTTTTGCCGAATCAAAAGTACACGATCGCTTGAAATTGGTGGTCAACGTTTCATTTGTGAACAATAGCATTTTCTAGAAATCTACGTGCATAACAGATCAACCTTCGTTTTTTTTTTCTCGTAAAAACAAACATTTTTGTCATCACCGAATTTTTTTTTTTTTTTTTTTTTTTTTTTTTTACAGTAATGCACCGTGTAAATTTGTCGTAAATTTGCATCGTAAATGTCTTTACGATAGCTATTTTGCAATTGTCATCTATCGTATAAACGATGTTACGTATATTAGTGTCATCGCGGTGCTTCTTGTGCAAATATTGACAAATGCACACTAGTCGTTTCGCTATTTCCCACGAATCGTCATAGCACTGATTTTGTAAGCCACGTGTCTGCCAAAGTTTTGCAGCTTGACGTGCGTCGTTCGTGCGACAAATTCACTTCCTTCCTTAGGGTCATTCGGAGGCGAATCTGGCATGCATTTCACGCACACGGGCTCGCTATAAAGTCCATCGCGAGCTTTCCGGACGCGTTGCGTTTCCACACACTTCGTTCTTAGAAAAAATCGATGAACACAGTTTTATCCGATATTCGTATACAAATTATAATACATAATGTCAATTTGTAAAATTAGTTTCGTTTATCCAACAGAATGCATGGTTTAAATATTATAAACTATGTATAACTATGTATTACAAAATTGTCAAAAAAAAAGAAGAAACTTTCAGTAGCTTGCCAAAAAGCTTTCAAATGTTTCCTGCTCTCCTAATACATTTAGCAACGTAACATCTGATTTTAGCGTTCATCAGATGAACAGCAGACGTCTTTTAGTTGTCGAGCATTGGCACTTCGGCAGATGTCTATCAGATACCCAACGGGTAGTCTAAAAGAGAAAGAGAAATCGATATGTGTATCAGGATAGTAGAGCTTGACAAGAAGTTACCGTTATAGTTTGCAATTTTAGTCCTTTACGATTTCTAATGGCATTACGAATTCATTGAACAATCAATGTGTTTTTCTATTGATAGAATATATAGATGTATTTTTTACAGTCATTTAAAGTCTATTTTAGCGAACAATTTGTTTGTAATTGTATTTTTTTTTACAAAATACAATTATTGAAAATTGATGATTAAAATTATAATTTGCTTTTGTATATAAATGAATAGTATCAATTTAATAAAAAACTGAAAACTGTTAAAATTATATTTGAATAATTAAGTAGACCAACGATATAACGCAAAATCAGTGCCAGATTTCTGTTTAGATTCAAATTTTCCCGCGTCACCGACATTGAAAGTCAAAACAAAATCCAACATGAAATTAATTGTTTCCTTTCACAAAATTTTTTGCTAATTCGAAAAGATGATAAATAATATTTCAATTTTACACGAAAAGTTATTAGGTACCTCATATAATTAAATGAACTTTAGATATTTTTATTCATGTTGTTTGATATTTTGGCTATCGCGCATGAGCACACTTAACCAGGTTCGGTGATTTCCGGCTTCGGCCTTTTACGTCGTGTACCACAAAGTTGAGGTAAGCGTTTACACCATTTGTTGCTTAATTTTCATAATTTATCGCTGTTTACTGCACTTTAGAATTGTGCAATTAATCGAATTTTAAAATTGAACGAATTCCGTTCGAATATTTAAGTAGAAACGACCATATAAAATTGTTTAGCCCGGTAAAAAACGTTCGCTCACACGTGACTCCGTGTATTGTTTGTCATAAAGATTTTCATTTTTCCAAGTGCTATTTTCGTTTTCGACATTACTAAAGCATTTAATATATTTTCCAGGCAAGATGCAGCTCCACATTCGAGGACAAGAGTCGCACATTGTTGAGTGCCAGGACGATGAAACCGTGGCACAGATTAAGGTTAGGATTATTGCCTACATCTGTTAATGTGATTGTGTTAGGCTATATTTTTATTTTAAAACTTTTCTTTTCTCTGATCAGTACTTATATTATTATCTGAGTAATTGTGAAGTATGTGGCGTATTTTTTTTATTTTCTACTCAAGTTTATCAATACACTTTCTTGAAAAAATTTTCTGTTGATAATCCAAGTCTGATACGTAACTATTATAACTGTATGATTCTAATAATTAATGCATTAAATGATAACCTGACAATTGTATATATCAGCAGTGTCAGTACGAGCAATAATGCAAAATTAAAAGAAAATCTCAGGGAGATGATAGCAAATTTAAAGCTTTTGTCTTTTCATAGATTTTCAACATGACTTATCTAACCAAATAAGTTTGTTAACTATTTTGTTCATTTCTTACATCAAACATTTCTTTTTATAGGAAAGGCTTACAGCATTCCAAGGTGTCGAGTTCCAGCTCTATTGCGCTGGTGCCCCATTGAGTGATGAAGTCTGCGTCGGCGAACTTTCTACAAATACCCTGGACTTGTCAGTAGCTCTTCTCGGAGGTAATATTTGATTTTAAAAATGATTATTATGTTTTGCTCTGTAAATGCACAATCATTCTCTCAATTATGTACTTTACTTTTACAGGTAAGGTCCACGGTTCTCTGGCTCGTGCTGGTAAAGTAAAAGGACAGACGCCAAAGGTAAAATATTAATTTTTTTAATTGAGAATTGATTTTCAAGTGCTATTTTGTGAATATTTCAATTAGTTCAAAAAGAGATCCATTTGAAACATTTTTTTATACATTTGTTTGCAATGCAATTACATTTTTTTTAATTTTGAAGCACTGGTTGATCTAAGCTGCAGCTTTTAGCAAAGAAAGTGTAGTAAAATAGCGGTGCAAGATAAATGTTACAGATTAAAGTGAAGTAGAGTGGCTTTTTAAGCTTTACTTTTCATTCATCTGTTACAGAAAATTTTTATCCAACAAAAATTACTTGGCAAACACAACGAAAATTGTTTACTAACGTTAAATTTATCGATTTCTCATTGCATTTATATTGAATATTGTTTTTCAGGTTGAAAAGCAAGAGAAGAGCAAGAAGAAGACTGGACGTGCCAAGAGGCGAATCCAATACAACCGAAGGTTCGTCAACGTTGTCCAAACGTACGGCCGCAGACGTGGGCCAAATGCCAACCCCAATCCATAAACATTTTATTTCCTTTGTATTTTACGCGTTACGTATTTGTAATACCATGTAATAAATGAAATTCCGTGATAATACAAATTACGTTCCGCAGCATTTGATTATTTATCCTTTATAACATTAAGGCGTTTTTAATAAGGTAATGAAAGAATAAACAAAATTTTGGAACAGATTTATTTATTTGAGTCATTTCTAAAAATTAGCGAATGATCATTTGGATGTTCTTTGGGAATGAATTTTCAATTTTCAAATGATGCATCCTTTTAAATAGGCGCGATGTATAACTATTTATGTCGTACATTTCAGAGCCATATTTTTTTATATAATCCAGAAAAAACTTTATTCCACTCAGTGGTCACGCGCTTAAGCAATTGAAAGGATAAAGCAATTATAAGAGTAAAATACAAAATATTTATTAATACGCAGGTTTACAAAATAACAGTGGAATAACGTTTTTCTTTACAAACTGGCAGGTGCGTAGAATCGAAGAAAAAAAAAGTACATAAATGTCGACGAATAAAGATGTATGTATGTTATAAAGATACTGTGAAAACGACATACACATTTCGCAACAATCGAATAATTCACTACGTAGTAATGACAATCTTATAAACAGGCGACAACTGCACGACACCTCCGGCGACTTTTCATAATAAAAGCGCTTCATCGACCGTAAAAATTAAGATTAGAATCGACTGAAGGTGCGTGCCACATCCAATCTCAATCCAAACACTCCAAACGGTCCACAATTCATTCGAGCTAAATAATTTCTAATTACTTTAATTACAAAACTTTAATCTTCATTTTTCGTCCTTGTCATTCATCGTCACCAAACGTCAAAGGCAACACAGCTTTCCACTCTTAATCGATGTAATACTTTTTTCGTTCGCTGAGACAACAATGAACTACTTACGCTAGTTTTGCTTTTGTCGTACTACTGGCTTACTAGTGTGATTAACATTATTCGTAGCTGCTCCGTTCAACTCTTCCGAAATTTCTTCGCTACTATCACTACGTATATCACCTTCCATCTGCAAAGGGAAGCGTTCAATTCGGTAATTGTGCTTGAGATATAATTGAAACCAAATAAAGAAATAAAACTCGTAAATACCTGTCCTGCATTCAATGCATTGTAAGCTATCTTCAGAATAAGGTAAGTCCAAAATGCATGTAGAACTAATAGCAGACTCAGCAGTGCATTGAATATATAATATGCAGGGAACATGGGCACAATCTTTGGTGCTTCAACTGAGGTGCTGTAATGTATACACGTTATAAGAATCAGGTCTGGAATAAAATTTAACTATCGCAAATTAGTTTAGTCAGAAGATACATACCTGTAGATAATCCAGAATGGATAAACACCCATACGTGTAACGATCCATAGTACAGTAAATATTACAAAAATAAAGTCACACAATTTTTGATAGTTTGCATATTTAGCCATTTTTGCAGCCTGCAAGAACGATTGTAACTTATTAAACGGGTTTTCGTCCAAAGAAGCTATTTCGAAATTGCATTGTATGAATTCATACCTCCAGAAAAATATCGGCACAATCATGAACTAGAAGAACAAGAGAGCCCATCCTGGTAAGGTTACCGACCCAGGAAAAGATCATGAGAGCAAGAGTTGCTATGTGATGTATAAACATCTGCCAAAAATCTTTGTGCCTAACGTCAAAGAACTGAGACATGCTCAGTGACCAGTAAAATCCCATTGACACCATGTAATACCACCATACGTCGGCAGACACTGGATGAAAAGGATAATTGTAGTAGCAATGGTTTATGTCCCACAGCCAAGGCTTGTCCCACAGAACGTATAGACCAAATGTGAAGGAATAAGTGTAATATGAACATCTCCAGTTGTTTTCGCAAAACTTTGTCAATGTTGAAGGCTTATCTTGAGCACGACGCAACCTCAACCATCTCTCTACTTGTCTTTCGGTCCAATCTGTTTGTTTGGCCAGCGCTGTTATCTATAACAAAACATTTATATTTTTAAAGTAAATACTCAGCAAAAATATGTGAATTGAGGTCTTGATAACTGATATTTATTTGATTTTACTGAATGTTGACAATATAAAAAAGTAAAAAAAAAACAAGAATTACCTGCTTTTGCTTCCATTTCTTTCCGTTATAGGCTTTTTCTAAAGTTGGATTTGGCTGTGGTTTTTTTGCTCTAGATATCTTGATTCCCAAACTCTTTCCAAACGGTGCAAACACCAACCTGTAATTAAAAATGAAATCAGTATTAGCAAACTATAATCAGTCATCATGACTGTCAACCAATATTCTAGATAAGCTGTAAAGTGACAGATGTGATAAATAAGCTATTGATATGAAAACAATATATTAGCTACTTAAATACCTTAGCTCAAAATAGAAATGACTAGTTATGACAAATCAACAACAATAAAAATATACCGAAGGGATTAGTTTCAATTCTTTTTTTTTTAAATTACTCAAATAAAAATCATAATTATTCATCGTTATGACCATTGTTCAGGTCCATCTTCTCCTTCTTTACATGAATTTCTTTAAAAACTGATTACTAATCATTAATTCAAAGGTCAAAAGGTCTGGCAACCAAATAAACGCGAAAATAAGAATTCCATAAACAGCAAAAAAACAGATTAGAAAATTATCACGAATGGAGAGACTACATCAGAGTAAAGTAGTGATAATAATTGATACTACTGGCAATTGTCCTTGACACTTGCCAAGATACATATTCCCCTATTTGCGACAAAATCCTTCAGCTACCAAGATTCTAATAAAAGTGTACCAGGTAGCAGATTACACCTTCGAGTAAATAAACTCGAGAAATCTAATTCGTGAAAACCTGCTTAATAAGTTTCACCTTGCGATGCGCGCGCGTCTAAGCGTGAAATTATCAAGTGTGACAGTCGCTGTGACACGCAACAACTTTCAACATCATAAATCATCGGCGCTACAAAAAAAAAAAGAATAACAATAGATCGGAAATTTGTCAGTGTCTCAAATCCAATTTTTTCCGCAGACTAAAGTTTTATTATCAGTTCGAGATTGACTCACGTCGTCGTATATATCCGAGTGTGGCATTCCAACGAATGAACATGGTATATACATATACGTGCGTAACATTCGCGCAGAAAAAAAAAGCTCGCAATCTGACCGAAGAAGCGACGCAAGGGGGAGAAAACGAGGAAAAACCATGGGAAAGGGAAACGACAATAAGGAAGGGAAAAAAAAACAGAACGGTTGCTGTAAACGGGGAAAAAAAACGGAGCATAGCCCGGTGATTTCGGAGTCGGCAATGTATAACGGGCTCTCCTTTTAAGGATCCTTTCACGCGCGTGCTTGTCGCAACGACGACCTAACCTCCAAAACGTTCACCACGAAGAATCATCGACGTTCCCGTATCCTAGATCACGTCGACGTCGTCCGTAAGGTAACGTTAATCGCGAACAATGAAGATTGCAAGGAAAGTAAGGAATAAACATTACCTCTCGAGAGTGTATCTGAGTAAAAGTAAGGCGAAGGCAATAAGTAGACTGTAGGGCAAGTGCCGGTAGTCGGCATATTTGTTTTCGGGCGTGGGCTCGATGTCCGACCAGGTGATGTTGGGCGGCAGCCAGACGTAAGGCGACCAAAACGCCTTGGCGAAGTTGCGAGCCAGCTCCATTTGCCCTAGCTGTGTATACCTATTCAACTATATATGTATGTAATGTATGCGCAGGCTAAAGAGCACTTCGACTGCTCGCGGCGCGCGCCTGCTGCAACCGAAACACACGTACACACTTTCACACTCGCGCTCTCTCTCTCTCTCTTTCTCACACACACTGGGCACCTGCGGCCGCAGCACTGCGACGACTGTCGCGTGTTCTAAGGAGAGCTCTAAGCAACGACGACGGACGGGACGTCGACGACTGCGCACTCACGCACCGAAACACACACACATACACACGTACACTTTGGCGGCTTCGCGTAACTGTACACCCGCCAGTCAGGCGACCCAGGCAAGAGCTGAAGCAGCGGATTGCTTTTTTTTTTAAATGTCCTCTATGAGGTCTACAATGCGGGATATAACGTCACCTCACGATGATGATAATGATGATGATGTTGACAATATGGGGAGGTGATCGTGTCAATGAATGATTCATTAGTGGCGCGCTCGGGGAAAATGTGTGTCCTGTGTACACTCATATGTATGTCGCTTTATATGATGATTATTATCTGTACGTATTTCTTCTTTTTTTTCCAGCTTCGTCGTCGTCGCAGAGCTAATGATACACGTCTCGCACGCGCGTACCCCATCATTTATCTATTGGACGCGATGACTCTTTTTTTTTTACTTTTTGTTTGCGCGCAAAATACGATTATTAAAAGCGAACGATCATAGCTGTATGAATTATCTTTTTGTACATTCTTCTCGCGTAGGCTAATTATTGAATTTTTTTTTTGACGTACGTTTGCGGGTTTTTGTCACCGTTACATAAATGAAGATTTGTGAAGAAGCGGGTGGATTTTTTCAATAAAAAACGATCGATTTTTTATTTATTTAATTTTTCATCAACCAATTCGAACGCCACGGAATCGAGTTGCTATATTTGTAGATAATTCGAGTTTTACGTAATACGTATGTTCTATCGTACAACTGATAATCCGTAATCAAAAAGTTTATTATTAGAGCGTATAGCTTCTGGCTATACGCATCGGATAATATAGCGATTATCGTCTGCCCCCAATTATTATAAACGAATTAAGCGAAATCTCACTCGTGTAACAATCACGAAAAAAAAAAGGCACATTACTCGGAAAAACTTCATCTAATTAAAGGTCGACCGGCGATCAATCGCCGCGCAATAACTGTCACATAATACATTACGGGGGGGGGGGGGGGAGAAGTTTTCTATTCGTATAATAATCGATCGTTGATTAACAAGTGGAAAGAGAAAGCTTTACGTTAATCGCACACGGCTCGCCCTAATTGCCGGCGTCGCCGTGGTCGCTAAAAAGGAGCGGCTTCTTGAAGCACGTGCGTCACGCACGCAGTCTCTTCTTCTTCTTCTTCTTCTTCCGCTACTATATCGCTTCCAGATGTGGAACGACTGATTTTTGACCTTTTATTTTCGATACGATCTTCGCTTACTTTATACTTTCACCGTGAGAGATGAGCTATTAATTTTTTTCTAGAAATTTTAGGTTGAAAATTGATCGATCCGCGATTGTCGTGACGATTAATGTTGTTGTCGGATTTTTATATTTATTAGGGTAAATTCTACTGCGAGGAAATAGAGGTCGCGTGTTGTTTCTTTCGCGTTCACTGTCAATGTTAATTAGCTTACTCGTGGCGGAGGAAAGTGATTATTATATGAGTGTGATAAGTTATGAAGGAAATATAATTGTTTGGCTTGTTCAAAAACTTTTATATACGTAATTAAACTGTCTTCACGCGTACATTGTACATACTTGTTTTTCGAATAACTACCCGCAATTTCGAAAAGATATGTTTGCGTAAACGGCCAAAAAAAACTCGCTCATTACTCGGATGTGAAAAAAAAAGAAGTTTCATCAACGACCGACTAAACACATTTATACATATATAGAGTTGCAACCACACACTGCGTTCGTAGAATACGCAGCGATTAGCGATTACATTATATATACATTGCCCAATCAAAATCCTCTAAACTGGTCGCGCGTAACATTTCTCTTTTTTTTACTTCTTTCGAGAGAGCGAGAGAGAGAAGAAAACACGCACATATATGAAGTGAAAGGTAAATGAAGCTGCAAGGTAGGTTTTTCTAATCTCGAATTTTTCACATTCCCGACATTTAAATTAAGGTAATGGAGTAAGTTGTATTGAAGTTTCGTGTATAATAGCATGTACAATTTGTGGCGTTTTGCAAATTTCAATGTCGATTAATTAAAACGCGCACGAACTGATTTAGCGTCGATATATATGAGTAATTGATATGTATGACTTTAACTTACATTTTTATCACGCGGTTGCCGCAAACACGAGCCGAAGAATTTTCTTTTTTCTCATGAAACGCCATGAAAGTTACTGCCAAAGATTTTTTTTTTGCGGTTTTTATCGTTGATTAGAAAATCGTTAGAAACTACTTTTCTGATGAAAAAAAAAAATCGTTTTAGTACATAAGGATTGGCCTTGGACGATAGAGATACCGTTCAGCAATAAAAACAAGATTTACTATATTATCTCGATATAGTTACGCATTTTATTGGCCGCTGAAGCATTGCAAACTTGGCATAACAAAGTATAGCTGCAATTGACAATCGATTCTACTGCGTTATACGGCGATGTTTACGTTTGTCATCGTTACGTTGCAATTTATTAAACGTTTACTTTAGTTCTCGTAATCGATTGTCATTTCGAGAGGTTTTAACAAGGACAACGGGTTAATTAGCAAGTGAAATCGCACTTCCGAATTTACGAAAGTATATATCGATCGAAGAGCTTTGCGAAAAAAAAAAATTAGTTTTCCGAAACATCGATCGCGCACGACGAAACGGAAAATGTTTGGTTCGAATTAAGACACGTTTTAACCTTGAGAGAGAAGTTTAATTCACATATAGAGCAATTAGATTTTCGCGTTCGCCGAAACGAAAATATTTGCAAACGTTAAATTCGAATTGGAGCACATTTTCACCTTGAGAGTGAGCGAAGTTGATCCACAACGAATCGATATGAAATAAACGATTTTGCATTCCGTGACAACTCTTCTATAATTATAATGTCGAACGAGAAACAAAAATTTGCATAGACTTCGAGGAATACTTCAAATGTTACACGCATACATATGTCATGCAATTTTCTCGGAGGTACTTTGTAAAGTCGTAAAAGTAGAAAAAAGAAAGTGAAGAAGTTGTCATATAATACCAAAAAAAAAGAGAAAAAAAAACGTTTGTCCCCCAAACGGCCGCGCAAAAAAAAAAAAAACGTTCACCGCGAATAATATTTGCACATTATTATCAAACTCGCCTAATAATAGAGAGCCCGTGTATTATATGGCAGTTGAAAACGAGCCGGTAACACGAACGCGCCTAGGCTTAGTATAATATTTCATGAATTTTTTCTTTTTTACAACCAGCGCGTTTTTTATCGATCGCTTGCAACCACCACACACGCGCTGTGTAACATATATGTATATTTGCATTATTTACTATAGTTTTTAGCACGTCGACGCGCGCCTTTTAAAAATCGACGCAACACCACGTAGCGCATGCGCCGATATCTTTTTGTTTAGTTACGAGCAGTAGAAAAAAAAACATTCTGCGATCAAATCACCCACTGCCGCCCAGTCCAATAATACCTAGGTTAGCAGACGAATCGCAGCGGCAAGTGTCAAAAACAGAGAGAGAGAGAGATCTCAAGTGTATCGCATCGAGAGAAAATTTCCTTTTATTTTCTCTCGCTCTCGTAACTTTTCCTCGCTACACAAGATTATCGACCAGCAAGTATTATATACTTTTACACCACACCTCTTGCGGTTTATCGCGACTGCGATCAGCCGTAAAGATCCTCTCAAAAACACGCAACAATACTTATAGAGCGAGTCATGCTCGGCTGGCTAATTAAGTCGACTCAACGGCGGTTAGCTGGAACGGAGTAGTTGTTGTTGCCGTATAAGAATGGTGCGAGTGATACCGGTGCACAATTTTCTCGAGCAGAATGTCGCGCAAATTGAGGAGCCGACGGCGAGTTGTGTGGCCAACACCGACGTCGCTGAGTATTTGCTACTCGCGTCCAGTAGCCACTGCGTCGAGGTGCGCGACCTGAGTGTGCCTGACCTCAAGTTCCTCACCGTTTTTCCCACCGTTGACCTTGCCTGTCAGCTTGTGCATTGCGCCAAGGGCAACTATGTCGCTGCTTTGGAATCGAAGGTCACCAGGGACAGTGTGCCCACCAATAGCTTTGTCAGGGTGTACGTTAACTGGGCTACGCAGGAGAGACAAGCTATGAGAGCTAGGATTGCTGGTAGGGTTACTCCAAGTTTGAATAGGCCCCAAAACAGCCTGGAGATGATTGAGTTGCCGCTCAATTCAAAACCTACAGCTATAGCTTGCTGTCAGGCTACTGGTAACTTATTGGTGGCTACAGGTAGTACTCTTATTTTACATGAGTTCAAGGTGGAGACTCAAAATCCATCAAAGCTAAAGTTTATCGACTTTGAGGCAAGGCCATGGTCTATAGGATTACACTTTTCACCCTCGCATTTAGAAATTGCAGAAGATTTTATATCAGTGATGGATTCCTCTAGATTCGTCGTGTTTAGACTTACCAATCCTTTGTACGACGACATTGACCATCTCAGCAGTCTAACTTCTACTACTTCCTCTTCCAATGACAAAACAACAATATCAACAGATTTCTGTAGCTTAGAGACTGTAGATAACTCCATTGCTAGCAATGATTCCAATTTGATGAAACATAAGAATAATACTAATCAAAAGAATGTCGATAAAAATTCTAATCCTCACAGTCTTCTTAATTTGTCATCATCAAAGAAGAAAGGCAATTGCATAGATTGGGACCATTTGGTTAGCGATGAAAAACTGGAATTGGAGTCTTTGATAAATGAAGGATATATCGAGCATAGTAGTCAACCCTTTTCTATGAATTTACCTTCTATTTGTCTGGAAAGGGCTGGACCAGGACACACACTAAACCCATTCATACTCAATTCATCCGATACAGAAGTGTTCATCAAAACAACATCTCCGGACAATGGCTGGTCAGAAAATTACGTTGTGAAAAACATTCTACGTTTGAAAATTGCCAAGGCAAATGACATGCCAAGAGGGGCTGGAAATAACGAATTTTTCACGTGTTCTGTTCTGAAGCCACTGTACATGAAGATCAATCACAATTACAATGGATTGAAAAAGTCAATACTCAGATCTGAAAAATATAAATATCTCAACGGAGTAACATGCTTGATTTGTACGACTCAAGAAGGATACATTTATCATTTTAATACAGAAAGCAGCGATGATGTTAATCCTACATGCCTGACTACTTATCCTTTTACTGCTCCAGTGATTCACGTTGCACTAGAGTATACTGTTTTACATGCCTTAACAGAAGCTGGATTGGAATCCTACACTCTACGTTTACCTCATCACATTGCAAGAATGACTTCGCAACATATGAAAATCGTTTGTCCAGATATATCTGAGCCTGTTTGTTTGATTGGTTTACGTCCCTTTTTGGGTGTTCAGAAATTAATAAATTCAGATAAAAGCATCACACTCCTAGCTAAGGCGGAAAATAATTGGACTCTCTACTCGTTGATTTTACCCAGGCCGGAGAATATTTATTACGATATCGTTAATGCTGCGAAAAATCACAGGTAAATATTAATTTTCCAATTTGAATAAAATAATTTATCAAACTTCATGAAGTAAAAATGTATTTAATTTTAGAACTACTAGTCCATCAACCTATCGCCATTTATTAGAAGAAGCCCACGCCATGTTACGTTTAGCGAAAGACGTAGTAGATTTACCAAGTAATAATAACGAGCAGTCTCAAAACGACTCGAAAATGGAGAGTCTTTACAATCAGTCGTGTGCCCTTTTAGGCGATTATTTCATCAAATCCGATTCCGAATTGGAGCGACGTCTTTGTATTCCATATTACAAAATGTCCGGATTGAAACCCAGCGAAATTCTCTCGAGAAAATCGACATTCAATGCCCCGGGCTTGGTGACCTACATCAGGGACATTTTAATGACTGTGAAAAGTGGACCGGAAGCCGATGCGCTATTCCAGTGCCAAGATATCGTTGAAATAATCAGCTCGGAGAGTCGCGAAGATCTGCTGAAGATGGTCTTGGGAAGCGTTGTTTTGCGAGAATACGCAACGGAAAAATTAATTAAACTCCTGTCCTCGCAAACCAAAGATGACTACACTCAATTAGCGCTTGCGCTTCTTTACATTCAAGCGGAAAAAGAAGTTCTTGCTGAGAACGCATTGGAGTTGGTGACGGATAGATTTCTTTTGCGCACTGTGTTGAATTATCCGCATTTACTGTTCGACGACGACGTGTTCGATTCGAGGAATCGAGCTATTTTGTCTTACTCAGACTTTGCGGCTAAATTGATTTGTCGTAAGAGTCAAGTTTTTGCAGAAATTCTCACTAAACTAGTCGAAGAAGAGGTTCTTTCTCTTCATCAAGTCATGCAGGTAAATCTGCGATATAATATGAAGTGTTGCAATTATTTTTCGAATAAAGCTAATACTTGAATTGTCATTTTGCAGGTTTTCTTAGAATATTTGCCATCGAGGGTTGGACGAGACGGGCACGACGCAGCAGCTTCTTTGCAACAGTTCCTGGAAACTTATCTTCAGAGTTATTTCACCAACGTGCACGATAAAAACGAAGTCACCTACGATTACGCTTTAGTGGAAGCTTTCAAAATTTTAGTTAGATCTTACTTAGGTAAATTGATGCAGTCGAAAGTTTACAAACCGGAGAAAGCTTTAGTCGACAGAGAGTGGCAAAACGACGACGCTTACCTCTTCGAGAGTCAGAGACCAAAATACTTAGATAAGATGCCGCCTTGCGCAAAAGACTACAATAAAATCATGAATGCCTTGGATTTGGACGAATTTTCGAAATTGAATAACGCGGATAACGATAAGACTGTTCGAATTGAAATTCTGAAGCTGCAAGCACTGATGACCAGCGATTTTTTACCTGCCGAGTGTATTCAGGAAGTCGAGCAATTTTTGAACACTGAAGAGATCGACGGCAGTTTGGCTTTTCGCACGTTGTGCAATCGAAACACGGAGGCTGTCACGCAAATGTTGATGGAACAGTGTCCTCAGGCTGTATTGCAATATGCTAAGGTATGACTATTCAAGGAAAAAGTGGAAAAACTGTCTTTGCTGAACGCACGTTTTTATTGCATTGCAGGATATGTACACCAAAGAAACGGAATGGAAGTTACTGGTAGATTTACTACAGCAACAAATCTCAAACGATGATACTAGTCAAGATTTACGCCTGTTCTATGAACAGACAATGATAGGTAAACTACTTGCTTGCAAGATATTGCAAAAAATTTCGTATAAAAGAAAATGTATTATGAATAGTACAATGTTAATTTATTTTTCTAGATACACTAAAATATGCAGCTGAAATTTTACCTTTGAAATCTTTGCATTACATCCTACCTAAAGATGATGACGAAACATTTCAGCGTTACACCGACGTCTGCGGTCAAATCGTGCACGCGGAACACGTTAAATCTTTATTGATGGAAACTGGACGTCAGTTGTTATCAACACTAAATTTATAATCTTGTAGTAAGGGAGCTCTACGAATTTAGACAAAAACTTTTGAAGCATCTACAAACAATAATGTCGTTAAATAATTCTTGTTGGCACGGTTCCTTTTTCATTTTTGAATGGAGTAATTTCGCTCATTTTGTATTAATTTATTACGTCTCTGTGTCATATATTCCTAGTTTACTATAATATTAATGCTAATTGCTTCCAATGGAATGCTTTTTTTTAAGAAGCTTCTAAAAACACAATTGTTTATTGCTCTTAAAAAAGTATGTATATTAAGTCACTTGAATTTTTTTAAAGTTATTTAATTCTAATTTTTTCGAATAGATGTAATTACTATACACACAATAACTGAAGCATCAAATGACAAATAACGAATTACTATAAACAATTCAAGTGTTATATTGTAGAAAGTGTTCTTATTCAATGTTTATATATGAAATGAATTGTATGATTTTCATTTGAAATTCTATCTCGAGATCAAATTAGTAATGAATGAGACTGTTAAAAGTGTTTGATACTTTATATGAATTTTTTTATGAAGTAAGATAAAATATGAAATTATAAAATTTTAATATACTTATGGTACAACATAATTCATATCATTTCAGATTTATTATCAAGATATTTGTCTTTATGGACTAACAACTATTACAAATAATATTCTAAATTTGTGCAGATTATATCAGATATAATATATAGGTATTGTTGTTGCTTTCATCAATTTTATTAAAAAAATGCATTATAGTTATATGATTCTGTTGTGAAAATTCTAATAAAGCATTCACAAGTATTAAAGAAATGTTAGTTTTAAATGATCATTCCTTTATCCACAAGTAATAAATTATAAGGCTGCACAATCCTTTTTTTAATGTGCATATTTTATCAATTTTTATTTTCACACAATAAGACAGATATATTTTGAATATTTCTGCTGTGCTGTCATAGTGATATATATATA
>JAWWMK010000040.1:7733297-7757642 GCA_035047105.1 Galeopsomyia nigrocyanea | reverse complement strand
AGAGCGTGCACCCGTTTTGAAAAGTCGCCCCAACTTTCTCGAATTGTGACAGTTTTTTTGTGGATTTGCTCATATATATATTCTTCCCTTACACAGAGCTTTTTCGAAAAACAAAAAAAAAAACTCCCGAAAAGCGCTTCCAGAGCACTTGTCGTCCGATCAATCAGCCGGAACGAAAGCAGCAGAGAGAGCGAGTAGAAAAAAAAAGCGAGGGACCCCCCTCATCGCGTAAAGAGAGAAAGCTATATGCACAAGTGCTGCAAGCTGCTGCTTCGCGGAAGAGTCATCTCTCTCTCTGGTATACAAGGGTGAAAGCGTGTGTACATACTGCTTGCGCAGCTTTCGAGTGCTTTTATATATCCGAAGGGGATGAAGCTCGTGAAGCTTTGATCGTGCCGCCGCATATGTATATACATATACATCTCTCGCGAGTATAGAAGGAATGAGGAAAATATTATGGTTGAAAAAAAAAAACGTACTTGAGTCGACCCGTATCCTTGTTGACGGCGAGTCGACAGGACGGACAAATGCCAGCGGCTGCTGCTGGACACGCGTCTTCGTCGTCTTCGTCGTCGCTTATCTGATGCTGTTGCTGCTGCTGATGATGATGATGCTGACTCAAACGCATTCTTCTTTGTCGTTGTTGCTTCTTTTGCTCTGTGATGTTGTCCGGAAAATAAAAAGAATGGATAGACAATGATTTTTTTTTAAACGACGCGTTCTTTCGAATGTATTATATTAACGATGATGATTTATTCATGCTACGAAGTTATCGTTACGAGTCGCGAGCACTTTATGAGGACAGTAGAACGCTGATAATCCGCGCGAAGAATAAGGGGTCACGAAAAAATTCAAATGGTTCAAGATCTTATATACATATACGACTTGTGTATCGTGCGCAATTCGAAATATATCTCTGACGTAATTTGCTATTTGTTGGTCGAAAGTTGAAATTGCACGGATTTGCATTTTCTATGTAAGTACGTTAGCTCGAGATTATTAAAATTAAATATGTTTCTCGTAGAATCGTCGTATACATAGTATCGTCTCTCTTATTCTTGATATAGAATGAATCGGAAAAAAAAAACGATAAATCTGCATCGAAACTATAACAACACTCGGTTAAAAAACAAAAAAAAAACACGCGAACGTTATAACACTACGGCAATCAATTCGCAAATTACAAGCTGCACTCATAAGTTACAAAAGACTTGTTTTTTTTTTCCAATAAAATAAAAAAAAAAACAACGATGCATATTCATCGGTGAATCTTTATTTCGAGCAAGCGAATGAATATTCTCAAGCTTTTCTTTTTCTGTATTTCATCCAATTAACGTCAAACAACAATACCTCGTAAAAGCGTTTATTCCCCGAGAAGAGATGCAGTTTCAAAAAAAAAAGAAGAAATTCAAATAGCCATTTGGCGGGTACAATACATACGAAGATTTGAGCACGCGACTGGCAGTATAGCCAGCAAGAAGAATCGCGACACGACTGTCATATCTAGGACAGGTTCTGAATGTCAATCTGTGGGCTCAACTGCTGTACGTACGTGTGTATGTATGTATGTGTGTGTGTGCGTATATACCGAGGAGATGGACTCGATGGAGCGGGAGGAGCGCTCTTTTGTCACAAAAGTTAAAGCGTTTTATTAGTGCGCGCGTGCGGTGGTAGGGAGAAGAAGAACTCCAAGAGAGAGAGAGAAGAGAAGAGTCAATTAATCTATTGTAAGCGTAAGCGATGCATTAGATTTAATATTATCCAAGCTTGCTTCAAGGACGCAGGTGAAATTATTGTTACTACACATTCTTTTTTTTTCGATTCGTAAAAAATTCATTCATAGGTATGTATGCGTATTATATATATCATTGTATAGTACGCCCTCGCGCGATGTTAGATGATGGAACTTACCAATCGACCTTAATTAGATGCAATTATCGCCCTCGCAACGACGAAATTGCGACTATATATATATACATATATGAGGTGGTGTACACGAGGTAGGATATATCGTGTCCGTGACAGCTCGTTTTTCGAATGTATATATATATAAGCGCCTATATCTGGCTCAATCACGACGGGACTATGATATTATGCCTACGTATATCGCGTGTATTAACAGAGGCGCTCGAATGTCAATTTTTATTCGTAGATTTTGACGATGTAAAAAAAAGATTCTTTTTTTTTTTATAATTTATAATTTGTGAGATTCGAAATCACGCGAAGTTATCGCGACTGACTAAACAACGTTCGTACTACTTAAAAATGATAATTATATCTTTCGTTACGTGTGAAAAATTAAAAAATCTAAAAAAAAAAATACTCACTTCTTTTGCAGCAATGATTCCGAGCACTAGTAGCACGCACCGCCTCGACGTATCGCAGATTGTTGTAATCGTAATCGGTGGGCATGTAACCAAGCCAATCGAGGGGCTCGGCCAACGATGAGATAACATTTGGGTTAGGCAGCTCACCTTCTTCCGCCGAATCTGCATTCATTTTTCGCTTTTTTTTGTGTATTTATTCAGGTTAGAATATTTTTTTCACCGATGATAAAATATCGTGTAAAAAAAAAAAACACCTCGATATGCACATCTTTACGTGACGAGGTGAGTTTGACGAGTGATCGATGCGAGGCGATTAACGATTTTTTTAGAGGAAGCATCTTTTTTTTTTTTAAATCCGTACCAATTGTCTGCTGCGGGAAACAAACGAGAGAAGGTAATTAGAGCGTGTAATTGTGCCTCTTGTGGTTTTAGGTTTTGTTTGGGGATTTTTTTTCCAACGGGCTTCCTCTTGATTGTTGTTTGCTTCTTGACAAAGGGATGAGAAGTAATCTTTTTTTTTGGAAAAGAGATTAATTTGGCGAGGTGAAGGTTAAAGAACAAAGACACTTGTATTTTATTGCATGGCAATCACTGATGCTGGTCGCACCAGATCAATTGTTTTCTTTTTATTCTCTAGAATACAAAAGTGTCGACAAAGAAAAAAGTCCTCGTTTAAATTCGTACGAATCAGTTCTTATACGTTCCTTCGATGCGGAGCTCGCATATTACAATAATCTCGTAGTTAAAGTTATTTTAAAAAGATTAAAAAATCATCTCTTCGCGCGTTTTTAAAATGTCAAGTCTTCTTCTTTTTCTTCTTTTTTTTTCCTCGGAAATATGTATTTTTGTATGCTTGCGTGAGTTTTTTCATGAACGGGAAGCGTTTTCTTCGAGACTTTCATTAAAAATGCTTTCTTTTTTTTGGCACTGGCTTTGTTTGTGTACCTTAAATCTTAACTATTGCGATTTATTATTATTATTATATCACCGAAAGAAACGATTCGAAGAGATAATGAATGAGGAAAAGAAACGAGAAGATGTTTCGTCGAGAAAAAATTCGGTTTTTGTTTTTTTTTTTTGCGGGCTACACACACAATCCTCCCGATAAAAACGCATATCAAAAAGACGGTATATACGAATACCTTTGTACATGTATAATGCATTGCCCTCGCATCTGCGACCTGTGTGCGTCGATCGCACCACGCGCGATCATTGCGTAAAAAAAAGGAGCTTGCGACACCCGCGAATTCACTTTGGGAGAGAAAATTTTACCTTTCGTTTTTTTTTTGGGGGGTGGGATTTTTTCCGAAATTCCGAACACGATCTGTGTTTACAAAACTTTTTTTTTTCCTAAAAATTATACATGTATATCAATGACACAGAGAACGCAATCTCGAAGTTTGTTTCGCACTGAAAATTTAGGCCTCGAGATTAATTGAATAGAATTTTTTTTTTTTCATAAAATTGACATTATCTTTAGATGTGTACAGTTTTTAATACATTTGTTTGTTTGTTTGTTGTAATACTTCTTCTACCTTACGTACTAAGATTATTTCAAAAATTGGAAAACTCATCGAGACAAATCAAAAACATACCCTTATTCAAACTATATAGCAGATATATTTACAATTCATTCAACAGAGATACGCACACGAAACATATTACAACGAAAAGAAACGTAATGGTAAAAAAAAAATCAGTGAACGAAATCGGAAGTAAGTTTTCAACAAATAAAATCTCAATACAACGTCCCATTAAAATGTTAAGGTTATTAACATCCAGTATAATCATTGCTTTTTTTTTCTTTACGTTAGTAACTACTCATTTAATATATTTTTTTTGATTATGCGTGGAGAGAGAGAGAGAGAGAGAGAGTTGAGCTTTTGACATTACTCTATCGTATTCGATATTACAAAGTAAAAAAATGTACAAATAACGGTTGTCAAGGGTCATACAATGTGTAAAGAGGAAGAAGGAAAAAAAAAACATTTTTTTCCTCCTCATTAAGGTACTTATACGGATCGTCGCATCGGTTGATAACTTTTTATACATTAATGTACAGTGTATATAATATTGTATATAAATTCCTCGTATTGCCCTATAATTGTGCGTATACATGTAAGACTTTAGATTATGTATTTTTTTTTTTGATTATGCAGTCCTTGCTTTGATATTTCGGGTTGATAAACAGAAAAAAAAAAGAATATCAACGTCGCTCATACTTATAAAAAAAGAAACGAAGAACGATCGTCTCGTTATTTCGGAAAAGCAATCCACGTCATTTTTATAAGGCGCCTTAAACATCTACGACGACTCGTCAATGTGTTTTTTTTATGCTATCGATCGGGACGATACACAGCAAGGAAGTATAGGTGTACGTGTTTTGGGGAATTCTTATTTTATTTAGTCGTACTTATTGATTATAATTGTTCGGTTCGTTCCCTTTTATAACTTGTGTTGTTGTTTTTTGATTGGTCGTGCGCGAGATATGATCGAACTCCGGAGGTGGCTCGAAGTTGTGTCGAGCAAACCTTCGGACTTTAATCGAACAAGTGGTTAAATACTTTACTTTTGCTCCTTCGTTTCTCTCCCGTATCGATATATTCATTATATATATTCAGTAAATACAACAACGTCGGATATCCTCCTCCTCGTCTCTCAATCTTACATACGCGTTTAAATTCTTATCTATGTGCGAAATGGTATCGTTAAGTGAAATTATTTATCTTTCATTCTTTTTCTTTTAAACGCTCGTCCCTGGAATAATTTCTTTTTGTTTTTTTTTTGTAAATTCATGGTACGTCTGACGACCTAACGTATATCAAAAAACGTATAGAAATATATATATAAATTCTTCGTGCGTCGAATTTGTTTTCGAGTGTATGTGTGTGATTACAATTAAGCGTCGTATACGCTTTATTTGCCTGGCGGCGGCAGCGGCGGCAAGCAACGATCCGACGACATGAAATATTCCTCCAATCTTCATTTGTGCAAGAAATGGTACTCCAGGATGTCCTCTTCATCTGCGGAGCAAACAAACAAAACAAAACAACTGTGAGTCAGCATCTTTTTTTTTTTCATTTGGTCTCTCTCACTCGACTCGATTGTAGTATATGAAAGTTTTTTTTTATTGGATTTCAGCACGAAGAAAGGTATGATTGCCTTTTTTCTTTTTTCTTATGCAAGCATGCTTAGAATTTTTATAAATTTGTATATTGAAAATGCGACATTTATATATGAGTAATAAATTAATCATGCGATTTAAATTCTCGAGAGAATACCAATAAATATCGGTTCGTAAAAAAAATTAATACAAGATAATGGATTACAGAATTCCCACATCGATGCATGTATCTAAAGACTCGTATATTCATGAAAAAAAGAAGGGTGAAATTCTCTTTTCAGCATTACTCGTACAACAATCAGAGGCAAAGAAGTAATTTGCAAATGCATCATGATCTCAATTTCGCCATTAGCATCGTGGTATGTAATGAAGAAAAAATTTCAGGAAAAAAAAGAATGAAGACGATATCTTTCTCTCCATCTCGCAGACGTATAATGAGAGAGAGAAAAAAAAACGAGGGCAGCGATACAAAGTGATTGAAAAAAAGAGAAAGAAGTAGAAGAAGAAAATTCGTGCCGTGCCAAAAGGGACGTGTGTTACATATCTATAAATCCACAGAGAGAGTGAAGAAATGAGAGAAAGAAAAAAAAAAGAGGAGTATGTATATGTGCATACCATCCCTGCTGTTGTCCAAGTCGCTGGTCTGCGTCTGGGTCTCCTCTTGGGCTCGTCTCACGGCTGAGTGTGTGTATGTGTGTGAGATAACGTTGTTGGCAAGCCACACAAAAAAACATCATTTCACATATGATTACAATTCTGCGCCAGTCATACAGCCTTTCTTTTTTTTTCATATGTTGCATATGTATAATCCCATACCGCATTTTCGTGCACAGAGAGTGAAATTACGTGATGTGTACGTGTGTGTGTGTGTGTATGTAAGTGTGTAAGAGGAGGGAAAAGATAGTGATACAGTGATTGGTATAAGAGTGAGAGAAGTGAGACAGAGGAAGAAAAAGCCGTTGGATCGCTCGCGAGCTTCGGGGAATACGCTCGATTTTTTTTTCTGGCCGTCTCCCTCGAGATTTATAAAAAAAAGAGGGAGGGTGAACGCTTGCCGGAAATTCGCGAGCGAGCTGCAACGTTGAGGCCAAGGCGGTGACGTATAAAATCTGATTATATTTTACAAAAAAAAAGAAGGAATATAATGCTGTCGGTTCGAGGCGCGTCTATATTATTAATTTTCGTATTGTGTATATAGATAAAAAAAATTTTTCCGTTCAAAATAAAAATAAAAACAACACTTTCGAACGCACGCGCGGCGCACTTATGTACTAGGCTTGGCGTCGTTCACCTTGGGCAAGGAATACTTTCGGTAATAAGCCTTTTTTTGATAGGCAATTTTTCTTTCACTTTTTTTTCATACAAACGTCCTTTTTTCTTTATATTAGTTTTCTAATGCTAAACTACGTGACTTTCATTATCGTTTGCTTTGCTTTGTTTTTTTTTGTTTTTTTTTTTTGGTTACCATTGTAAAATGTTATAAACTCGACGAAATAGAGGCTCATAGAAGAAAGGCTCCGAACCCTAAGGCTACTTAATATCTACAATTTATTAAAAAAACGTAATAATTTTGTTCTTGCACATATAGACAATCACTACTGACATCGAGAAACATTGACAACTGGTCGTTTACATATCTATTAGCGTCGAGGACGAAAGCCAACTAAGATAAAGCTTCTTTCAAAGAAATTGATTGTTTTCTTCTTTCTTTCTTTCTTTTTTGTCATTTAGATCGCGCGATTAAAATAAAACGAGTAAAAACGACGTAAGAATAATTATACGATTAGTAATAGCCTCGGCTTTCAGCCTCTCAGCTATTATATTTGCCAGACGATAACATCAAATACAATTTAACGAATAGCATATAAAATAAATAAGCTCGATCGAGTCATTTCGTTTTTTTAGCAATATTCACATTATAATTCCTAATCTCATTCGGTGGTTCTTTTGATGCAAAAGTGAATCTGAATTTTTTTCGAGCAGAGTGCACTATTGAAAAATAAAAATTGTGCCATCGCTTGACATTCATTGATCGCTAAGTGTGTGTTTGTATGTGTGTGCTGGTTTATTTGTACAAAAAAAAGTGTAATCGAAAAAAATGGACAAGCGAAAATCAGAATCACAATTATTACAAGCTTAAGAATTATTGGTATCGTAAAATATATATGCGGTCGACGGAAGACAAAATAACGTACTTTATTATATTCTTTTTCGTATACGATTGACAAGGCGAGTTGAGACTGAGTAAATACGAATTGTGAAGAATATATGTAACGAATAAAAAATAACATTGATTACTCAGGCAGACTTACCTCGAGACATAAGCTAATCACTAAACACATTGTTTATTGTTTGGTATTTTTTTTTCTTTTAAATTTTCATCATGCGAATTATGTGCAGTGTGAAACAATGAGAGAAAATAATTTGAAGGAAAGTGTACAATATGCTTGCTTTAGACACACACACACATCAATATTTCTTTGTACAGCATTCAAGGATTAATCAAATCAAGTCTCGCTTTCGTCTTCCTTAAATTTCGAGGTTTTTTTTTGTTTGTTTGTTTTGCCTAAGATCGAATTTTATATGCGTTAAAAATGGCACATTTGAGTATAATACGTAGTCATTATTTCTTAATGATCGATTAATTATTTACAAATTGAATGAATCGCGCGACATAATATATATCATCATCGAGTGACGCGCCTCTTTCTTCAACGCTCATCTTTCTGCATCAACACTTTAGTAAATATATATCTATAACGTATATATAATATTTATATTGATTTCTCGTATAAATTACGTATTATACGTGAAAAAGAAAATCATCTCGTGAGTGCGTGTTTTTTTTTCTTTTTTTTTGCATGCTCATTCCACCCTCGTCTCTCGGTGGTGAATTTTTGTGCTCTGGTCGTGATATTAGCGACAAAATTCGCGCGATGTATATTGCCAATTTGATATCGTGGCTGTGCAGAGAGAGATTAAATTTAGTTTTTTCTCGCATCGCTTGGACGATTCGCTCGATACTTGAGAGAGAAAATAATCTTGCACGGGAGCTTTTTTTTAAAAAAAAGTTTTTAAAGAAATAGCTGCCCCATTGTCGTGGACAATCCTAGAAGGCAATAAAAAAACGGGAAGAGAATTATTATTTGCAACTTTACTCTCGACTGTCTATGTATATCGTAAGGATATTCAACGAAAGGCGACTTTTTATCTTTTTTTTTTTACTGAAGATGGTGTGACAAGATACCAAAAGAGATATTACAGCACAAAATTGATATAGTTGTATGATCATAGGCACATGCACTTTTTTCCAACAATAAGAACATCTACTTTTCTTTTTCGCTAATTTATAAAAGATTCTCCATAATAATCGGTGATATTTACATTTTACATAAATAAAAAATCATGCTCATTTGCTTTGTGCTCTAGTGAAAAGAGACCAAAAAATACATGATATATATAATATTTGTTCAGAGCTGTCTTGGTAATAAATGACAGACGTTTCGTGCTCTTATTTTACTTGGAAATTGGTCGGTACGCTACTGGCTCTTCAGTGATAATGTTTACGAGTTTATTAGTATAGAAAGAGGAAAATCAGTTCTTGGAATGCGTTATCTAGAGAATAATTGAATAAACGTCACAGAGATCCAAATAACTTTTAGTATTAAGCTCGTTGTGTGATTGCACTATGTAGGCAGTATATATATAGGCATTTGGCATGTACTTACATAGTTACTACTACTATTTACATTTTACTTTACGTTAATATTGTAACTTAAGGTATAAGCACCTTGTTAATTGTAAAAAGGTAAACAAACGTGAATTGATATGAACGAACAGTTACATTGTTCGTTGAATATTACGTAGTAGAAATTGAATAATGCTAAAAATTTAAAAGCACTTTGTAATAAGCTCTTCGAATTTCTTTTACAAAGACATCACAATGTACGAAATATTATAAAAAATATGTAGACGCTATAATAACGATAAAGATATGCATGTAATAACATTGAACCTCTTGACGCCAATAAAATAGAAGAATCATTGCTACAATATAGCCAAAGAAATATAAAAATTACCTAAAATGTAATGGAAAGAGCTGAGAATACGTTTGCTACAGTAGAATGATAAAATGAAAACGCACTTCCGAGCCAATGGAACGCCCATTTGTCCGAAGCATGCAAGGACGATCGAAATAGCAAAGTACTAAATACAAAGTTTTCAAACTTTTTAACGACAATCCATGCTGCCAATATTAAAATTAAACTTGCTTGCGAAACATCATTGAAACGTGACTTATTTAAAGTAAAATATGTATCCAGCACGGATTGTCGTTTTACTAATTCCAAAAGTATGTGATACTTCTAACATCAAAATTTATTACAAAACACTCACGCAACCTGGATTTGTGGTCCAAAATGTCAAATCCGACAAACCAGGTTACATATAGCTTTCAAATCTACGAATTACGAGAGAAACGCAGCAGAGGTTGTTGCTTTAACCGCAGAAACCAATTGGGAATTTGCTTCATTGTCATTTTCACGCTTTTACCACTTGCATTGAAATTCAATGAGTATTTCAAGTGTTTTCCGGTATAAATTATGCATCACTCACTTGAGTGTTTACTAAATATAGCGGTGCAGATTTGTGCCTTATTTTTCCTCTTTGATTACCAACGTCATTGAAAAGTTTTCGAGTTGTATATAAACAGCAATAAAAAAATTTATAACATTTGTGAAAAATAAATATGCGCTTTGTGCTTTTTTAATAAATAGAATGAACTTGAAACTTGCTCCAAAAATGCGGATTAAAATGACTAGTTAAACAATAGTTATTTTTTGTTATGTAAATAACGTAAAATACGGATAAATATAGATAATACTTTCAATGTTATCATAAAATAATACATAACAATGATTTCTATTGAAATTTTTTATAATTCTTGTAGATGATGTGTATATAATGAACCTGTTCAGTGAAAGAATCAATATATATTAACTTGATTAATACCGATATTGGTTTAATGTCGCCATTCTCTTTTAACGCGAAAAAAATAGCACAACAATAAATATGTACAATTGAAACATACATGCAAAGATTCTATTTGCAAGATCACAATTACTGAAAACTTTTACAATTCCTTCTTGAAGAATTACTTAAATATTATACAGCAGTTCTATAAGTTGTAAGTTGTTTTGGTTTGTAAGTTTCAAGTTCATAATACAAAAATTGCCTCGCGATAGAGATTAAAGTTGATTTACAAGGAACTTCTTATCTTATTTATTATTTGCAATTAAATCGAATGTCTGTAAAAGAATATTCTAATTTCTTGCAAGCGTAAAATCACTTTTTAACAACATGTAAGCGTACCCAAAACGTACGCAAGACATAGCGGCTGTATAATCGTTCTCGGTAAACAAGTAACAACGGTAACAGCGTTGCGAAGCTGAAAAATGTCGTCAAAAGTTAAAAAAAAAAAAAAGAAAAATTATAAGAAGAGAGACAGTGAAAGAGACATTTACGTAAGAATTTCAGAGAGCATACCTTCGTGGTAACAAGAGTGCGAGAGAAATAAATAGGTGCTTGTGCGCATATTCGACAAAATATCGAGTGTGAATGTGTGCTGGGATTTTTTTTTTGCGGATAATCTGGGCCGGGTGCGAGTGATAGTGTTTCTCTCTCTCTATATTTGTCTCTTTCTCTTTCTCTTTCTTTCTGTCGCAAATCCCCAATTGGCATTGATAATCAATCGACGATTGACGACATTGCTTCGAACTGCGTCAAGGGTAGATTGTCGTCGGCGCGTTGAAAGCGAAACCTCCTCAGGCATTTGGCCGGGGACCTTAATGCTACACGACAACAACACCAGCAACGTCTACATGACATCGACAAAGAATTCACAAGGATTGCCCATCGCAATGCGAAATGACTGTCTACTACCAGATAGATCCTGTTGGCTCTGCTGTTGCTGCTGCTGTTGCATCTGCGATTGTGGAAAGCCACCGGAACCAGTCCCCGTCTGCACAGACTGCTCGGAACCGCTGCTACGGCTGCGACTACCATTGGAACGTTTGCTGTTGGAGCCACTTCCAGCTCCGGTCGTCACGGTCCCCGTGCCTCCTGTCTTCGGCATCGCCGGCACCACCGGCATCTGCAGTTCTGATTCAGAACAACAAGACTTTACATCATGCATCGGCGCCTTCAACATACGCTCGCTACCCGCGCTGCTCCCTCCTATAAAAGTATAGAGAAAAATTTCTTTTTCGCCTTTCACGCTTAGCGGCATTCCTTATGCTTTTTTTTTGCTTTCTTTAATCTTTCTCACTCATTCTCTCTCCTCAAAGAACACTCTCTACTTAGGTTTTTGGTGCGTGATATATAAGCCCCCAACTCTCTCACTCTCTCAGAGCTTCTATATTTTCTTTCTCTCTCTTTCTCACTTTTGATGCTTCATTATCAATTGTTCGCTGTGCGCGAGTGCAAACGACACCTACTTTTACTCTCTACCCTTGCCCTCTTGTGTAAAGAACCTACTTGAAAGAAGATTTTTTTTTCTCTCTGTGACATTGCTTCTTTTCTTTTTGTTACGCAAATCTTCTTTCATCTATTCTCATTGTGATTCAAACTATAGATATATACGTGTTACGTGATCTAGGTAAAGGTGAGCAGCCAGTTCTAGTACTAAGAGATACGGATTCTGTAAACGTTGCTTATTAGAAAGCTGTTTTTTTTTTGCTTTTAGATTATGATAGAAAATGAAGGATTGTGTGTGATTTTTTTAGATGTGTACCCATGCCGTTTGAGAAAAAAGATAGTTATAGAAACATTTTTTATACGAAAGGCAGTGATAACATGCGTCTACTATGTTCCAAAACTACGAAAATAAAGTAAACCTTCCAGAAGTACAAGAGAAGAAGAAAGAAACAAATAATAAGAAACGTTTACAAAATATACGTCCGCTTAAAGTACAATAAAGTAGATGTGCCGTGTGTGCGCCGAAAAAAAAAGGAAAAAAAAATAACAATAAAATGTAATAAAAGTAACGGAAATAAAACCAAAGTGCTACTGAGGTGCAGCAAAGCCAAAACTACCTGTATAAATACCTGAGCCGCTGTGTATGCTCTCCTCGCGATGGTAGCCATAGACAGTGGGCTCATTGGTGAAATTGAAGGGCATGGGACTGTAGCCGCTGTTCGTATGCGGCGCGTACGTTCCCGAGTAAGGCATGTCCCAGGCGTTTGGCGGTGGTAACGGGCCAACGGTGTCGCAATCCAGCTTCATGTTGCTCATCGCCGAGCAAAGATCGCCGAATATGTAGTAACACTGCTCGGAGAATGTGATCTTGTTGACCGTGTGCCTGATGAAGCCGGCTTTCAGCATCAACGAGGCGTACTTGCGGGCGTCGCGTCTGTCAAATCACAATTTTACTTAGCAATTTGTGTGTTTCGAGAGAGAAAACAATAAGTTTAGAAAACTCACCTGTCGATGAATCCCTTGACGTGAGTGTGAAGCCAGTCGACGACGTCGGCGCCGATGAAGGCATTGGGTATCGTGATCTTGAGCCACATGCGGTCGCGTATCTCGAGGCCCGAGTCCGGCCGGGCCATCGCTCGCACGATCATCACCATGTCCGTGTTTATCGACAGGTCCAGATCGTCAAACGGCCCTGTGAACAGGTTCATCACTGCTTCTTTACTAATATTGTCGATTCTCATCACCTCTATTCCAGATACATCAATAAACTACTCTTATTTTTTTAATGTACTCTTCGACAAGTTTATCAAATTAATTACGTGCGTTAATTGACATTTGTGATTGATCGTCGGTGAATAAAATAAAGATAACTCACGCTCGGTGTCGGGCAGCGTGCTGGCGAGGCTGCTCGACGTGGAGGTGATAGTCGTGGCGCTTGGCGGCCGTGGTGGGAAGCCCTCGCCTCGGATGGCAGCCGTGTGCGCGACCCAGGCGCCAGGGTCGATCGGTCGCACTGGCTCCGTTCGCGG
The DNA here is from genome assembly GCA_035047105.1 of Galeopsomyia nigrocyanea. Lineage (NCBI taxonomy): Eukaryota > Metazoa > Arthropoda > Insecta > Hymenoptera > Eulophidae > Galeopsomyia > Galeopsomyia nigrocyanea. The sequence continues at coordinate 7,744,188 of JAWWMK010000040.1, read as the reverse complement.
AATCGTAAAGTAGCCCTTTGGATTGGGATCCCAACACTTGGCAACCACAAGCTTTATAGGCCTGTAATAAAAAAAAGAGCATTCGAGGGGGGAAAGATTAGATTTACGAGGCGTCGAGCATCTACAGCTATAAGAATATTAACTGTCGTGCTTCTTTTTTTTATGAGTGATTACGCATTCTTTCGCGGAATATAATTGGCATTCGGTATATAATTGAGCAAAGCAAAGTAATGAAATGTTTGCTAAGACAGTAATGGTATTATAACCGTAAGATGATTCATACCCTGGTTTCTGCACGACTTCGCGCAGCACTCGAACCGCCTCGTCGTTCGACATATTCTCAAAGTTGATATCGTTCACTTGGAGAATCATATCGCCCGGCTCGATACGACCATCCAAGGCCACTGCACCACTGGAAAACAACAAGAATAGAAATAACACATGAGAACAACGAATCAGTGGGTGCAAAAAAAAAAGATGAACGCATTTAATCGCACGATTACTTACCCTTTCATAATCGATCCAACGTAGATACCACCGTCGCCGCCCTTGTTATTATAATAATCATCATCATTATCATAATAGTAGTTGTCATTTTCCGATAATAAGTTAGAATGTTGTCCGGTTATTATTACCTTGTTACTCTGGCCGACGATGCTTATGCCGAGGAAATTGACGGTGTCCATGTTGAGCGACACCGTGATTATGTTCAGGGACATTGTGCTATCTGTAATACTGCTGAACGACGATGTCCTCGACATCGGTGGCAGTCTGTGACGACGGCGCCTCTGTGGCCTGCGTCGATCTGCAAAAAAAAAAAAAAACAATCATCATTGTCAATCAGTCAGTCAATCAAACTTTACATATTTTTTTTTTTCAATTTGTTTATTTTCAAACGTACCAAGCGTCGGCCTATCGATAGCGCTGCTCATATTGGTATGCCTGCCGGTGGTCGACGTTATTCGGCTGCTCGCATCGTCGTCCGACTCTAAGAACGTGGTGGTCTCGAGATCGGAGCTTAAAATCGACGCGGATTCGTAGCCCAAAGCCGAGCGATGTTTCGAGTGTCCGTTGATTCTCAAACCGTTGTACTTGTTGTACTTTTCGTATTTGTCGCTGTGATGCCTCGACGATTTGTGCAAGTGATGACCCTGTCTGCTGCTGATTATGCTCTCGGTTTCGGTCAACGTGTCGTCGTGGGACAGTGGCAGAGGCGGTCGCGTCGTGTGTCCTGGTGTCGCGTGAGTCTCGTGTTTCACTATATCCTGATGGGGCACTGTGTCCGTGCACTGCGACGCGCCGTCGGATACGTTGCTGCCCTCCGCTGAGACCAACTGTAATAAAAGAAAAATTGTTTGAAGGATATAATAAAAGAATCGAGTAAATGTAAAGTTGTTTCGTCGTAATCGACGCGCTTACCCAAGACACCACTCGGCCGTTGAAGCAGGGAAGATGAGCATCGTCGTCGACTATCTCTTCCTTGACAACACTGTAAAAAAAAAAAAAAAACAAGTCGATATTTAGTATATATACAACTGTCGACGCTAAAGGGGAAAAACATGTTACGAGAATTGTATCTATATAAAGAAGGAAATCTCCGATTCAGAGGAAAAACCCCGGCGTATAGTGTCTACAATTCATCGTAAGTATACACAACTGAAAGTTTACGCTGATTGAAACCATCATAAATTTCTACATCCAACCGAAAGTATCTGTACTTATACAAAACTCGCGTGTGCGTGTGTGTGTGTGGGGGGGTTAAAAAGCTTTCGCATTCGATTTGCGCGGGCGCGCTCTGGAGAGAAAAAGAAAAAGAGCCCCAGCGGCAAAAAAAAGTAGAACACGCATTCTCTCCCTCGTATACGCACAAATCGTCGTATAGCACTTGGCGAGTGAGAGAGAGAGAGAGAAAAAAAATTTCGTCGTCACCCCCCTTTCTCACTGTAAGGGTAGTAGTGGTGGCATTGATAAGAGGTTGGTGTGTTTCTCCCCCCCTCTCTCTCTCTCTCCTTTGCTTTCCTCGTTGCAGGCCAACACACATACATATATATGTGTGTGCGACAAAAAGAGCTGTGCTATATGCGGGAGAGATTTTTCGCACTCATTAAAACATCACATGCGGCAAAACTTTCTGAAAAACGCCTGCGAGATCAAAGCTGTTTCGCTCTCGCTCTCTCTCTCTCCCGCGTATGGGAAGGGAGAAAAGTCGACAGGAGGAAAAAAAAATACGAGAGAGAGAGAAGGGTGGTAAGGTGGGTAGGTTTTTGAGAAGGAGAAGGAGAGGTAAATGCTTATTTCGCGAAGGATTGATCGTCGTCGCGCGCTATATAACCCGCGAGAGAGAGAGTCTTGGCAGCCGTTCAGCCGTCTAACAAAGACATGCACAGACTTTTTTTTTTTTTTGGCTCGAGACCAGACTATCTTTCCTCTCGTGTGGTTTTCTTATTCTTCTCTTCTTCTTCTTTTTTTTTGGGATTATTAGACGAAAGTATCGATTTGTGCTAGAAAACCAGTTGAGAAAATGAATTGCTTCTTTTTTTTTCTGTCGTTCTTTTCGTTCGAAAAGACCGAATAATACACGAGTAGTATAAGAGAAGGGATGTTTTTTTAAATATATATATATACGTCGCAGTGCTTTTTACTATATATACGGTTTTTACGCTTTAGTAGACGAATAAAAAAATCTCGAGTGCACTCGCGGACGACTCTTCTCTTTCACCGTTTGAAAGATTTTTTTTTTCAACGATTCGCAATATATATATATATATAGCGTGAAGTGGTTGTCCCGGAAGTCATTTGCAGATTATTTTGCGAGGAGGAGGAGGGGATCGATGAAAAAAACACTGCTGGTCTGCTGCGATTTATGCTAAGCGATTCGTGCCGTATCGCGCGGCTTTTATAATCGTGATAAATTCCAATTTGACATTGGAATATTAAGGCGCATTTTATACTCTAATCCCGTGTAACGGTATTTCTTGTTTTTTTTCTTCTTCTTTTTATGTATGGCAAATTATAGACGGTCGTGTTTCTTTTTTGTTTTCTTTCCCTCTCGAAAACGGGATTTACTTTTTCTTTTTACGACGAGACGTTTAACACACATAAGATTCCACGACGAGTGTGAATTCGTAGAAATGAAACATAATTCTCGTGTATTTATATATTCAATATCTAAAACACACGTGGCGATATCACTCTATAAAACAAAAAATCGTCAATCTCCAAGGATAAGAACGACGTTAATATTGACGATCGCATAAAACAAAATCCCCACTGAATGTACTCCTATAATAACGCACACAAGGTAGTTCGATATAAATCAGAATACGTTGAATGCACGACGGAAGATGATCAACGACACGCTTCAAAATATGTACATACATACGGGTGGTAAGAGAAAGAGAGAGAGAGAGAGAGGTGAGAAAACGAGACACCAACACGGGTAAGCGACACCAAAGAGGGAGAGAGACACAAAACCCGATAGCCCGCAATTACAGTTAGATATATGGTGCTACGGACGACACCTAACTCTCTCACTCTCTCTCCGTATTAATTATGCTACCACACCGGCGCACACGCATTAATTTTCGCCCAACGAGAGAGAGAGAAAAAAAATCGGCTGTACTCCACGTTTTGATTTATTTACCGCGCAAAGTGGAGCTATACTATATTTCGGAGCAGTTTTTTTTTCCTCCACATTTCGGAGCGGTGAGGGAAGGCAAAAGAGTTTAAACGACTGTGCCAAATCAAACGGAGTGATCTTCAACCTGAATAACACTCTTTTTAATCCGTGGTCTTTACAGAGCCCGCACCGAGTTTCTCGTATTCGGAGCAGTCGTCGAGGAAGAGAGAGAAAAAAAGGAAAAACGCACGGCAACAAAGCGCTATCACCGTCTCGCATCGACGTTTCTCTCTCTCTCATATACCTACTAGTGAGAGCGGCAGTGAGCGGCGTATCAACAGAGAGAGAAAGAGAGAGAGCCGGAGCAGTAGTAGTTGAAAGTCAACACAGTCGTTGCAATAAGAAAAAAAAGCCGTACAATCGATATGGAAAATCTAGGGGAGGGCGAGACAGATATATGATAGAAAGCTATACACTACTTACCCAAAATCATCGTCCATGGACTTGAAGAAGTACTTGTAGTTGGGCCTGTTGAGCACATTCTTAAAGTCGGCGAGGGTAACGCGTTCCGGCGAGATGTTGAGTTTGACGAGATAGGGCGTCTCCTCGTCGTCGATGTGGTAGATGATTTTCGTTTCTTCCATTCTGATCTCTTTTTCTCTCTCTCTCTCCCTCGTCAACACACACACTCTCTCGCTCTCTCTTCTTTTGCTCTCTCTCGCTACTTGCCAATATGGCGTCGTCGTCGTCGTCGTCTCTCGGCCAACACTCTCATTTCTTTCTCTCACTCTCGCTCTTGGTTAGCCATCGCTACGCGAGACTTGCTCTCCTCGCTTTTCATCGTCAAGCTTCCCTATACAGTCGCACGCGCGCACTATTATTTTTTCTTTCTTCTAACCCTCGCTGTTGTCGGCCAAAAGGGCACGATAATCAACACTCGCGTCGCTCTCTCTCTCTATCTCTTGCACATCTATCGGCTTGCGACGCGCACTCAAGCCGCCCGCGACGAGCTCCGCACCACCGCGAACACGACAAGCTGCCAAGCCTATCTGCTGCTGCTGCTGCTACTCACTCTCTCTCCGCTGCTGCTGCCGCGAGAGACTGCTGCTGCTGCTGTTGCTGCTGCTGCCGAACGGAACATGGCGGCGGATGCGCGCACACGCCACCCACACTTCTATAATACAAACACCACCACCATTTCTCTCTCTCTGGCTCTCTCTTGCTTTATGTGATGCGCGTATACCGAGTGAGGGAGAGAGAGCTTTTGTTTATGTTATTTTCAAATTCGGCGAGCTTGTGTGTGATTACGCAGTTCAGAATAAGGGGAGTCGCGATGATGATGATGATGATGATAGCTTTGTTGCCACAGTCGCCGCCGATGCAAGCTTTACAATTCGCTGGCAGGATGCGTGCACTGCACCTTGCAAGCACGCGCAGGAGGATATATGTCTGCTCTCTACTCGGCGACGCCCTGTTTTGTTTTCCTATGGGGGGTGGCGTGCAGTTCAGTTGCTCTGTCTCTCTCTCTCTCTCACTCGTGCGCACGCGGGGAAATCCTAATAGCGCGGCGCGGAGAGATCGCGTGTGCACTGCACGCTGCTGAGGTATTTTCGAGGAATGACGAGAGCGCGCCGAGTTATCTTTATCGGATAGCGACGAGATCGCGTTTATCCTCCATGATTTTCTGGAAATTTCGAATTTTCTTGGTGTTTTTATGCGACGACAATAGTTTCCGAGGAAAAAAGGATTTAAGTTTGTACGGGAGAGACTCGCATGAATAATAATATTGATGCGGACAATCGAATTGAGAGATCGGGAATGCGCGTTTTCATTTTGGAGTCGAACGATACAACAATTGTTGACATTCGACACCGTGTCAGCTGCGTATAATGGTCGAAATGTTATCTCGCAGGTGGACATTTAAAAATTAAAAAGCAAACAACAGCGCATGCGCCTGAACTTTGATTACACGGACTGAGATTTTTTTTTAGTGGTGTAATTCGATATCCTTTTGGAACAAGACCACAAGTAGATATCTGCATTGCCGATCGAGTTGCGCGGTCGAGGCGCGCACGAACAGATGACAGAGCTCCGCCATGTTCATTGTTGTTCTTTTGGCGCTGGCCATATATCGCGAAATAATTCCTTATTTGGAAGTAGACGGCAACCTGGCTGCGCGTTTCGCTACCATAGCCGGGATGCGCTCTCACAAGTGCAACTTTGCGGTTTTGCCCTTTGACTTTGCCGCTTCTTTTTCAATTTTTTGACAATCGATTAGTGTTTTTTGCTGCGATTCAGGTTATTTTTTCTTTAACGAGTGGGTGGAATTGACGTGGTATTTATAATTAAACCTGGTGTATTGTTTCGTTCGAAAGTGGTGTATATTACATACTTTTTGCGCAGGTGATTTATTTGAAGGATTATGTGTGATTGATGGAATGTCATTTAATGTTGACTATAAAATTGTGATTTCTGCAATTAGGTACCTAAATATCTATGAAACTGGAAAAAGTATTAAGTGATCTTGTTAAAAATGGATACTGTAAAAATGAATTTGATGATACCAATGTCACCCAAGCTTGTAAAAAATTTACTTGCAGCTCACCGTAAGTATTCTAAATGTTATGGTGAGTATAATTAAAATAACTCAAATTGTTATTTTGTTTTGTTATTACAGAACCTGCAAATACAAGCTTGCAACTGGCAAGTACTCCACTGATAATTGTACAAGATGGACCTGAAAATTCTTCCAACTGGTTTCAAGTTCCCAACAGTGATGTACTCGTTAAAAATGTATGTATGCTTTAATTCTGTAGCTTTGGTTAATTTCTAATTGTCCTCTAAGAAACTAATCATTTGTAGGTAAAATTAAATCTTCCTGTAAGACACATTCAACAACCCTGCGTGTCTCTAAGAAGTGTTAGGAATGCACATCCAACAAATACACTTGTATCAAGTGAGAGAAACAGTGATTTGGAAGAATCGTCAGACGACATTGAAATTATGGAGTCCTTTTCCAATACAAGCATCATTCAACCAAGTACAATGAAAATTTTATCATCTGGAAAGACAGCTACTATACAAAAAATAATAGAGTCCCTTCCAAAGGAAACTGAAATAATCGCTTTAGATGAGCCTAAAGAGCCTGTTCGAAAGAGAGGAGGAAAGCCATCGAAAAATTGGAGAGATGCCATGAAAGATGTAATTTTGATTATAGTCTTTTACGTATAGAAATATTGTCTTTTTAAAGTTACTCTTAATATAATGTTTTTTTTATATTGTAGACTCATTTTAAATGTGATGTATGCGATGAAGAATTCAAAAAGCGGTACTTATATCAAAGGCATATGCATGAACATTCCCAAGAAAAACCTCATCATTGCCCCAAATGTTCTGCATCGTTTAATGTGCCAGTAAGTCATTGTTTTCAACTCACAGTTTTGTCTTGACTATTTAATTAATCATTTCAAAATTAGAAAAGTATATTTTAATGAAACAAGTAACTGAAAATTCTTTAATTTATTTTAATAAAATATTGTAGTGATTCGTTTATCATTTAATCAAATTTAATAAATTTTTCAATTTTTCAGACGAATTTCACACTACACATGGCAACACACAACATTGGCGAGCCAAAGTGTCCCATGTGCAACAAGCGATTCGCTCGCATAGCCAGTCTCAAGGCGCACATGGTTATGCACGAGAAAGATGAGAATCTTTACTGTCCCGAGTGCGATGGGGTTTTCGAAACGAAGGTAAACTGAACAACTCTGCAACGAAAACTTTGTTTCACTGAAGTATTATCATCCACTTCGAAAAATCGCTTTATTTCTGTTTAGTTTAAGAGACACCAACGATCTAATTATCATATCGTCCAAGATAATTCCACAACATTTTGTGAAAAAACGATGAGATTGCGTGCATGTCCACAGTAGAATGTGAATGACCGACATACTTGCTGCGTGATCGCGTGATTCACGAGAGAGAGAGAGAGAGAGAGAGAGAGAGAGAGAGAGAGAGCGAGAGCGGAGTTTATATTGGCGATTTGCAATTAATCACTGACGTAATACTTTTGTAATATCAATTTATCTCAATTCCGTATATATCGCAAGCTCTTCGCATTCGTTATAGCAGACGACGCATGCGTGTATTTATTATTATACTTTCAAAATTGATCCGCGCAATAATCTACGTTATACTTTACATACGAGAATAAACGTCTTGCAAAAGATAATTAAATCAGACGATTGCTCGTCAGCATATGAGAGAGCGAGAGAGAAAAAGTCATCATTCGCATTATAACAAAGCGAAAGATTCTCGCGCGGGGGAGTATATAAAGAGGTTGTGTCAGGTCCATAAAAGTTGATGTGGGCGGCAAAGTGCGCGAATTGCGCAAGAGCCTCGCGTATGTATGTACATATACACATATACGAGCGAAAGCTTGCGATTTTAAGCTTCCGCTGCTGCTGCTGCTGAATTATGCCGTCTCAAGGACGAAAGCGCTTGCGCGCGCGAGGAGCTTTTTTGCATACACAAAACGCCCGTCGTCGTCGTCGTCGTCGCGCCAATTGAAAGACCCTCTCGTACTGTTATGTATGTATGTGTATGTGTGTTTTCAACGCGCGTAAGTTAATGAGTCGTCCTGATTGGGATTTTAGCATTGTGAGGAGCGACGTTGAATAATGACTATTTTCTCTCCTTTTTGTTTCGTCGAGAGAGAGAGAGTAAGGGTTTTTTTTTTGCTTGCTTGTGTGCAGTCATAGCAGGCGTTTAATTGTGCTCGAGGGTTTGTAATTGCGGGCGAGGGAGACCGCGGGGGATTTAATCGCTTTTAATGATTACGTATATGCGGTATTATCGCGCCTACGTGCATTTAAAAAAAAAGACCTCTCTTTGCGAATTTTCTTTTTTGTCATTTGTGTGTTTTCTTTTTTTTGGAGCGATCGACAGAATGAAAATACTAATGAAGACGCGGAGGTTGTAAGAGAGAGAAAGTAAATTTTTCACGCGTATACAATGCGCATTTTTTTTTTATTATTTTGTTCGCGGAAACGTGGGAGCATGAAGAAGGCGCGCGCGTATATACGCAGACGAACCGCGCTAATAAAACGATGACGCGCTTTACTCTTCTTCTTCTCCTCATCCTCCTTCACTGTATAGACACTGGCACATTTGTTTCAGCGCGCGTTTCTGTAAACTTTTAATTGCCAATTAGATCTGCTCATGCAAATTTTTTTCCTCTTTCTCTCTCTATGATACTTGTACGTGTACTCTTTTTTTTTTTTACTTTGATATATCGACGAAATGTTGGTATAAGGATGCAATCATGAGCCACATACAAATTTCCAGAAAATCAGATCAGATACAAAATCTTCGAAAAAAAAAGTCACTTTCTCAGAAACTCCACTCAACAAAAAAAAAAAAATATATCGTAAACGATCCAAATCCAAGTGGCTTTCATATATATCTCTTACTCTCTGGCCATCTGGTCCCATAAGTCAAGTCTACTATAGGGTTCGAGAGAAGCTGAGAGCGCTTCTCTCTCTCTCTCACTGTCGAGTCTGCTGCCGGTATACTATACACATAATATCGGCAGTAAGGCGTGAAGCGGCGTCGAACTCGCATCTTCAAACAGCTGTGTGCGAAAGCGAGCGAGCGAAAAAAAAATGCATCGTGCTTTTCGACACGTGCTGCCGATATTTAGTTACTTCCGCGAAGTTCGTTTTAGTTTTGCCAGCGAGTGATATATTATACCAAGTTATTATTATTTTTTTTCGGCGAGAGGTGAAGTGTTTTGTTTTGCATTTGATTTGAGAAAAAAAAGTAGAAAAAGTGCGTTCAGCTCATTTTGCAAAAGCTCAAGTGGATTAACGCCACTTTGGTTGTTTGTGATCTTTCGATAATATATAGGCCGTAACAGTTGTGCGTGCGTTCGAGTAGCTTTTTATATTTCACTTCGTGATTTGTAATTGATTGGCAGCTTGTTCTGAAAAACTCGCCGTATACGTATTTATCGCGGCTACTTCAACCATTATGATAAAAAGGGTGGAAGATTTTTCGTGAGAAAGATAGACATTATAGACAAGCGTTTTTTTTCTCTTCATTCATTCGTATCTTCATTCAACTATGTATAAATATGTTAATCGTTAATCTCACAATTATACGTTAAATGCTAAAATAATTTGCATTCGATTGCTCAATATAATGAATGCGGAATCGCCTTTTATAAACACACACACACACACACACACACACACACACAACACGCGGACGGTTAACGAAGCGATCGTTCTCGTTTTCTTTTTTTTTTTCTCTCCGTCCCGTCGGCTTTCGATTTTAGAATTCGACGGAGGAGAACTGTGCGGCGATAAAAGCTCCCGAAACCATAATACACCGAAATAGAAATCGAGTTTACACGTGTGTGCCGAGAGAGCGCGCGTGTTCCTCTATAATATAACGCAAGTTTTTCGATTTATATAGGAGATCGAGCGTCGACAGAGTGAACGAGCTTGATGAACTTTAATTTTATTTGTGATGATGATGATGATGATGATGATGATGATGATGATGATGGTCGAGTTTCTTTTATCGCGCGTGTGATGTAATTTGCGATTTATAAATTCGTATTAAAATTGTGAATTGGTTTTGGAAATATGAAAATACTTATCCGATTTTTTTTACGTCGACTAATGTATATCTCTTGAAACAGTAGCGTATCAAACTACAGATTAACAAAATTCATAAACAATACACAAGGGATGACGATAACTACAATCATTCGTCGATAATTTTTTTCTTTTTCGATTTAGAAATGTCCAACATCCACGAGATAATTACACGAAGAGTCCCTTCGAAACAGCTGCATTCCCCATTCGAAAGATAAACAAAATAAGGGATTACAAACTATATTTCCGGTTCCCGCAAAACATCTCGTATTTGTTATTCAAAGCCTAAAACGCGCGGTTGAAAATTTAAGTGCTCAGTTTTGACGGCAACGAATGACGTGTATTTGCACTTTTGTAGGTCAATTTTTTTTGCCGCTCATGAATAACGGCGTTGCAAATTCATTTCGCGATCTTTATCTTTTTTTTTCGAGCCAAATTTGGCAATGACTGCAAAGAGAAGAAAGACTTTCTCCCACCATACATCGAGTATTTATATATATAATCGAAGATGCGCGCATGTATATTACGAAATCCTTAAAAAAAACACACTTTTCTGGGGTCTAGAATGGAAAATTTTTTTTTAATGCTAAGGCTTCCGGACCTTTTT